>OX439484.1:82201960-82517578 GCA_949320155.1 Melangyna quadrimaculata | reverse complement strand
GCAGTCGCCGTCGCGGTCGCCGTCGCAGTCGCCGTCGCGGTCGCGGTCGTAGTCGCATTCGCGGTCGCCGTCGCCATCGCGGTCGCCGTCGCGGTCGCCGTCGCAGTCGCCGTCGCAGTCGCCGTCGCGGACGCCGTCGCCGTCGCCATCGCGGTCGCCGTCGCGGTCGCCGTCGCAGTCACCGTCGCTGTCGCGGTCGCCGTCGCAGTCGCCGTCGCGGTCGAGGTCGCAGTCGCCATCGCGGTTGCGGTCGCAGTCGCGGTCGCGGTCGCCGTCGCCATCGCGGTCGCGGTCGTAGTCGCCATCGCGGTCGCCGTCGCGGTCGCCGTCGCCATCGCCGTCGCGGTCGTAGTCGCCGTCGCCATCGCGGTCGCGGTCGCAGTCGCCATCGCGGTCGCGGTCGCAGTCGCGGTCGCCATCGCGGTCGCGGTCGCCGTCGCAGTCGCCGTCGCGGTCGTAGTCGCCATCGCGGTCGCAGTCGCAGTCGCGGTCGCGGTCGCGGTCGCCGTCGCAGTCGCGGTCGCCGTCGCAGTCGCCGTCGCGGTCGTAGTCGCCATCGCGGTCGCCGTCGCCGTCGCCATCGCGGTCGCGGTCGCAGTCGCGGTCGCCATCGCGGTCGCGGTCGCCGTCGCAGTCGCCGTCGCGGTCGTAGTCGCCATCGCGGTCGCCGTCGCCGTCGCCATCGCGGTCGCCGTCGCGGTCGCCGTCGCAGTCGCGGTCGCGGTCGCAGTCGCGGTCGCCGTCGCCATCGCGGTCGCGGTCGCCGTCGCGGTCGCGGTCGCCGTCGCGGTCGCCGTCGCAGTCGCCGTCGCGGTCGCTGTCGCGGTCGCGGTCGCAGTCGCCATCGCGGTCGCCGTCGCAGTCGCCGTCGCCGTCGCGGTCGCTGTCGCGGTCGCGGTCGCAGTCGCCATCGCGGTCGCCGTCGCAGTCGCCGTCGCGGTCGCGGTCGTAGTCGCATTCGCGGTCGCCGTCGCCATCGCGGTCGCCATCGCGGTCGCCGTCGCGGTCGCCGTCGCAGTCGCCGTCGCTGTCGCGGTCGCCGTCGCGGTCGCCGTCGCAGTCGCCGTCGCGGTCGCGGTCACAGTCGCCATCGCGGTTGCGGTCGCAGTCGCGGTCGCGGTCGCCGTCGCCATCGCGGTCGCGGTCGCAGTCGCCGTCGCGGTCGCCGTCGCAGTCGCGGTCGCGGTCGCAGTCGCCATCGCGGTTGCAGTCGCAGTCGCGGTCGCGGTCGCCGTCGCAGTCGCGGTCGCGGTCGCAGTCGCCATCGCGGTCGCGGTCGCAGTCGCGGTCGCGGTCGCAGTCGCGGTCGCAGTCGCGGTCGCCATCGCGGTCGCGGTCGCCGTCGCGGTCGCGGTCGCCGTCGCTGTCGCGGTCGCCGTCGCCATCGCGGTCGCCGTCGCAGTCGCAGTCGCCGTCGCGGTCGCAGTCGCCATCGCGGTCGCCGTCGCGGTCGCCGTCGCAGTCGCCGTCGCGGTCGTGGTCGTAGTCGCCATCGCGGTCGCGGTCGCCGTCGCCGTCGCCATCGCGGTCGCCGTCGCGGTCGCCGTCGCAGTCGCCGTCGCGGTCGCCGTCGCGGTCGCCGTCGCAGTCGCCGTCGCGGTCGCCGTCGCGGTCGCAGTCGCCGTCGCGGTCGCGGTCGCGGTCGCAGTCGCCATCGCGGTCGCGGTCGCCGTCGCAGTCGCCGTCGCGGTCGCAGTCGCGGTCGTCATCGCGTTCGCGGTCGCCGTCGCAGTCGCCGTCGCGGTCGCGGTCGCTGTCGCGGTCGCCGTCGCCATCGCGGTCGCGGTCGCCGTCGCAGTCGCAGTCGCTGTCGCCATCGCGGTCGCGGTCGCCGTCGCCATCGCGGTCGCCGTCGCGGTCGCCGTCCGTAGCGGTCGCCGTCGCGGACGCTGTCGCGGACGCCGTCGCGGTCGCTTTCGCCGTCGCGGTCGTGGTGACGCCGCGGTCGCCGTCACCGTCGCAGTCGCGGTTGCGGTCGCAGTCGCGGTCGTGGTCGCGGTCGCCACCGCGGTCGCCGTCGCCATCGTGGTCCCCGTCACCGTCACGTTCGCCGTCGCGGTCGCGGTCGCCAGCTGACTTTTGTTTTTGCATAATATAGGGTGTTAACATATGTGTGTTTTATAATACAAATTCTATATACTACTGAAATACGTCATCCAAGTAGAATACTTAGAATTATTTAATTGGACTCTACACGCTCGCTCTCAGCATTAGGCATTCCGTCATCTAATTATTTTGTTATGTTGAAAGGCGTTTTGTTTGTACTACTCTAACATGCCCCAACAACATATCAAAAATGCAGAACTACATCGCGCTTTGTGAATTTAGCACTTTTTTTTGTGTAATTATTCACTGTGCTAAAAGATCTCAATCTCAATGTTTACTCATATCAATCAAAGATCACTAATAACAAAACAATGCATTCATCCTTCCTACCGCATTTTCCCAGAAACATATACGAAAGCAAAAAAGAGAATGACAAAAAAAACGTACCCAAAATGTACCTGGAGCTGCTTGCATACCTAATGTATCGTGCCTTATCGCATCATACTTACGCTTACGCTTTCATTTATTTAGCTGGGCTTTGCTTAGGACATTGTGTAGTAAAACGCTCTTGTATTCTAGATTGTATTGTATTTGTACTTGTATTTGTAATTTGTATAGATATTATTAAAAATTGTATGAAATTGTGCAGCGCAGATGTTGCAAGCTAAAATGTTTCAAGGGAGACTTGTTCTATGAGAGTTTTATGTTGTGTGTCTGCAGGAAAATATAATTGAGAACAATATGGGGGTAGGTTAGGTAGGTATTTTTTTTTTTTTTTTTTAATTATTTCAAAGCTCTTTGTAGAGAATTTGGTTTTGGTATCGCATATTGTAACGCTGAGGCAGATAGGAAGATGGGAGTTTTGTGTTGTGTGAAGGAAAATATGATTTGAAAATAGGTAGGTAGGTAGGTAGGTGGGTAGGTGGGTAGGTGGGTAGTTTTTTGTATTTATAGTATTGATTATTGTATGAAATCATTATCATTATTTCAACATTGCCATTTGTTACTTTTTGAAAATAAAAAGTACATCATACAATTTATTCATTTAAATTCTTGGTTTAGCGGCGATAAACCTGCTAACTGGGAGGAATCGCCACTGATGTATGTATTAGTTTGTGTTTAGTTATCTATATTTTTATTTATGTATATTACTCATAGGTACTTTTATGACTGTAGAAACATATTGTAAATATCTAAGATCAAAGTGGACGGCGACGCTGTGTCGCGTCGATCGCTTTTCATAGAAACAGTAAATGATCTAGCAGATTGTGTTTATGACACATATCTGCGAGCAATATGGTTTATGAGCAAGGGATGCGTCGCATCGTCGTTATCCTCCTTGGACCCTTGTTAATATTAGTTAAGGATAATAACAAACTAGAGATAAGATAAGTTAAGAAAATGTACATAATACATAATGTAATCTAGTTATAAGAAATAATTATAATGTAGATATAGTTTATTTGAATAAAGCAGTTCAGTTTTAGACTTTAAAGTGTACGGGTGTTTTGTTTTCTTTGCTCCTGAGTTTCGGTGTTAAGAGAGTTCAGATTTGTCAGTTTGTGTGACGTAAAAAATTGTCGAAAGTAACCGACTTGGTATATAGCACGGTCAAGTTAAACTTTCACTGAGACCTAAATCCGAGGTCAAGTTTGACTTCACTATTCGATAGTGTATTGGTTCACGAGTCTAAAAACACATTTTGCACAACTGTACCTAGAGTCATTTGGCCACCATTTTGTTTTTAATGTTCATTTTGATTTTTGTTTATAACTCGCGCATTTTTGATCTTAGAAAAAAAAAGTTGTACTACAAACTTGAAGAGAATTAAATTTTGTACAAAATATTTTAAACAAACTTTTTTCGCTTATACATATTAGACTGATTCAGATATAAAAAAAAGTCTCCGACTTCCAATGCCACTAGCTTATTACTTAGAGTTGAGCAAAATAATAAGCCTGTTAAAAATTCAGATTTTTAAGTTAATTTTTAGAGGTCGCTCATCGCTATTTTCTATTTTCCATACGATTTGTATGGGAAAAAACACGTTTTTCGACTTGGAAAATAACTTTATAATAGCAAGTATTTAAATGAGTAGCATCACGTATTTTTAGATAATTGAACGCTCTACAAAAAAGATCTTCACTTTTTATCTAATAAATGTACTCCTTCCAAAGTTATTAAAGGTCAAAGCGGAACTAATGGTTAATTTCACAGTTTTTTGTATTCCCTATTGAGAATTCCAGCTATTATAAAGAGTGATTCACCTAAGGTGTGAGAAAAAGCTTGAGCATGTAGGTCTATTCGAGAAAATAAAAAAATCGTGTGGAAGGGGGTATCTACTCCCCTCGTTTAGGTGGGAGGGGCAGTTTTCTAAAAAATTGACTTAAAACAAAACAAAAATTATTAAAAAACAACGGCGATACTTACAACGCCCTGTTATACCTTTTTGCAAACCTAGAAATCCTTTCTTTTATTTCTTTTTCAAATAAAGTTCATTTAGTGAACAGTTTTTGAAAAAATAGTTTCCAAACTGAAAACTCTGAAAAAAATAAATTAAAACAAAAATTCAAACGATACTTTCTCAAAATATTACGTAATAAAGTATTAATTTTGTTTTCAAAATTCAATGCTTTTATTAATTTCTAGTCAAACACTCAAAACCGGATGTTTGAAAAAGAATATTCTTCTATTAACTTATAAGAAATAGGATCCTTGGCGCAAAGGAGAATGCGCATTTTGGTCTACTTATTGCCCACGAATGAAATATATATCGTTGGAAAGCTTAGTCCTAGTACATAATTTATTTGTATGGACACAAAGCTGTAAACCATGGGATTAAGGCAGTATTTATGGCAACAAAGATTGCAATTAGAGAAAAAGTTAATTGCAATAATGTTGCATTGAAATGACAGAAGTGGTCACTTTCGATGAATTGAATAGAACCCAAAATAAAAGAACTTTTATACCAATGGCCAATATTAGGGAATAATATCATGGCTGGCAAAATAATTCGCTTAACAGTATGAAAATTCTATTTCTTTTTATTCGATTTAGCGAATTTAATGAATGGGAATAATAATAAAAAATAATAGTGCCCACAATTGAGATGTACAACGTTGAAATGCTTATTTCAAGAGAATCATTTTTGAATATGTACACAGAACTGTAAACCATGGGACTTAGGCAGTATATTACAAAATATAAAACAATTTGTCAATGTTTATTCGGATTTGCAAAGTGTTTTTCTTGTTTCGTTGGTTGCTTATTTTAGCCAAATCCCATTGTTTAGGACAAAAAAAAAATACTCCTACCTTGGTATACTCCATAGTACCTAATTAGTTTCATAGGTCTCGTTTCTGGCCACTAAACACCATTATATTTTTGCCCATTCTCCTTTCTTTTTCAATGTTTTGAGTTTGAGAATTAAGTTTTCAAAAACAATCGATTTAAATAGCTTTATTTAAAAAGAAACTTCAATAATGGGTTTCTGGGATAAGCTAAAGGAGAATATTGTGGTTGTTACCATTGTTTTTCAATAGTGTTCTTTCTACCTTAAGTCATTTTTTTAGATAATTGCCCCTCCCATCTTAATGGGGGTATATAGATACCCCTTCTGGTATGATTGTCCTATTATTTTGGCTCAACCTACACGCTCCAGTGATTTGATGCATTTATGTCAACCATTATTTATTTTCCATAATACTACTTGTTATATATTTTTTTTATCGCTTAATTTTGAAATGCTGTATTTTGGAAACCATTCGGTCTACAGAGATATTTTTGAGCTCAAATTCGAGCAAAATAAGTTACTTTGAAGTCGTCGACCAATCTTTTTATTTAAAATTACTTCTTTAGGACTAAAATAACTGAAAAAAGCGCGAACAAATCGCGTTTTTTTTTTATTTAGGACCATGAAGCGCTCGCTCCTCCAGGTCGAAAACTTATGTTATTTGCCAGGCCAATATCCTGAACAACTCAGCAAAAAATCACAAATACCAGATTTGACGCATATGTTTATGTATATAGTTACTGTACTAATTGTATTAAAATAAAAAAAAATAAATAAAAAAAAAACTTATTCCGTGTGGAATGCTCGAGCGTATATTAGCTCCAGAGCGAGAACCGTTATTCCAATTAAATAACTGTAAGAGTAAACAATACAAATAATTAAAAGTTCAATAACTTTTCTTATGGTATTTGTTTCGTTTGAGTGACAAACAAAAAATTATAAGCGATAACAAAAAAAAAAAAAAAATTAATTTTGACAAGCGAAAAAAGTTGTTTAACATATTTTATACAAAATTTTCTACAAGTTTGTACTACAACTTTTTTTTCTAAGATCAAAAATGCGCAAGTTATAAGCAAAAATCAAAATGAACATTAAAAACAAAATGGCGGCCAAATGACTCTAGGTACAGTTGTGCAAAATGTGGTTTTAGACTCGTGAACCAATGCCCTATCGAATAGTGAAGTCAAACTTGACCTCGGAGTTAGGTCCCAGCGCGCCATATATTGAAATCTAACTTGACCGTACTAATATCGATTTTCGAAACTAATCTGAGTACAACATTTTCTCCCGACCCGAATTCAGAGAAGTTTTCACAACTTGCAACCCCTTATGGAATTAATTGAAAAAAATATCCATCATGTGAGCACAAATTCCAATACTTATATCCAAAACGAATTGGTTTTCTTCTAACGAAAATTTTAACCGAATGACGTCCTTAGTATGGTATCATTTGTTTATCTATTAAAAGGTGATGCGAAAATATTCCAAACTGCATAAATCTTTCATTGAGCATATTGTTGAGTGTTGTTTGTTACTTTAACAAACTTTTATCTGGGATCGATTTAACTGTTATCACAAACATGTAAATAGGACTTGATTCTTTTGAAACGACCTCGCTTCATGGTTGTTTTTAGTACATCACTTTGAAATACTAGTTGATTAGACTAATATAAATCCAACAGGAGCACTGTTTGCATTCCAGACAAATACATTATTCCGATGAATTTACGAATTTTATTGACATCAGTTTTGAATGTTGGATTGTTTTTGTCTACATTAGCATAGACATTTGTGCTTTCAAAATTTAGAATTGACTATATCACTGTCATATACTAATTCTAACATTTGCAGAGGATTGAAATTACCCGTGAGAAAAATAGAAAGGGTCATCTCCCATACTCTTTCAAGAAAAGAATAGATTCGGAATGACATAAATATTATAAGTTTCTTTTTGCCCCGCAACATTATTTTTGCCCCGCGCCATTATTTTTTCCCCACGGCATTTTTTGCCCCTCGGCATTTTTTTTGCCCCCGTGGCATTATTTTTGCCACGCGACATTTTTTCTGCCCCACGGCAGTTTTTTGCCCCGCGGCATTTTTTCTGCCCCGCGGCAGTTTTTTTGCCCCGCGGCATTATTTTTGGCCCGCGGCATTTTTTCTGCCCCGCGGCACTATTTTTGCCCTACGCCATGTTTTCTGCCCCGCGGTAGTTTTTTTCCCCGCGGCATTTTATCTGCCCCGCGGCCTTATTTTTGCCCCGCGGCATTTTTTTCTGCCCGTGGCATTATTTTTGTCCCGCGGCATTATTTTTGCCCCGTGGCATTTTTTTTGCCCCGCGGAATTTTTTCTGCCCCGCGGCAGTTTTTTGCCTCGTGGCATTTTTTCTGCCCCGCGGCATTATTTTTGCCCGCGGCCTTCTTTTCTGCCCGCGGAATTTTTTCTGCCACGCGGCAGAAAAATCAGGTTCTCTCGAACTCTAAATTATGTATCTTCTAAACGAATAGAGATCCCATTTTGAAAGCTGGCACAAAGTATCTATATTATATAAGCTACATTTAAAAAATTAATATCAAAAGGGTCGATAGTACGACAATCTTGATTTGACACCGGGTTTTCTATACAAAAAATCAGGTTCTCTCGAACTTAAAATTATGTATCTTCTAAACGAATAAAGATCCCATTATAAAACTTGGCATGAAGTATCTTATCTATATGAGCTACATTTTGAAACCAACAAAAAAAAAAAGATATGAAAATGGTCGAACTTGCCCAAAATTTGATTTATTTATTTAATTAAATCTACGATTTTATAATCAACAGATCTTAGACAATAAGTTTATAATTATACAAATATATAAAATTCAGTTTTGTTGTAAAAAAAATCAATTTTAATTCCTTTTTGAACATATTTCTATTAACACTAAGGCATATAGCAAATTTATTGTAAAGTGAATTAAAAATGCCGGAACATCTTGCAATAGGTTCTCTTTGGCCAAACAAAGTAGTATGAGGTATTTCATATAGAAAATTTCTAGCTCGTAACGACCTTTCAGGGGCGTAAACATTGATTTTAGATAAAAGATAGGAGTTATCAATAGTTGAGCAAAGAATATCGGGAACAAACATAACACTGAACTCTTCCCACCTTTGTACCAAAGTTTGAAGGCCTAACAACTGGTATCTTTTATTATAATTTAAAACAACTTCATTATTATGTGAAAAATCTCGAAGCGCAAAACGTAATAGTTTCTTTTGGATCATCTCTAACCGATTTGTGTGCTTGAAGCTCGATTCACAATGGGACGTGAAAACGTGAAGAGAGCGTGACGTGAATCGCTGTCATTTTTTTCTAGTTATAAAATCGTTCCCCAATTCACAATGCGACGAGTTTCTTGACGACGAGTTTTTTGACAGCGTTAAATTATTTATTATTTTTGTTCTTGCTGTGCAGTGTGCGTTCAAAATAATGAAAAAAATCAAACTGAAATTACTTTAATTATTTAAATATTATAATTGTGTTTGTCCATTGGGCTGGTGAAATGATTTTCGGTTAAAAAATGCAAAGAAATTAAAACAATACAACATTATAATATTGTCACCACAAATAGATCTATAAATGTAATTTCATTTTCAACAAAATTTATATTAATTTTTGTTAATTTACACTTATCTGTTGTTTTCTTTATTCTTTTGTACAAAAATTCACCATCAGTCAAATACAAAAAAAAAATAAAAAACGTCGACGAGAGCGTTTTTTTTTCATTTGCCCAACTCCGGCGTGACGTGACGACTAGAAACGTTTCATTGTGCATACCCTGGATTTTCCTCGTATACTAACATGATTTGAAATGGGCTTGACAACTACGACGAGTTCTCGTCACGCTCACGTCGCGTTTTCACGTCGCATTGTAAATCGAGCATGACAGTAGAAGGACTCCAGACAACAACACAATATTCCAATAAGGGGCGAATAAGGGAGCAGTACATAGTTTTTACCGTGTTAGGATCCTTAAAATCCTTAGAATTTCGTTTTACAAAACCTAGCATTGAGTAAGCTTTCGCAACTACTGCGTTTATATGCTGATCAAATAAAAACTTCGTATCAAAAATCACGCCTAAGTCTTTAATTTCATTTACTCTTGGCAATGTTTGATTGTCTAAATTATAGCTAAATATAATGGGGAGAAAAGATCGACTATATGTCATAACCGCACATTTTTTGAAATTAAGCTTCAAATCGTTTTTCCGACCCCAGGTTTGGAAATACAGCAGAATATTCTGGAACAATATACAGTCATTCATGGATTTTATTTCCATAAACATTTTGAGATCATCAGCGAATAAAAGAAATCTACACTGACGAAAAATAATGTGAATATCATTTATGTACAGTAGGAAAAGGGGAAGTCCTAGATGGCTTCCTTCGGGAACACCGGAGTAAGCATTAATTTTTTCAGAAACAAAATTTCCAACTTTCACGATTTGCTTTCTTTCAGTCAAATATGAATACAACCATTTGAGAATTACACCAGTACCAGTTTATCAAGTAGCTTTGGGATCGTGGCTAACTGGGAAACTGCTCTATAATTTTCGATTTTGTCTTTCTTTCCTGGTTTGTGAATGGGATTTATAACAGATAACTTCCACTCATCTAAAAACTCTCCAGTATTCAAGGATTGATTGAAAATTTACTTTAGTGGTATGCACAAAGATTCTGCACATTTTTTAAAACTATAGGAAAAATTCCATGAATATCGCTGATATAAATAGGCTCCAGATCATTTAAAACTTGTATTATTTCTTCTATTTCACAGTTCATAATACAACAATCAGTGAATGACGATAAGAAACTGAAATCCTTTGTACTTCTTGAAAGGTCAACTGTACAATAAACTTTCCTAAAATTTTCTGCAAACATATTTACAATAGTTTGAGGATCACTAGAAGAAACATTGTCATACCACATAAGCGTGGGGAATCCTATGGTTTTTCTTTTTGGATTAACATACTTCCAGAAATTTTCGGATTACGCTTCAAGTTTGATTCTAAGGACTGAGCATGAGAACATGTTAAAAATTTAGACAGATAAATAAACTCTTTCATGAGCCGGGAAAAGTTCATGTAATCAATTTCACTATTAGTTTTTTTATATAATTTATGAGCATGAGTTTTTGCATTTTTTAGATTTCTTAAACGAAAGTTGTACCATGGAGGATGGGAAAAAAAAATAAATAAATCGGGTGGCACAACGGCTCATGAAGAACCAGCGCCTAGTAACTAACAACTCGCAACCATTCCTGTGTGCGCCTTTTCGACAGGAATGGAAGGGACCTACAATTTGTATGCCGCATCCGAACGGCTAGACGAGAAGCACTTATTCGTGACAAGTGATACTCTTGGAGGATTTGTCAATTCCTCGCAAAGGCAGTAGCCCTGAAAAAAACTTTTTAGTTTTTAGGTGGACAAGGCTGGGAAGCGATCCCAGACCACCATCGTGACAGTCGAACGCACTCACCATTACGCTACGGGCTACTACATGGAGGATGGGAACTTACTTTATTTTTGACTTTTGGGATAGCACTTAAGTTGGCATCTTTAAAAAAGTTCAAATGCTCACTTCCGGTTTTCTACCCGAAAAAAATCCATTTCCGGTTTTGATTTCATAAATGAAAAGAAAACCTAATTTGCCATATATTCCACAGTTGAAATTTTTTTTCTATATCATCAATTAACTTAGCAACATTATTCTTTTAAACCCTACTACTTGCCTTAAGCGAACTTTGCAAGCCCATAAATCCACAACTAGGCCTGTTAGGACAAACTTTTGCACATAATATTGAGGACCACATAAATAATCCAAAGATGAACTAATTTCATGACCCACCACTTTTTTCGTTGCCCGCTTCACGTGAAATGCCCCAAATGCAAGTCATTTTCAATGCTCCCATTCTTACTCTATGAGTAAAATCTGTAATTTTTTTTTTAATTTTTGTGTCATTTTGTTTTGTTTCATTAATAAATTATCAAAAAGTCGAAACTTTGATCTTAGGTGGAGGGCTAAGGACGTTAAAAAAAAATTTGTTCATGCCAAATTGTTCTAATTATCAAAACGCAACAAAATGGAGGTATTCGAAATCGATACGAATAGGTCCTTTTTTTTCTACATACGAGACGACGCGCGACGCTCCACTATACATATACCTACCCGGTTTTTCCAGAACAAAAAAAATGCGAACAGCAGGAATAAAGTCTTTAGTTTTCTTGAGCGAAGCGCCAAATATGCATTTTTTTTATATTACCGAATATTTTTAGTCAAGGGCTTAGTTGAATTTGTCGCGTTCCTGTAGCTACCTTAGAATTCTTAATTTAATCAAAAACTATTTTCAAATTCAATAATTATTTTTTTTTTTTAATTTTTGACTTTGTTCACATTTTTTAATAAGCTTGAGCGATGAAGTCGTGCTTTTTTTCGAAATACTTATTATCATAACGAATCATGAAATTTCCTTTAAAAAAACATTCAATAGTGCATATTTGCATATTTTAACAATATTTTTATGAAACTCACATATCATAGTCATTAGGGTATACCTATTTGAACATAGAATTTAAATGCATGCTTAGCTTAGTGCGTAATGCTACATAATGTAAACATTTTGTTAGTATAATTCTTCGATTAAGCTTAAGGTTTAAAAGATATATGCGAAAAACCGGTTTTTTAACAGTCGACACTATTTAAGTCACACGATCTTGCGGCTTATGGGCGAGTTCGTAATCGCAGAAATCTGCGACAGACCTGCCGCATGTCTGCTTAGCTTCTGCGTATCGATTTTATTTTTCTTCTGCCGGCAGAAAGTGAGCAGGCGGCAGTTTTTGAAAAAAAAAAATTGTATTCGTAAACATTGCAGCGCAGAAGATTATTTGTAAAAAATCGCGATTATCAAACAAAAAAAATTTTATTTGAGAAAAAATTTTCGCGCGGTAAAAGATGATTTTAGGGCTTTTGGGTGAAATTTGGAAAAAAATATGCTATGGTAGACAAATATCTTGATGATATATCTGTATGTACTTTACTTCAAAGCCATTTCATATACAGGGTGGGCCAAATACAAGTTTCATTTAAAAATGCAATAAAATTGTTGTTGGCATAAGATCGGTCCTTTACGGTTCCCAACAAAAAAAAAAATTTAAAAGGGGTCAAATCGCAGCTCCGAGGCGGCCAATTGACATCGCAAAGACGGCTGATAACATGATTTCGAAATTTAGAGCGATCGATTGTGATATGGGCTGTGTGGCATGGCACACCATCCTGCATGAACCAAAGGTTGTCCAAATAGGAACATGTCTTTAATTTTAGTAAAAAAAAGTTGGTTAACATGGCTCTGTAACGACCATTGTTGACCGAAACGTTGTTCCCAGCCTCATTTTAGAAGAAAAATGGTCCAATGATGACCCACCCTCTACATATGTAAAAGTTTTCCTGTTTTAATTTCAATTTTTTTTTCTGCAGAATGTTTTTTTTTTCTGCACAAACTGCCCGACGCCGACTTGATTTCTGCGTACTTTTGATGTTTACGAACGTAATTTGTTTTGCAGGCCTACTGAAGTCAGTTTCAATCTTTGTTTACGTACACAAACTTTGCAGATCTAAGTTAGTCAGACGTTTACGAATTCGCCCTATTACTCGTATGGAAAAAAGTTTCATATTTTTTTGAAGAGAATATAATGATATTTAAACAAAGGGTAAGAAATTTGAAATTTTTGTCAAACTTTTAAAAAAATTATACCTTTCAAAGGGTTGTTTTTAAGAAAATAATGATAATTTTTTCTTGTAGGAATTTACATAATGTACAAACCTTGTCATTAGATGTTTTCCAAAATTTTAACCGTTTAGGAGTTATACGTGAGAAACCACCATTTTCGACATTTACGTTTTTTGAAATGTGAATATTTTCTTGACAGTGGGTCGTAAGAAAAAAATAGTCATAACACTTTTCGATAACATTTACCGTTTCCGAGATTTATGCGAAAAACTGATATTTTCGACATTTAACCTTGGATAGCTATTGACGCGCACACGATTTGGCAATAGACTTTCGCTTTCGCGACAAAATTTGGTTTGCGAAAATAAAGACAATTGCGTTTAAAAACCTTTTTTTGGCAGATTGGCCATTTTTTTGTACATTTTGCCTGGGCTTATAAATTCCAACTAAAATTTGATTTTGTATAAATTTTATTAATTAATACTTAGCTACAAGCTATATTATTTCCTGTATTATATCAAATGGAGTCAAATCATTTTGGGGCATACTCATACAATACATCATTTGGGCGCACTCCCTTGGTTTAAACCTTATTTGACTTAACTTTTAAATATTACTTAGTTGTATATAGACAAAGTTATTGTTCTTTTTAAAACTTCAGATATAAGATCGAAACGAATAAATTACTGTAGCTATCTTTGTATGGAGATGTGCGTTGATTGTGTGAGCTATGAAAGTCTAAACGAAAAAATTCTACTCCTCGTTTTCCGTTATATAGGTACGTTTATTTGATATTGACTTTCATCAGGCAAATTCTTTGTGCGTGAGCTTCTTATTAATCTTCAATATATCCTCAAAAAATTAACCCTTTAGCAAGGAAATTTATCCCCTCCTCTCGCACTGGATATAAAAGGAATTGATTACACTTTCTACGTGTACTGTACACGATACCAGAAGGGCAAGTTTTTTTTTTTGTTGTTGTATTTCTTTGCTATTTGAGTGTTCGTTTTGGGATAAAAATGAAATGAAATTTATTAGGCGCCAGGATCACGAACCAAAGAGTCTGAAAGAAATTAAAACATTTCTCGGAGCGTAAATGAAAAAGGATTTTTTTTCCTATGTCATCAGTGAGTGGGATCGGGTGGGTGTGGGGTGGGTGTGGGTGTGGGGAATGTGTGTCTACTTGGCAACCAATTGTTGGGAAGAGTTGGAGGTTTACTTTTCTAAATTAACAGAATGTTTGATTTCTTTCACGTGTGTTTGCCTTAGGGTTGGAGATTGCCGTACTCGTATTATAGGTTAGTCTTGGTAGTATATAGATGGATATACCTTCTATCCTGGTTCATTTAAAAAACAAGTGCAATTGTGACTTTCTTTTGGCATAATTTAGTAGGTACGACGACGTCGACGTACGAGCTGGTTTATGTTTAAGGATATCCATTAAGTCATCAAAAATGGAATTGGCAATGAGATGGAAGTCTCGTTTCAACTTTTCACTTAACGTTTCGTGTGAAAATGATTTAAATATTGCGTATATGCCGAAGTAATCGTTCGAGAAGCCCTTAATGAAATTGATTTGAAAATGAAAAGATTTTGGCTTATATGGATTACAAAACGTGCGATAAAGGTACAATATGTGTAGAATTTAGGTTCTGCGGGGCATATTTGGCATTCGTTAAAAAATATCGAACTTAAAATTTGTTTAAAAACTGAAAATTATGATGTCAACAATTCATAAAAAAATATGGTCCCAATTTTTCGCTAATCACATATTTAAAAAAAAAGGAATTAACAAAACTAATTACTTTACTAACTTACTTACTTACTTAAGTCCTCGGACCTATTCAGTCTGTGATGTTTCCATTACGCGACATAGGGCCTCCACTACTCCTACGCGCCATGTTGGGCCAGAAAATCCTCAAAATGTTTCGTAGACATCTATTAACGAACGTTTGTAGCTTTCTAGTGACAGTGTCAGTGACTTTCCAAGTGCTACACCCGTAAAGCAGCACGGATTCAACATTGGATTGGAACAGTCGTAGCTTGGTCTTTAAGCTAAAAAAGTTGTTTTTCCATATTTTGGACAGCATTCCGAACGCAGCCTTTGATTTTCTGATTCGGCTGTTTACGTCCAGTTCAGTTCCGCCACCCGTAGCAACAATACTCCCAAGATATTGGAAATCCTCTACCATCTCTATCGGTTGTCCAGAAATATTTACTTGGATTGATGAGGAAGTTCCAAGGCTGATCCTTTTAGTTTTTGCCGAGTTGAACTTAAGCCCTACGATTTCTACTTCTCTCTCCACCCTTGTTGTCATTTGATGGAGATCCATGATTCTATGAGAGAGTAAGCATACGTCGTCCGATTGCAGAGATTGCAGAGTCCACTGAATTCCTCAATTTCCATTTCAATCTGCGTGCAGTACGTCACTTATCATTATCACCTATAGGAACAGTATTAGTGATAGCCTAACCCCACTTTGAATTTCAAACTCCACTGACAGCCTACCTTTTTGCAAAACGTGACATTTGGATCCATCATATGTATCCTTGATAATAGCAATCAATTTATCTGGGATGCCCCTCCTGCGTAAAGCAAGCCAAATAAATTCTCTGTTGACACTGTCGAACGCCTTTTCAAAATCGATGAACAGCAGGTGAAGTGGGGATCAATATTCAACGCACTGTTCGATGATGATCCACAAGGTTTTGATGTGATCCACACAGGAAGATCCAGTGCGGAATAATCCTGCTTGTTCGGCGTCGAGTGTTTCTTCAAGGTGGTCTTTAATTCGGTCCAATACTATACTTGCTATTATCTTGGCTACTGCAGGCAGAACGCATATTCCTCTCTAGTTTTCGTACTGTGTAAGATCTCCATTCTTTGGAAGCTTGACAATCATTCCTTTTTTCTACTCTTCAGGAAAGCTCTCTGTTTCCCGAGCTCTCTTAATAAGTGGGTGCAGTAGCTCGCTCGATGTTGTTGGGGCAGCTCCTAAGAGCTCTGCAGGAATACCGTCAAGTCCAACCGCTTTGTTGTTCTTCAGTGCTTTGATGTCTGTGATAAATTCTTCTTTACTGGGGGGTACGGTGCGTATTCGGAAAACTGTTACTTCGGGTGGCTCAGTGGGAATAGGGTTCACTTCACTGACGAAAACGCTGTTTAAAACCGCAGAAAAGTGTCCCCTCCACCTTTTGAGCTAATCCTCATCCGAAATTAGCAGGGATCCGTTTGTGTCTTTAACCAGGTGTTGTTTAGAGCTCTGGACACCAGTGAGCTCTTTGGTAATTCTGTAGACGGTCCTACTGTCACACCTACTAGCGGCTTCTTCTGATTCTGTAGCCAATGCGTTGATGTAGTTACGCTTATCACGTCGCACACTACGGTGAACTTCCCTCATCTTCATGCCGTCCGTAGACTCCAGCTCGTTTCTCCCTGCTGCTGGGGTAGCTGCGATCAATCGCGTTCAATCCTTGTGAAAGGTGGTCCCCTAGTTGTTGGCGCACTGCGGGATCATTGAGTCTATCTGTATTAAACTTGGGCATTCAAGTGTTTCCTTGGAATCTCCGAACTGCAGTTGTACGCAATCTTACGGTAGCTACCATCAGATGGTGGTCCCGGGTCATTCCCATGTCATCATCTCTTCTGTTACGGACGTCCTCGAGACTGCTTCTAAAACGACGACTGATCGCGAAGTGGTCAATTTGGTTGGAAGTTGCTTGCCTGTCAGTCGACACCCAACTGACTTTGTGGCACGTCTTATGCTCGAACATGGTCCCTCCAATAACAAGGCCGTTGGCGTTGCAGAAATCGACAAATCGTTCGCCATTGTCATTTCGGTTACCAACACCATGTTTTCCCATGACATGCCTAAGCCCAGTGTTGCATTGCCAACCTTGGCATTTAAGTCTCCCATCACCATAATTATATCTCCTCGTGGAATGCTATCATAAGCAGCACTTAGCCGGTTATAAAAGGCCTCCTTCTCCTCGTCAGAAGAGAGCAAAGTTGGGGCGTAACACTGTATGATGGTGACACGACGTACTCTAGTCCGGAACCTGACTTTCAGGATCCTGTCACCTAAAGGCTCCCAGGAAATTAAGTTTTTGAGAGCTGTTTTGGAAAGCAGCAATCCAACGCCAGATTCTCGAGCGTTTCCAGGTGCTTTTCTGGAATAGAATAGTACAGTGCTTCCGGTTGGTGACTTAAACTTCCCCGAGCCCAGCCATCTAATTTCCGCATGAATTCCTTCTCTAATTGCAGGAATCTGGCATTCTGAGGACCTTCTTTTCCATCCTCAAGACGCGTCTTCACATTCCAGAAACCAATCTTTGTCCGGGTACAATAGCCAAAAGTCGTCAACAAGTTATCATTAGTATTCAGAGGCGTAGTGTTGGTTTCGGTAGCGGGTTGGTTTCAGTTACGGAGAATGCTAACCTCAGTAACCTATCCTAGAAAGCTAGGCTTTTTCGCACTTGAAATTTTGGCCTATTAATGTATATTGGGATACACAAATAGTTGCCGGGGACCACCACGAGGAGGTAAAACAAGCACTTCATCGTGACTGATTGTTGCGCTACTGGCCCAGACCAAGTTCTGGGCAATCAATAGTTTCCCGATCAGGCACGATGCAGGTCGCCAAGTGAATAAAATCATAAAAGTGTTTTTGTTTATAATGTATCCAAAAATCTATTATGGAAATAAATTCGAAAAAAAACATGGTTTTATTAAGGAAAATGTTTTTTGTTTGCTGGTTCTTAAATTTTTTGTTTCTTATGAAACGGGAGAGTATGTAAGTATTCGTACATCGACCTCAGCATACAATCTTCTTCAAACTTAGGATTTTAGGTCGGGGAGAGGAATTTATTTGTTCTGAGCTCTAAAAAAAGGTAATTTAATGTTTAGAAAACGATTTCAGGATTATTTGAAATTTTAAATTATCTTAAAATTGATTTGCAGATTTTTTTAATTTAAAAAATCCCTACAAAAACTGGTTTATGGAATTTTACTAATTATTTTATATACTTAAATTGATCAAGAACATGCGACGCATAAGTGCCTTGTATTTAATAACCCTCCCTTCTCTTAGACACTTGACTGGCTTAGGGAGACTTTATTCTGATTTTTTCCCACAACTTTCCTTGTGTGTTATGAAATTTTTCGTAATTCCCACTAATCCTTATTTGCCCTTTGGTGAGTTGTTTTTTTTTTTTTTATTTCTGCTACTTACGTAAGCAGAACAAAAGCATAAGATTTTTTTTAAAGAAGGGATAAAATAAGAGAAAATAAACATCCCTTATTAAATGCACTAGGTTGGTACAATTCATTTGGTTAAACGATAACCTTTGGATTCTCGAATGAATTAAAATACGTTTTTTTTTCACATTCACATTGAATTCCTCCAAGTAGGTATATTTAAAAAAATCACTGGCCCTGAGGTTTGGTTGTAAAGTATCCCCATTCTGTTTTTCTTTCACATCATGAACCTCCTCGCCGAGGATGTTGGAATGTGATATTGAGAGTTGGGGCTTTCAATAGAGTTTTCTTCAACAACAATTGACTTAACGCGATTTAAGATGACATCTTCTAATAATGTTGTCACTCGGAAGTGGCTTTAAGGGATTATTTTGAAGAGAAACAAAATTGCTATGTTCCCAATGTTTGAGATGGGACCTACAAAAAAATCATAGTCTTCATGGGGATTTTTGACGGATACACTATGGGGCGTATTCATAGTCATTTTAGAGCTGTGTCTAAGTTAAACGTAGGTTTTGTTGAATTTTCGGTCGTTGATTCTATTTTTTTAAGTTTATCATTTCAAAATATTTATGCTATTTGTGTAGTACACCAAGTTAATTATCTTATAAAAATATATTCATTGTTCCAAAATTGTCTTAAACTGTATTTAGTTAAACCTGGGTCTATCTGCGACTTTGAATATGCCCCTAAAATCTATTATAATAAATGGATACGCCTGCATTTATATTTAAAAATATAGGTTTCTAACAATAGAAGAATCGGTGATTGTTAAAACAACATAAGTAACAGAATTTTCGAAATCACCTTTTATTATGGTTTTGCACTGCTTAGGGGTAGAGCTTGTAAGAATCTGCTAATTGAGGAAGTCCAATACCAATTAAATAAAAAACAATTATAATTCAAACAAACTAACAAGATGTTTATTAAACAAGAGAAGCAGGAAGAATAATAAATTAATTGAAAACTATCGAACTTTAATTATGTTCGATATTAAAATAATTATATGAATAATATTACAAAAGTGTTTCTATAGCAAAAGTAAATAATACAACGAGTTATATATACTAACAGAGCTTTAGGTTGAGAACATAAAAAACATAAATTGATACCTGAATCACACAAAAATTCGATCGCGAAATCGGTATTTGGTGCTAAAACAACATATCTGTTCTGCCATTTTGACAAATGAGTGCTAAATCACATTGGGGCATATTCATAGTCGCAGATAGACCCAGGTTTAACTAAATTACAGTTTAAGACAATTTCGGCTCAATGAATACAGACCTATTTTAATTACAAATTGTTGGTTTGATATTTTTATAAGATAATAAACTTGGTATAATACACAAATAGCTTCAAATGTTTTGAAATGTTAACCTTAAAAAAATAGAATCAACGTCCGAAAATTCAACCAAAGCTATGTTTAACTCAGACCCAGGTCTAAAATGACTATGAATATGCCCCATTAAGTGCATGCATTAAATTTCTTTTTACACCCAACGCTGGTAAAACGTAGTAGGCCAACGGTTGTTTTTTGAAGTAATTTTTGTTATTATTGTCTGTCAGTTGTTTGCGGTCTTTCGAGTTGTTGGTCTCTTAAAAAAGTTAAAATTGATTAAAATATAAACAACAATATTGATTCTTATTTATGATTGTTTGAATGTTTAACAACCACTTGAGTGGGCTACCACCGTTGTATTTGGCTGGAATTATTGCAATTTCATGGCTGCCACACCAATCATCAGATTCCTTATTAGTGGTGCTTAGTCTTTATGTTCAATTTTTAATTTATAAATTATTATTGCCGTCAATTGGAATCGAACCTAGACCAGCTACCTCTGAAGCCTATGCACTACGCATGGCGCCACCGAGGTCTCCTGATCATGCACATCCAATGTAGGGTTTTTGTCTTTATAAATTGCATATTGAGACAACTAGCATTTTTACTAGCCGCACACAAGTTGGTTGTTGATCATTCGGGTTCTTTCTCTTTTCTCCGTACACGATTTACAAGCCAACAATTCGTCGGAGAATTGTAAGGTGGGAGAATGTATGAAAGATTTGACACTGGTCAAGAATTGATTTCATTCAATTGGGTTTTTTGTGTGATAACACACTCGCAGTTAGGCTGCATAGCTTTCGCTCCGTCATTTATATTATTTATGAATGTTTGAATGTTCAACTTGTTTGGAGATAAGGCCAAGAAAAAGATCGAACATTGCGAGCTTATACAAAAGAAACATTATTAAAAAGTCTTGTATATGGGAAGCAGAGTAAACACCAGTCACTTTTTGCAATGGCTACCTATTGCAATTATTTTTCCTAATAAAGCAATCGTCAATGCTACAATCTAATTTTAATATTTAAATGAATGTCTGGCTCTAAGCTGTGTTTTTTTTAGTATTTTTTGTTTAATAAAATACCGAACACTTAACTTTTATTTTTTAATTTTTTGTTATTTTATCCATTTTCAGTTGATTTTTGTAAGACTTACGTTGCAAATTGAGTGTTAAAACAACATAATTTAAAGTATTGAGTTGTTTTTGCTCTCAACAAAACGTTTGGTGTTAAAACAACATACAAATTAAGTAAGTTTTTTAAAAATCTCCTTTGCTAAAAAGACTTTTTTAAAACTTTTAACTGTTTACAACTCACAGAACTACCCTAATCAGATTTTAAAGTTAAAATTGTCAATGCGGCCGCGTCGTCAAAAATATAAGGTTTTTTGTCTCTCCTGTAAAAAAAAAATGTCACTTATATTGTTTTAACAATCACCGATTCATAACACTATCGAAAAAATAATATGTACAAAAAAAAAATCAAACAGTAAGTAATTGAATAAAGCAGATGTCATGAAGTTCAATACACTTTTGAAATTTGATTGACTGAATTCTAGTTTTCAGAATACATTACAAATGCTCTAAACTGCCTCTCTTGGTTTAAATACAGGGCATCTCTTGTCCTAAAAATGTTTTTAACCCATTCATTCTCGGACTTACGTTGGTTGTAGGGTGGCAGATGAGACATTTGCATCAGTGGCGTAGCGTGGGGGGCACAGGCCCCAGGCGGCACTTTGATGCCAGGGCGGCAAATTGGTCGATAAGAAATTAAAAAAAAAAGATTTACCTACCTGCTCGCTTTTTCATAATTTTTTATTAATCCATTATTCTTCAAACTAATTAATTTGTTGAGCCCAAAGAATCTAATCAAAATTGTTTGCAGTAGTAAAAATGCTTCATAGTCACAGTACCTAATCGAACATTGATTGTGTTAAACGTCTCCAAACAAAAACATCACAAACCACAAGCGTGCATACAAATTCAATCTTACTAAGTTATTGTGTCAAAAGAAAAGCATTAAAATGGAATTAAAATTTCAAACCTGATTTTCTGAAGTGATCGAAAACTCGCTAGGCTTGTCGCGTGAATTAGTCTGGCTCATTTATCTAGCTGGAGATTAAACAATTGATCAATAAAAGTATGTACCAAACACATTAAATGTTATCCAAAAAACGCAACTAAATTATTTCTCGCTCTCAAAGTTTTAGTTTAAAAATGTTCCCGCCTTGCCAGAGTCTTTTTACTTGCGTATAGGCCTTAACCACTGAAACGTTTTTCTTCAAACTTTGGACTTATGGGATTTAGGGAATTCCCTATAGAAGAAAAATTATATTGTTTTGTTCGAGAACAACTGTACCTGCCATACAACCAATATTGGTATGTAAATGTATTTATTTCAAAAACAGCTGTAACTTTTTTGACAAAGAAAAGGAAATACTAGGTATGTACTTACGGTGTGGTAAATATTTTGGTAAGAAAAATGCTATTAATAACGATTATTTACGCAACCTGTCATATAACCGATTTTTCGATTTTGAAATTTCTCGTCTCGATTTTATGACTTCACTGATTTCAACCAAATTTTGTTTAACAGGAGGCCTTATTGCATACAAAAATTAAAAACAAAAATATGTTTTCGATTTTTAATTTTTTGTTGAAAAATTCAATATTTTGAAAACTGATTACTCAATTTTTGAAAACCTTTTTTTACACAAGAGTTTTAATAAATGCTAAAATTTTGCATATACCAAATTTTATTTTTTTAAATGTTCAAGAAATGTTATACATATAAAAAATTAACGAAAAATCAAACCATTTTTGAATTATTTAGCTATTTTAAATGGTATCTATATTTTTAGCTATTTATATAATATTTTTTGTATTTAAGCTTTTTTAACACGTTATTTTTAACGACATCAATATTTTGTGAAATCAATAACATTCGTTTCTAGCTACGATAAAGTTGTTAGCTACCAGAGCAAGTTTGTGCGATCCAGCGGTGCAGTTTATTTACTTTATTATATAATAGGGCCATTCCATGGAGCGAAACATTTTAAGACGTAAAAGGTTCTAGCTTGTTTTTGCAGCTAGTTAAAAACTGTTAAACAGTTTTGCTGTTTGGAAAAAAAAGCTTCAATTTATTTACCAGGTGTTTATTTTCTTATTGGTAACTCAAATGGTTCTTGATAACTATTTATACCATTTCATGTTGCCCCCTTGCATCCGCGGTAAGGAATCAACCTATTACGATTTTTTTTTTTCATATTTTCTCATTATTTTCTTATTTATGACCAGTGTTGCCATAATCTCAAATTTCATAATGCTAGATTTCAAAATTTATAATGCTAGATCATATGGGAGCTCCAAAAACAAAATGCTAGATTTCAAAATCATAAAAAAAATGTCCATATCGATGATTAAAAACAAACATTTCATAAAAATGCAAACAAAATATTTGTTTTCTCTTAAATACCTAACATACATACATAGATTATATCTCCAAAAAATAAGAAAACGAAATCAAAACAAAATTAATTCAAAAATAACAAAACTTAAAGCTTTATTATGTAAATAGGTAGATAATAGTAACTTTTACAGCAAACTATTTTTAGGTAAGAACATGTTTTAGTAGTTATTTATTTAATTTTAAATCAGTCAGACATCACATTCTTATTTTTATAATATCTTATCTATTTTATGACTTTAAATAAATAGTGAGTAAGCCCAAAGTTCTTCATACAAATAATCTTTTTCACCCTTAGGTTTTTCATACTTCGTCGAGGCTTCAACTTCCTCTATAACACTTCTTAAAACCTTATAAGAAAAGTAGCATTTATCTTCTATCTTTAGCCCCCTGCGTATTTGGATTTGGACAATGCTGTTCAATAATTCTTTTCCAATTTTATGACGAATTTTTGTTTTAATTATATTCGTTTGGCTGAACTGGCGCTCAAACTCAGCATATGAAATGGGAAGTGAAGTCAGTCCAATGCCAATCACAAATCGACCTAATTCCTTAAACATAATTTCCCCAGCTGCATCTTTAAAAGTTAGTAGCTGGATCCAAAACGCATTTGTGTTTAGTGAATTTCGAACTTTTGACATCTCATAGCAGATTTGTTTGCAGATTTCTTAACAATTTAAACAGCCGAATACCATATTATAATTCATAAAAGATTTTTTGACAGCTCAAACTTTTGTATTGAAATTGATAACAGAATAGCAGAAAATAAAAGACCTGGATAGGCCCAAATAATTGACTTTCCAGATTGCACAGCAACAGATGCTTTAATTAATTCATTTCCATTCTATGTGTGAATCTTCGTGATTTGACGTTATTAAAGTTAAATCATAATGCTTTCTAAATTTTTAAATATTTTTTCCAAATATAATATCATCAAATCAATGACTCGAAATCATTTTTGGCATTCAAGAATGCAAAAAATAAAAACAAGAATGCCAGGAAAGCATTTAGCATGATTTTAAAATTTCATAATGCTTTGCTCTTCTCTATAATACTAGATCTAGCATTAATAATACCGTTATGGGAACAGTGTTTATGACGCTGGCGCTGGCAAACGAAAAAATAGGGAGGGCAGCAAAAATGGGTTCTACCCCGGGCGGCAAAAAGCTAGGCTACGCTACTGATTTGCATCTCAGACTTCCGCGCTTTTGGGTTTCGGCATTTACACACGGCATTTACAAATAGTTATTTTAGCTCCCGTGTTTTAGAAAACTACACCATGGAATAATAATTTTCTGGGCTCAAACTAAAGGCAATTGGTTACTGCTCCATTTGAGTCCAGAACCTTTGTATTCCATGGTGAAGTTTTCCTAAACAAGGGAGCTAAACTAACTATTTGTTCTTTATGAATAAGGGTGTTAGTTTAGGACAGATAGAACATTTAGTTTATGCACAAGTGGGAACAAATTAATTCATGAAATTTTCTTTCTGGTATCGGCGCAGATTTGTATCCTCAACAACATATCCAAAGTCCCAGAATTGGCTTTTTGTGAGACGCATTTAAAGAGGTGGAGAGGGTGGAAGGCGGGATTTCATCCAGCTGAAAAAATTTGTTATAATACAGTCTAGTGTTAAACTCTCAACCTATTGATAATATAAAAACAATCTAGTCATAATACACATGTTTTCAGGATGCTTTTCAACGCTGATTCTAAGGATACCAACAAAAAAAAGAAGATATGTATCATGTCCTTTTTATGGATGTCTGTCAAGTTAGCATTACCACTTCAAAATTTCAGGAATCTAATAATTGGATTAATTGTCGTGAATTTGTCGTAAATTTGTCGTGAAAGAAAAAAATTTGTCGCGCCTTTTTTTTAAAAATTAACCCTGGGTAATGCTAACTTGACAGTCAAGTTAGCATTACCCACCCTCAAAAAAAATTCTAAAAAAAAAAATGAAGATGCAGTTAATTGTCGTGAATTTGTCGTAAATTTGTCGTGAAAGAAAAAATTTTGTCCGACCTTTTTTTTTAAAAAATAACCCTGGGTAATGCTAACTTGACAGTCAAGTTAGCATTACCCACCCTCAAAAAAAATTCTAAAAAAAAAAATGAAGATGCAGTTAATTGTCGTGAATTTGTCGTAAATTTGTCGTGAAACAAAAAATTTTGTACCACTTGTATTTTCTGAGAAAAAATAAAAAAACCCTCTAAAATCGCATTTTTTTCAATAAATCTAGCACTACCATACAAAAACTTTTTTCTTAGAAGATTTTTTGAAAAAAAATGTATCCAAACAATTGTCGTAAGACGTCCTTAGATAAGTTACGTACTCAAATAATTTGTCGTGCCCTTTTTTCTAAACAAAAATCACATTTTTATGACTAAACCCCCTAAAATCGCGTTTTTTCATAAAATCTAGCACTATTCTAGCACTACCATACCAAAACTTTTTTCCTAGAAGACTTTTTGAAAAAAATGTATCTAAACAATTGTTGTAAGACGTCCTTAGATAAGTTACGTACACAAATAATTTGTCGTGCCGTTTTTTCTCAAAAAAAATCACCTTTTTATGACTAAATCCCCTAAAATCGCATTTTTTCATAAAATCTAGCACTACCATATCAAAACTTTTTTCCTAGAAGATTCTTTGAAAAAAAATGTATCCAAACAATTGTCGTAAGAGGTCCTTAGATAAGTTACGTACTCAAATAATTTGTCGTGCCGTTTTTTCTCAAAAAAATCACCTTTTTATGACTAAATCCACTAAAATCGGATTTTTTTTATAAAATCTAGCACTACCATATCAAAACTTTTTTCCTAGAAGATTTTTTGAAAAAAAAATGTATCCAAACAATTGTCGTAAGACGTCCTTAGATAAGTTGCGTACTCAAATAATTTGTCGTGCCCTTTTTTCACAAAAAAATCACATTTTTATGACTAAACCCCCTAAAATCGCATTTTTTCACAAAATCTAGCACTATTCTAGCACTACCATACCAAAACTTTTTTCCTAGAAGATTTTTTGAAGAAAAATGTATCTAAACAATTGTCGTAAGACGTCCTTAGATAAGTTACGTACACAAATAATTTGTCGTGCCGTTTTTTTTTCAAAAAAAATCACCTTTTTATGACTAAATCCCCTAAAATCGCATTTTTTCATAAAATCTAGCACTACCATACCAAAACTTTTTTCCTAGAAGATTTTTTGAAAAAAAAATGTATCCAAACAATTGTCGTAAGACGTCCTTAGATAAGTTACGCACTCAAATAATTTGTCGTGTCCTTTTTTCTCAAAAAAAATCACCTTTTTATGACTAAATCCCCTAAAATCGGATTTTTTTATAAAATCTAGCGATTTTAGGGGGTTTAGTCATAAAAATGTGATTTTTTTGAGAAAAAAGGGGTACGACAAATTATTTGAGTACGCAACTTATCTAAGGCCGTCTTACGACAATTGTTTGGATACATTTTTTTTTTTTTCAAAAAATCTTCTAGGAAAAAAGTTTTGATATGGTAGTGCTAGATTTTATAAAAAAATCCGATTTTAGTGGATTTAGTCATAAAAAGGTGATTTTTTTGAGAAAAAACGGCACGACAAATTATTTGAGTACGTAACTTATCTAAGGACGTCTTACGACAATTGTTTGGATACATTTTTTTTCAAAGAATCTTCTAGGAAAAAAGTTTTGATATGGTAGTGCTAGATTTTATGAAAAAATGCGATTTTAGGGGATTTAGTCATAAAAAGGTGATTTTTTTTGAGAAAAAACGGCACGACAAATTATTTGTGTACGTAACTTATCTAAGGACGTTTTACGACAATTGTTTAGATACATTTTTCTTCAAAAAATCTTCTAGGAAAAAAGTTTTGGTATGGTAGTGCTAGAATAGTGCTAGATTTTGTGAAAAATGCGATTTTAGGGGGTTTAGTCATAAAAATGTGATTTTTTTTGAGAAAAAAGGGCACGACAAATTAATTGAGTACGCAACTTATCTAAGGACGTTTTACGACAATTGTTTAGATACATTTTTCTTCAAAAAATCTTCTAGGAAAAAAGTTTTGGTATGGTAGTGCTAGAATAGTGCTAGATTTTATGAAAAAAACGCGATTTTAGGGGGTTTAGTCATAAAAATGTGATTTTTGTTTAGAAAAAAGGGCACGACAAATTATTTGAGTACGTAACTTATCTAAGGACGTCTTACGACAATTGTTTGGATACATTTTTTTTCAAAAAATCTTCTAAGAAAAAAGTTTTTGTATGGTAGTGCTAGATTTATTGAAAAAAATGCGATTTTAGAGGGTTTTTTTATTTTTTCTCAGAAAATACAAGTGGTACAAAATTTTTTGTTTCACGACAAATTTACGACAAATTCACGACAATTAACTGCATCTTCATTTTTTTTTTTAGAATTTTTTTTGAGGGTGGGTAATGCTAACTTGACTGTCAAGTTAGCATTACCCAGGGTTATTTTTAAAAAAAAAAGGTCGGACAAAATTTTTTCTTTCACGACAAATTTACGACAAATTCACGACAATTAACTGCATCTTCATTTTTTTTTTAGAATTTTTTTTGAGGGTGGGTAATGCTAACTTGACTGTCAAGTTAGCATTACCCATGGTTAATTTTTAAAAAAAAGGCGCGACAAATTTTTTTCTTTCACGACAAATTTACGACAAATTCACGACAATTAATCCAATTATTAGATTCCTGAAATTTTGAAGTGGTAATGCTAACTTGACAGACATTTTTTATGGAACTTTTTTATGGTGCTTGTATCATATTGGTTCGCTTCCCAGTCTCGTCCAACTAAAAACTAAAAAGTTTTTTTTCAGGGCTACTGGCTCTTGTGAGGAATTGACAAATCCTTCAAGAGTATCACTTGTCACGAATAAGTGCTTCTCGTCTAGCCGTTCGGATTCGGCATAAAATTGTAGGTCCCTTCCATTCCTGTCGACAGGCGCACACAGGAATGGTTGCGAGTTGTTAGTCACTAGGCCCTGGTTCTTCACGAGCCGTTGTGCCACGCAATTTATTTATTTTTTTTTTGTTTGTGTATCATATTGGGTTTTCTTTTATAATATTCGGCGTTAAGAAATACCTTTCAATCATATATCATATGTCATATGTACTATCTCGATTACACAAAAATATAATTTTTCGTAAGACCCAACATTTTGCGCCGTATAGGGCAGGTCAAACATAAACTCTCTAAAAAAAACTCTTTGGATCAAGTAATTTTAATGGACTCTTTTGATTCTTAGATTCTTGGGAACCATGAGATATTTAAAATTTTTAGCAAATTTTATAAGTGTCAAAACTTATTTATAGATGTTTTGTTAATAATGACTCACTAACATCTTCACAGGCAATTTTTTAAGTTGAATGTTGAACAGGAACGTCTGTTTGGCGCGCGCCAGGTGACACTGAAGATTTAAAATGTCGTTTTTGTTTCTTGTTTCGACGACGCCGACGAAAAAAAGGTGTAAAGCCCGGGACACACAGGACGTGGTCTGGCGGGGCGGTCGACATTTTTGACCCTTGCGTTCTTTGTCCTGTGTAGAATCACTTCTTGTTGTTCAAACAGAACGCGGACAGCTCAAGCGGGGAAGAATAGAACACGACGCACAGAGGAGCATTTGACCCCAAAATCCGGTCAAAATTATTTGTTAATACTTTTTTAATAGAAATGATTTAATATGCATATTTTAACCCTATGTCGAATATATAACGTGTTAATATTGAACAAAAAAATAATAAAATTGTGTGAAAAAACTAAGATATATTTTCAAAAAATAAAAAATAAAACATATCAAAATATTATATATATCCCACGTGCGTTTACTGCTGTCTTTAAAAATTGTGTATATTGGTCTCCAGGACATTTTGATGTCATATGAGCCCGAACCTAATACAAGAAAAAAACCGGTAAACCAGTTTTTCAAAACGACGAAAAAATACGTTACAAAAATATAAACTGTCTTTAAAAAAAATTTGGAAACATGTGGAACATTTTTCTTCTTGGATAGCATAACGAGGGCATATACTTTGTTATACAAAAAATTGTTTGCTCGATCATGTCCGAAGCTATTTCAAAAAAGCTTTTGTCTATAATTTGAACCAAAAATAACAATATTTAGTCATTTAAACCCTTAAAAAGAAACCAAACCTAAAAAAAAAATTTTTTGGTATCATATTTAAGTACATACCCTGAGCTTCCGCACCCAATGAAAATTTTTAAGAAGAACCACAAACAACAAAAACTGCAAGGTTATTAAAATTTACGGCGGGGGCATGGTAAAAAAGACATTTCTGCTCAGCATTGTCAAGATTCGGTCAACCTACTTGCTGCGGGGGGGTAACAAAGTTTTTTAGAAACCGGTTTATGTTAGCTCTATATGTGAGGTGTACAAATTTAGTGTCATTTGTTAATTTTTTATTTCTATCTAATCTATTAGACAGGTAAAATAGATAGAGCTGAAAAAAAACTATGCCATCTGATTTGTTTGATAAATATAAATTTATGAAAAAAAAACTTCAAAAATCGTTATAGCAGTTTCCTTAAAAATTAATTTTTTATACATAAAAATTCTTGAACATTTTTTACAAAATAAAATTTGGTATGCCAACTTTAAGACATAAATAAAATACAATGTTCAACAAAATTAAAAAAATATTCAAGATATTGAATTTTCAAAAAAAAAATTTCAATATTTTTTTAAAAACCCAAAAATTTTTTGAAATTTGAAAACCGTTATAAAAATAAAAAAATACTACCAAAATATTTATTGTAGTAATTTTAGTAGCTCGTAATTTTTTTGTCAAAATCGTTAGCGCCGTTTTTGAAATAAATCAATTTTTGTATATTGGTTGTATGGCAGGCACCGTTATTAGTTGAGCTAAAAGTTCAACTTCCCCTCTAGGGAATTACCTAAGACCCTTAAATCCAAAGTTTGAACCAATTTATTATTGAATTGGTCAGAAAACATTCAATATCTAAGACAATAACAGATTTTTCAGATTTGTTGACTTTTCTACCCCCCGTATCTCCTTTAATATTGACCCTAGAAAAAAATGTGAATTTATCATTTTATAGACAATTTAATTGTCTCTAATTAAGTAGCATAGACTTTTCATTTAACGTACTAGGTTGTGCCAATATTCAGGAAAATCTAAAGAGGGAACCTTCAACCCCTCCTCCTCAGTTTAGCTCGCGGCCCTGGGCTGGGGACTTTGGGTATGTTATACCTGTGGGTTACCCCTACCATATAAAAAAATAATCTAGAGCGGCTTCTTTTTTGGATTTATTTTATAATTTTGAGTCTTCGTTGACTGGGCTAATTATATGATTGAAAGCACCCGGAGTATAAAGATGTTGCTAAAAAGACGAATACATAGGGAAGAAATAGCTTCTTTTTTGGTTTATCTCATGAACCCATTTTCTTCTTTTTCTGGTTGCAAGTGTAAGCAGAAGAAGCACTTCATCTTCGTCAGAACCATATTTTTGTTTTAATTATACTGCTGCACTCCGACCAACTGCTCAACAAAAAACACATACGAAGCTATAATGCCTATATGTTGCATGTTGCAAGTTGCTTGTTGCGTGTTGCATGTTGCATGTCGCATGTTATATGTCGCATGTTGATGTATCATGTTACATGTTACATGTTGATGTATCATAGTACATGTTACATGTTACATGTTACATGTTACATGTTACATGTTACATGTTACATGTTACATGTTACATGTTACATGTTACATGTTACATGTTACATGTTACATGTTACATGTTACATGTTACATGTTACATGTTACATGTTACATGTTACATGTTACATGTTACATGTTACATGTTACATGTTACATGTTACATGTTACATGTTTCATGTTACATGTTACATGTTACATGTTACATGTTACATGTTACATGTTACATGTTACATGTTACATGTTACATGTTACATGTTACATGTTACATGTTACATGTTACATGTTACATGTTACATGTTACATGTTACATGTTACATGTTACATGTAACATGTTACATGTTACATGTTACATGTTACATGTTACATGTTACATGTTACATGTTACATGTTACATGTTACATGTTACATGTTACATGTTACATGTTACATGTTACATGTTACATGTTACATGTTACATGTTACATGTTACATGTTACATGTTACATGTTACATGTTACATGTTACATGTTACATGTTACATGTTACATGTTACATGTTACATGTTACATGTTACATGTTACATGTTACATGTTACATGTTACATGTTACATGTTACATGTTACATGTTACATGTTACATGTTACATGTTACATGTTACATGTTACATGTTACATGTTACATGTTACATGTTACATGTTACATGTTACATGTTACATGTTACATGTTACATGTTACATGTTACATGTTACATGTTACATGTTACATGTTACATGTTACATGTTACATGTTACATGTTACATGTTACATGTTACATGTTACATGTTACATGTTACATGTTACATGTTACATGTTACATGTTACATGTTACATGTTACATGTTACATGTTATATGTTACATGTTACATGTTACATGTTACATGTTACATGTTACATGTTACATGTTACATGTTACATGTTACATGTTACATGTTACATGTTACATGTTACATGTTACATGTTACATGTTACATGTTACATGTTACATGTTACATGTTACATGTTACATGTTACATGTTACATGTTACATGTTACATGTTACATGTTACATGTTACATGTTACATGTTACATGTTACATGTTACATGTTACATGTTACATGTTACATGTTACATGTTACATGTTACATGTTACATGTTACATGTTACATGTTACATGTTACATGTTACATGTTACATGTTACATGTTACATGTTACATGTTACATGTTACATGTTACATGTTACATGTTACATGTTACATGTTACATGTTACATGTTACATGTTACATGTTACATGTTGCACAAGGAGTAATAAATTGACGCCCGGGCGTCAAAAATAAAATGACGCCTGGGAGTCAAAAATAAAATGACGCCTAGGCGTCAAAAATAAAATGAAAATAGAAAGACGCCCGGGCGTCAAAAATAAAATGAAGGCCGGGTGTCAAAAAAAATTGACACCCGGGCGTCAAAAATAAAAAAACGCTCGGGCGTCAAAAATAAAAAGACTCCCGGACGTCAAAAATAAAATGACGCCCGGGCGTCTATTATCCCTGGACTATAAACTTATAACATTATTTTCAATTTCAATCTTAGTTTAAGTTGTTAGCTACGCGAAATCAAGTTTGTGTGATCCAGTCGTGCAGTTTTTTTTTAAATAAATTTACACAATGAAATAAAATCAATTTGTGAATTCAATTGTGATAAATAGCCTCCCCAAAAAAATTACCAATTACATATATGTTAATAAATTTTATTATAATAATTCGTTTCTTATGCCTAGCAAAATAAAGGAAAAAAATGGCTGAACGGAGTCATTTAGTTTGCAGTTTGTAAATGGGGATGGTAACTACCTCGTCGTCGTCACATAAAAACTCACCTCATCAAAGTTTTTCTTCATTTTCTTCAAGTTCAAATATAAAACGAAAGCTAATTTATCAACTTTAAGCTACTAAAGCTGAGGTAAAAAGTCTCGTGTCGCATCATGTACATATTCCTTCTAAATAATAAATCTATTGAACACCAGAGTTGATTTTACATACGAATATTATACATAGCAGAATATAAGTATTTCGACAGAAGGAGCAGTACACCACTGACAGCATTTCGGAAACATGCGTTCGCGCCTGAATACGAGTATTTGTTTCGGATTCTGCCTAAGCTTTAACCAAATTATAATAAGGGTATTCATGAAACGTCGTAAGTTTACAACTTTGTAAAATTATAATTTAACACAAAATTTTGCATGAACGACTGTTTTATTAATTTGGTTAAATGCTGCGAAATACAAAAAAATCATACACCAAGTGCGCCCATAATGTCGGTTTCTTGATTAATGCCCCCGATGTTGATGTAGTTTTGTCGTCGTCAACGATTGGTTGGGGAAAACCTTTATAAGTCTACCCTAATAGTTCACGACAAGTAGCTTTCATAATCTCTGATTAAATAAGACGTCCTAATTATTTTTTCTTGCATAAACAACGTTTTAAGTTACTTTTATCGCCAACTAATCGCGACTCGATAGTTACAGAACACGGTCAGAGTTTTTTTTAGTTCTCTGAGTGAGATATCATATTATGTAAATGATACTAATTTATGAACGCGCCTTACTTTAAAAGTCACAATGGCGTTTGGATAAGTATAACCAAATAAATTTGGTTAATTTTCCCCATCAAAATCCTTGGATAATTTTAACCAAATTGTGTTATCCATTTCCTATAAAAAATTTGACAGTTCATTTACCAAGTGAATTTTAAAAATCTGAAAACATTCAGATTCATGGGTCATGGGATCAAAGAACATAATTCCAAAAAAATGGCTTAAATCGACCGAAAAATACACAAAATATTAAAGATAAAGTATGGAAAAAAGGAATTGGGTAGGTTCAGAGAACTTAGGGGACTTGCAAGTAAGGCAAATTTCTAGGATGTGATTGGCCAGCTGTCAAAAGTTCCCTTCATTTGAAGCAATTTTTCGACAGCTGACCAATCACAGTTCTCTGAACCTACCCACTGTGACCCTTAAACTCATTTTATTTAAAATTAAATAACTTTTGTCACACAGCGAATTTGGACAAACGGTTAACGGATAATGAATGCATAAACATGTACCTATAATACGATATTAAGGCCGATCTTATTGGTGCTGGGCCCATGCTCCATACATATTTTCCCATTGTCCTTTAACCAAATCGTAAACTTATCTAGTGTTTTACCTTTTACGACGTTGCATGAATACCCTTAATATTATAACTTAAATCAATTAAACTAAAACTTCCATTTTCATCCCCGCATAAAAAGAACACCATCTGTTGGAATGAAAAGGAAAACTAAGAACTTGTGTTTTAAAATTATTGTAAAGCTTATTTTATTGAAAAGCTTCGGAAGATAAGAAGTAAGTGCTCAAACCAAACCGGTTGGAAATGAAATGACACAGCATTGTATAAGAAAATCATAGTACTATCATGGACAAACAATTTTAGGGCGACCCACTGCCTGTGGTGGCGCCACTTTAGCTAACGGAGAAATCCATTTTTGGGAGACAATTTTCGGCGGAGACTTCCATTTTTGGTTTCTACCTAGATATTAATACAAATTATATACAACCATACCTACTTTTCTAGGTTAAAATAAAAAAGCGACATACATAGCTAACTACCTACCACGAGCCATACTCATCAAAAAACATCATCGCCATCAAACTCATAAATTATTGCATCACTCATATTCTTACCAACAGACCCAAATATCTAGAAAGCAAAAAAAAACCACCCCTTCCTCTTTAACCGCACAAATCCCAACAAACCAAGGGGAATACCCAACATTTTATTTCAGACTTTTTAATTCTCTGCACCTTTGCAAAGAAAAGTAACCGACAAAAAAATGTAAACCAACAAAAAACATCCCTTCTACCTATTTCACTCTAACTGTTATAAATTAGGCTATTCCTTTCATATTCTTGCAAATAATTCTCCACAACATTCAAATGTGTCCGTGAAATTTAATGAAATTCGTTTGCCCACTGAATGAAGATGGCAGTCCATTCGACATTCACCATGATAGTACTCTGGATTTCATATATAAGGGACACAGTGAATATTATAGTGTTTAGATGTAGACTCGAGCCCCACTCTGAGCAGCATTCTTTTCTAGTAGAAGTAATCAATAGTTTTAACTGGATGCCACCCTTGGAATTTCATGAGATAATATTAACACCATATTTTCAATCCGATGTGCGAACAATGCTTTCCTTCTATTCCCTATAACTATAATGCCGTGCAACTAAGGTTACATTTAAAAGACCTTAGGTTACTAAAATTGAAATAATAATTAAAATTAAAATTAAAATTAAAATTAAAATTAAAATTAAAATTAAAATTAAAATTAAAATTAAAATTAAAATTAAAATTAAAATTAAAATTAAAATTAAAATTAAAATTAAAATTAAAATTAAAATTAAAATTAAAATTAAAATTAAAATTAAAATTAAAATTAAAATTAAAATTAAAATTAAAATTAAAATTAAAATTAAAATTAAAATTAAAATTAAAATTAAAATTAAAATTAAAATTAAAATTAAAATTAAAATTAAAATTAAAATTAAAATTAAAATTAAAATTAAAATTAAAATTAAAATTAAAATTAAAATTAAAATTAAAATTAAAATTAAAATTAAAATTAAAATTAAAATTAAAATTAAAATTAAAATTAAAATTAAAATTAAAATTAAAATTAAAATTAAAATTAAAATTAAAATTAAAATTAAAATTAAAATTAAAATTAAAATTAAAATTAAAATTAAAATTAAAATTAAAATTAAAATTAAAATTAAAATTAAAATTAAAATTAAAATTAAAATTAAAATTAAAATTAAAATTAAAATTAAAATTAAAATTAAAATTAAAATTAAAATTAAAATTAAAATTAAAATTAAAATTAAAATTAAAATTAAAATTAAAATTAAAATTAAAATTAAAATTAAAATTAAAATTAAAATTAAAATTAAAATTAAAATTAAAATTAAAATTAAAATTAAAATTAAAATTAAAATTAAAATTAAAATTAAAATTAAAATTAAAATTAAAATTAAAATTAAAATTAAAATTAAAATTAAAATTAAAATTAAAATTAAAATTAAAATTAAAATTAAAATTAAAATTAAAATTAAAATTAAAATTAAAATTAAAATTAAAATTAAAATTAAAATTAAAATTAAAATTAAAATTAAAATTAAAATTAAAATTAAAATTAAAATTAAAATTAAAATTAAAATTAAAATTAAAATTAAAATTAAAATTAAAATTAAAATTAAAATTAAAATTAAAATTAAAATTAAAATTAAAATTAAAATTAAAATTAAAATTAAAATTAAAATTAAAATTAAAATTAAAATTAAAATTAAAATTAAAATTAAAATTAAAATTAAAATTAAAATTAAAATTAAAATTAAAATTAAAATTAAAATTAAAATTAAAATTAAAATTAAAATTAAAATTAAAATTAAAATTAAAATTAAAATTAAAATTAAAATTAAAATTAAAATTAAAATTAAAATTAAAATTAAAATTAAAATTAAAATTAAAATTAAAATTAAAATTAAAATTAAAATTAAAATTAAAATTAAAATTAAAATTAAAATTAAAATTAAAATTAAAATTAAAATTAAAATTAAAATGTCAGTTAAATTAAAATTAAAATTAATTAACGTTATTGAATCACAACCGTGTTTGTATGTAGCATAATGGCGAAATCATATGATAAATTACTAGTTCATGGTAAAATGGGAAAGCGGTTTAATATTTTTGTTAAGCTTATAGTTGAGATAACCGTTGATTATTATTTGTTTCCAAACAGGAGAAATCCTATCAATCCTTAATTACCACAGGAATTTCTTAAGTCAACTTACGACTAGTCGACAACTAGGTATAAGAGGAAAGCAAAAACTTGAGATTTACGGCATTCTGCGGCTAGGTTTGAATTAAAGGTAATAGCAAGGCGTCGTCTAATAACTGTGACGACAAAAACTGTGACGACAAAAACAAAACATGTTGTGCAATAATAGCGGCTCCTCCGATTCAATCGAAACACAGCACAATCACAGCACTCATACATTCATACGTATGTAGGTATGTAAGTATAGGTACATAGTTATAAGGCCGGAATCATAGGTTTGTTAATTTTTTTTATAATTCTCTTAAATTTGATGAATAAAACCGTCTTTGTTGGAATAAATGGAATAAACAAAAATCAAATTAGTCATTCTCATAATTAAATGTTTAAAGTGAAATTATATGATTTAAAATTAATTTTAAATATTGTAATAAAATTGCAAAATCAATAAATTTTTGTTTGCATGTTTTCTTCGCGTTTGGGATTGGAAAGTTTTTCCTGACAAGCTGTCAATCAATAACGCCATTCATTCGGTTATTGTTAGGAATGTTTCATAGAAAGTAGGAGGTAATAAAATTTTAACCTGTATAGTTATATACATATGTAGTTTTTACCTTATTGAATTATAAAATGTTTGCTTTTTCCATTAAAAAAAAATAAATACTTAGATGAATGTACAATACATAAAGCTTGTACGACACATTATTTTGCTTTATTAAGTGTTGATGTCTCAATTCCGCTGACATTAAAGTCGCAATAAATTCCCACCATTAAAGATAAAGATACATTTCCGTAGCAGATTACCACTGGACTCGACCGCGATTCACGAGAGGCATCAAGTCAACGTGTCTACTATTAACTTATAAAGCCAGAAGGACAAAACACAAAATGCATGATTTTTGTTAATATGTACTGACAGCTTAAGTGTTCCTGTGTTGTGTTCTGTTGTTGGCTGTGTGTGGTGTGAATGAGAATATTAAGTATAAATTGCTCACGTTTGAGTATTGTACAGTACCTACCTTCTACATACCTACACCTACATAGTTCTGTTGGATCTTACTGGGGAAAGGTATCTCTTCCTCTTAGATTTAATGGACTTAAACTGGTGTTCCTGTCACAATAAAATGTACTACGTGTGCAACAAACAAAAGTCCATAAAACGTGAAACATTTTGAGAAAGTTCAAGTCGATAAAAGCGTCACAATCAAGGCTTTGCAAAAGATTAAGAGATAAAGTAAACGATGACAATGACAGTGACGGTGACAATGGTTATAAAGAGCAATGGCGCGAAGGCCAAAACCGGAAAGAGTTTTGATTTAATGTCCTTATGTTTGTTATTTATATGATGATGGTTCTGACTTGGAAGTTGTTATTTGAATTTTTTGTATATCATTATCTTAGTTTTTATATTAACCTTGCCTTGACTTGACTTGACTTCATACATATTAAGTAGTTTCACCATACAATTGGAAACATATATGATAAGCATCCCGATTCCTTTGTGCTCTGCTGTTTTTGTTTTTTTTTTTTTTAAGATAAATTCGACAGTTCAATTGCACTCTATACAGATCCAAAAAAGTTTAAGAATTACTAATGAATTAAATGTTTGAAATAAGCGTTGAATGCAATATTTCTCCCATTAACTCTCATTTGTATACTGCTTTGAACAAATTGAATGACATTTTAAATTGTTGATATAAGGCGTCTATATTTAACTTTCTTATAAAAAACGAAGAATAAAACAAATAAAATTAGTTTTGTGTTGTGCCGTCCGAACTTATTTGTAGTAGCCCGTAGCGTAATGCCGCAATGGACTGTCACGCTGGAGGTCTGGGTTCACTTCCCAGCCTCGTCCACTTAAAAACTAAATAGTTTTGTTTAGGGCTACTGCCTCTTGTGAGGAATAAGTCATGAATAAGTGCTTCCTGTTTAGCCGTTTGGATTCGGCATAAAATTGTAGGTCCCTTCCATTCCCGTCGACATGCGCCCACAGGAATGGTTGCGAGTTGTTAGTCACTAGGCCCTGGTTCTTCATGAGCCGTTGCGCCACCCAATTTATTTATTTATTTTAGTCCAAGCTAATTTAAAAAAAAGGCATTCCCATGACTTTAATTATAGAGAATTCTTAAATACCTATAAGAAAAGTCGACGAGGCAGTGTGCACTTTTGGCATCACTTTGGCGGCACTTTCAGTAAAAAAAGAAAAATGGAATTTTTGTAGAGGGGTTTAATACAGTAATTTTTTTATTATCAGAGGGGTGTCCATCTCACTCCGTTTAGGAGGGAGGGGCAATTTTATACAAAATGACTTAAAACTTAAAGAAAAATATTTAAAAACAACGGCAACACTTAACACTTACACTAAAATTATAGGTTTTCTGAGAGCCAGAAACTTGTTCTTTTATTATTTGTTTCAACCTAGTTATTTGTGTTAATAGTTTTTGAAATAAAATACTTTCAAACTCAAAATTAAAAAAACAAAAAATTTAAATGTTACTGTTTTTTAAAGCAGAGTTGTGAAATTAAGTACCGAATGGGGCGTTAGGCAATAACGCACCAGGCAAATGCGCCCAAATCGATTTGGAATTATCGCCCAAAAAAATTCTGAAAAAATTGTTGTTGTATTTTTGTTTCCAGTTTTGGGCGTTTTTTCCGTTTTTATGCTACATACATATATCGAGATTAAACAACGCCCAAAATTTTAAGCTGAAATAGACAAACTGGAAATAAGGCCCAAAATGGAAATTTTGCCAAAAACGATTACAGAACAACGAAGTTACGCCCAGGTGCAAGGAAATCCAATTGGGTTTGGGTTTTTTTGTGTGATAACACACTCGCATTAAGGCTGCATAGATTTCGCTCCGTCATTTATATTATTTATGAATGTTTGAATGTTCAACAACTACTTGAGTGGGCTACCACCATTGTATTTGGCTGGAATTATTTCAATTTCATGGCTGCCACACCAATCATCAGATTCCTTATTAGTGGTGCTTAGTCTTTATGTTCAATTTTAATTTATAAATTATTAGTGCCGTGAATTGGAATCGAACCTAGACCAGCCTAGACGAGCCTAGACGCATTGCGCCACCGAGGTCACCTGATCATGCACATCCAATGTAGGGGTTTTGTCTTTATAAATTGCATATTGAGACAACTAGCAAGGAAATATCGCCCAATAAAAAACTTTGAACACCTCTGAGGATATGGTCAATGGTCAGTCCGGCAGGCGCTTATGTTGTCATTTGGTGTCACAACATCCGGCACTTAACGAATGCACTTAGTTTCATTCGCGTAAGTTATCATTTGGGGTGTTGGTCAAGCTTTTTGACTTTGGGGGTTTTGCTATAAAAACGAAATGTTGAATAACTTTTTAACGAAGGCCTAAATTTTTTTTTTTTTTTTGACTAACCTGGACTAACCTGGACAAACGATTGGGAACAAAACGATTTTGGTAAAAAAAAATTTAAATTTGTTTGGTGTTGCTATAAAAAAGAAATGTTGAATAACTTTTGAACTAAGGGTGGAAAAGCGATTATTTTGTATGTATAATCTTAAACAGCCGGTGGACAAACGAACGCACTTAGTCTCATCTCCCTAAGTTATCTATTGGGGGCAGTAGATGAGTTTTAGTTTTTTGATTTTGGGGATTTGCTAAAAAAAAGAAAAGCTTCATAACTTTTTTCCTGCGGGTGGACAAACGATTTTTTTGGTGGACAAACGTGGACAAACGATGGACAAACGATGGACAAACGATAATGACAAACACCACCCAAAAATTTTGACTTCGGGGTTCCCACTTTACACAGCTGATTGAATCATTTCAGCAAGAGTACGTTTGGAAAACTTATGGACTATCTAGAGATACCAATTGTCCACGGCCGTTCTATGAGGCATGTATTTCAGAGCCAGATTTTCGTACTGTATTTTTGCATCTGAGTCAATAATTCAATGGATTTCAGAAAATATAACGATTGGAGAACGGAAGTATTTAATTGACACGACGGTATCTTTAAAGTCGTACCTGTGGGTTGCTTTACACAACTTCTGATAATTTATGTTCAATATTTAGAAAATCAATTATATTTTGTAAGCAACTTACTTCTCAAAGTATGTATTTGATAAATTTTTGTTTCAGATATTTCCAATTTTTACGACCAACAAATCGGAAAAATGTTAGAAGCATTTGTTGAATTACATAAATAATTCAATATTTAAACTTGGACCAATGTCAGTCTTACTGGAAAAAGGCTTGTGAAAAGTCCTAAAAATTTTTTTTTCCACAAGCTTCTTTGAATGGCTGCTGGTTCCATTACTGCCAGGCTATTCGCCGGAAAATTTTAATGAAGAACAAACCGATAATAAGAATGATATGCACTAATAAGTATTTGAATCAAAATTATCACAACATTTTTGCACTTCCACTTTTGCCGAGCTATGCTATAGGTGAAGTTTATCGTACACTTTAAATCGATATTGAAAAAAACACGTAAATACAAATTTTACAGGTTTTTTTTTTAATACTTCGATAAACAGTGGCTAAAAAAAGTGGTACATTTTATTCCATGTGTTGTTTGATGTTAAAAATATTTAATTTTAGATTGGACCTACAAATATAAGCGTTTATGGACAACCGTGTCGTATAGAAAAAGAAGCAAGTTGGTTACCTAGAAAGCTAACAGGATTTTCGATTGGTAAATTTAAGAATTCAATAGAGAATTTGAATGTTTGTAACTTAGAATTTTATAAGAAATTTAATTTTCGTGGCAATACCTAAGTTATTTTGTATTCAATCGATGATACTTAGATTTTCTTCCTCGTACCTCAAATTTACATAACAACAAACTTCTCATATGATAATACATTCAAATCTTAAATTATATGCATAAACATACTCAAAGCTTCCATTTGGAGATGACAGCCAAAACCTGTTAGACCAAACAGAAATCAAAATCTGGAGTTGTTTCCAAATTTTCACTTATAGTAAAGTAAAAACTTATAGGATTTTGAAAAAAAGAACAGTTTTTATTTCTGAAAATAAAATCTTTAAACACATTGGGGCGTATTCATAGTCATTTTAGACCTGGGTATAAGTTAAACATAGCTTTAGTTGAATTTTCGGACGTTGATTCTATTTTTCATGTTTATCATTTTAAAATATTTGAAGCTATTTGTGAAGTATACCAAGTTAACTATCTTATAAAAATATAAAACCAACAATTTGTAATTAAAATCGGTCTGTATTCATTGAGCCAAAATTATCTTGAACTGTAGTTAAGTTAAACCCGGGTCTATCTTCGACTATGAATATGACTTATTAGGTATAGAACACATTCAGAAATAGTTTTGTTTGATTTCTGTATGACAGATTAGATTATTTTTAAAAGCAAAAAAAGTGATTACTTTTGATTTATAATTATTCTAACCAAAAAATGTTAATGTTAACGAAAACAGACATAAATACTAAAAACGAGATTTTTTGGAACTCCTTGGTCCTTGCGGTCCTAGGCTCACAGAATTGCGCGACTAGGCTCACAGAATTTAACAATTTTGTCCATTATTTTTATCAGAATGGCTTACTGGTAAGAAAGATAAAAAGATAAGGTGTATTATTTGATATTTATTTTGTTAGGTGCCTTTCACTTTCCCATCAGTGTGGCAGTCTTAGAGACATACATATTTTTTTCAAATCAGATGCATATCAAAATTACTCGTGAACTTTCTTGAAAACCAACGAAAAGAATCTTTGTACGAATTTGTAATTTTTTTTATTTTTCCCACTTTTGTATAAAAAGGGCAATTTACCTAAGTGATAATTTTTGAAAATCAGAACTGTTGTTTTCATTTTCAGTAGTAAATATTTATATTTAACTATTAACTTAAAGGACAATGGGCATTTTGGCCTATCGATGTAACACATTGTAACCTATATCATTTTTAAGGTCTCGATGAGTACTATATTTTATTGTACAGGCAAAAGTTTGTATCGCGTGCAGGGAAGGTGTTATGGACGTTAATGTAATCGTTTAAAAAAAAAATTTTTTTTAAATAAATTGGGCGGCACAACGGCTTGTGAAGAACCAGGGCCTAGTGACTAACAACTCGCAACCATTCCTGTGTGCGCCTGTCGACAGGAATGGAAGGGACCTACAATTTTATACCGAACGGCTAGACGAGAAGCATTTATTCGTGACAAGTGATACTCTTGGAGGATTTGTCAATTCCTCGCAAGAGGCAGTAGCCCTGAAAAAAAAACTTTTTAGTTTTTAGGTGGACGAGGCTGGGAAGCGAACCCAGACCTCCAGCGTGACAGTCGAACGCACTAACAATTACGCTACGGGCTAATACAATGTAATCGTTAATGCATCTTTTATTTATCGTGTAACTGCGGAACGACGCACCTGACGAATTAAAGTCATATTTACACAATATGTTAAGTGTTGTTAGATAAAAGTTTCTAATTATTAACGGATCCGGTAGGTGGCGCTGTTGACAAGTTATTGACACAAATTCTCTATTTATTAAGCAAAATCGCTCATATTCAAATGTTATATTGGTTTATTGGTCGAAAACGCGACCATTTAAGAAAATAATAATAGGTATTAAGGCTAAAAATACCGAATGAAATCGACCATTAGATGAAGCACGGCATCTATCTTAGTTTTAAGTCAAAGCCACCTACCAGGTCCATATTTTGTGATTTTGTTTTGCAATAATTAAACCAATATATAATATAAGTGAGAATGAGCAACTTTGCGTTATAAATAAAGCATTTGCTTATAACTTCACTACTGCGCCACATATCAGATCTATATTTTGTGATTTTATTTTCTTGCAATAAACCAATGTTACATTTGAATATGAGCGATTGTGCTAAATAAATAGAGAATTTTTGTCAATAACTTGACAACAGCGCCACCTACCGGATCCGTTCATAATTAGAAACTTTTATCTAACAACATTTAACATATTGTGTAAATTTGACTTCAATTTTGGTCACGTCGTTCCGAACCTACACGATAAATAAAAGATGCATTAACGATTACATTAACGTCCATAACACCTTCCCTGCACGCGATACAAACTTTTGTCCATACAATAAGAGATAGTACTCATTGAGACCTTTGAAATGATATAGGTCACAATGTGTTACATCCATAGGACCATAGGACCCTTTCCTTTCAGTAACAAAAAAAATTGCTTAGTACTTAATGATATCTTACTAATTTTTCCTGCAACTTCAATTCGAATTAAAACTAGCTGAAATAAAAACTTTGATAGGAATGAAATAAATTCTGAAAAAAAATGTTCCTCAGTATTTTTACAGCTAAACTGATTTTTTTTTGTTCAGGCAACTGGAGATTGCTGTATGATGTTGCTGAAGCCCTCCGAAACAAAAAATGTAACATTCAGGAATAAAAATGAAGAGCGCGTTCGCTGGTCCAGCTAAACCAAAAATGAGGTAACTTATAGCAAATACCAAAAAGGTGTTTTCGTCTCAAATTTGTTAATTATTTTGTAAAGCTCATTTTATTTTGAATTGGCTTTGGCAGTTCAATGCTTGTTTACCCATTCTATGTTTATAAAGATTTTCAAAGCTTTTGAAATGGATTCCAATCCAGTGTGTTTGTAAAATCTTCACCTTTTTTCGTGCAAATTTGTTTGAAATTATTTTATTTCGAAATATATATTTTCGACAAAATTGCGCAACTTGGCGTAGTGAAAATATAGTATCACATTCGCAGTCTGCTATTTCACACCGACATTTGATTCTTGACTGTTTTTGAAATTAAATGAGTTAAGGTAAGATATCATTTTGCAGGATATGAATGATTTTAAATTATTTTAACTTATTTTTAACAAAAGTAATGTATTATAGCATAGTTAATTAAGACTTTTTTCCTTCTCTTTTATATACGCACGGCAAACATAAAAAAAAATATAAGGCACTTGACTTTTTATAAATATTAGTTTGTGTTATTTTTTTTTGGCAAGAAGTAAAGCTGTATACGCCCCTGCGCCGTTGAGGCCTACAATGGAGTCTTAGGGCGACTGATCAAACATAATGGAATTTTTGAACAGTTTGAAGAGTGTCGTTGCTTTAATTTACTTTCTGAAAGTGGTGGAACGTTTGGTGGAACCAAAAAGCGAAAGCTAAGTAGAAACAGAGATCAGCAAATTTTAAACGCCATGGACGACATTCAAAAGACAAACATTTCCATTTATTCCTACATTAATAGAATGTTTTTTTTTTTCCAAGAAAATCGATTTGCACTGAAATGGAACCGAATGATGATTTTGATGAGCCTCCTGCTTAATTTTCAAACGATTGTTGTGAAATTTACAAACGCGAATTTAGGATGATAGTTTAATAAATATGATGACGGATTTTATATCCGCGAAACACAAATGGATTTATCGAATCCACGCAAAAATTATCACAAACGAAATAATAAAATAATTTTTGCACAATAACCGGCGTGCGTCGCGACTAAAGAAAAATCAAAGTTATGACAACTGTCAGATGGGCGATGGGTGCGTTTCGCAAACTTACACAACAGGTAGCACAAAAGGTGCTGCCACCACGGTAGCTCAGCGATGGGGTGGGTTCAGCGACGTGTGGGATTTTATTAATCGACTTGCGATTAATGAAATTAATTAAATATTGAATTAAACTGAAATTATAAAAAAATGTTTACACCCTACCTGGAATAAAATGGGCGCCAGTGATTTTTTTTTGAATGAAAGGAAATCACAAACCTTTTGGAGCGGAAAACAACAAAGATGAATTTTGAAGTAAAAGAATGAATTTAAACTCTTAAAAGAAGAATTTTAATTAATTTTAAATTTTGCTTGGGAAACCTTTCAAGTAGGATTAAAACCCAAGATCTTTTAGAAACTGTTAGGACAAAAGCGTTAAACAAAAGAAGATGGACTGTTACTGCTTTTTCCCGAAAGAACAAAACGGTTTTTAACGGGTCGCGAGTTCCGCTTTATCTGAAATATACTCGAAAGCAAAAACCAAACGATTCACTAAATTTAACAAAATCTCTCAGATAAAAGAAACGCACAATTCTAATATAAGATATCAATATATACTTAGCTTGTAATTTTTCTCCTGCCAACTTCTCGCTCCTATCTCCAATCAATTTTCCTCCTCTTTTCTTTCTGCCTTTTTCACAAACTTTCTCCACCAATTTTCACAACACCTTTCTAAATGTTTTCACAACCTTTCTCGGTAATGAAAACTTCCAAAAAAAAATTACCAAAAAAACTACACTCAAATTTCTTTTTCTTTCGCTTTTCAAAAATTTCCTTTTTTTTCCAATTTTCTTTCCGAACCTCTCGTTCGCTCTATAGACGGATAAGAAGTGCCCTTCCAGGCTTTGACCTTGCCTGGACGACCGCTTCCTTTTTCCAATGCCCAAGTGCTTTCGGCCAATCAGAAAGCGTGGGTTTCGGTCGCGTCATCATTCAGCTACACCCCGCATATTTGCGGGAGTGAGCGAACGCAGTTGAGACCCCACCGCCTATCCTACTCGCACTTTACACCCAGCTTCCTGCATTGTCATCGCCACTGAATTCGTCGTCCTCTGGTATGACTTCCAGTGGGCGGGAATTCAATGAATGCATTCAGCCACCCTATTCACACCCCTCAATTTTTAAAAGAAAGTTTTGAAAATCTACAAAAAGAAACTCAAGTTCAAGACCGTATACATTTTTCCCCTCGAATAAAAGTAAAGTTACTGTTGAGAAAATTGATGGGAAGTTAACTTCAATATTCAAAATGTCGGAGAGAAGAAATTGGCAGTAATTCCCTACTTCGCGATTTTACTCTATATCGTTGGACTTTTGCGCAGATTAAGGGATAAGGGACTAGCGTTAACATTCCATCTTATACAATTAATAATTTAGTAAAATATTTACGTTGGGCATTCAGCCATTCTCATACTGAGTCACATCTGCCATCGGGGACCAAGTGTCGCCCGTGCAACTTTTGGATTTGGACGTAGACACCTGTCTGTCACGTTGTATTATGTTTGTGTCGACCATCTGTCAACAAGGTAATTATTTATTCTTTTGTGGACCGCCCGTCACACATTTTCCACCTTGATTTGTGTCAACCTGCTTGGGTTGCTTTTCCAAAATGCTTTAGGAGCAGGTCTCTGGTTGATGGAAACCAGGTATCTACTGAACTCTAAGAGCCTTTTGGAGCCACAACGGAAAAGGAGTGATTAAAATGAATTAATGATCATGAATAGGCCAATGAAACTTGTTGTGGTAAAATTTACCGCAACAAATCCCACCCTTACCTCCTAGAAAATGTGCTTCATTTCTGTAACACATTTTCTAAGATATGCCCAGGTAATGAAAATGAAAATGGTTTTTCCATCAAAAGAATAATTTAAAATCAAAAACAAAAATGTACAATGAAAATCATCGATTTTACAAAAAAATAATTTACGTTACTTTTTAATCTTCGGATGCATCGGCATACGGTTTCAAATCTTTAACATGCCAAGTACCGCGTTCTTTACTATTACTATCTTCTAAGACATATGTCCAAGGTGACACACGCTTCCTTATGGTAAACGGACCGACAAACTTCGGTGCTAATTTTGCAGCATAATAATTCGCGGCATCCGACAACGTAAAATTCCTACGCCATACAATTTCGCCCGGGTGATATTGAACATCACGCCGCCGAAGATTGTATGTTTGAGCAGATCTCTTGGATGCTGCTTGTAACTTTTTCCCTATATCTAACCTTAGTTCCTTGAAACGTTCAGCGATCGCCTCCCGATCCTGAACATTTCCTGAACTTTCTCCTATTGTTGGTGCTTCCTTGCCTGAAGTCACCATATCCCTCCCAAAATTCGCATAATAAGGCGAAACTCCTAAAACCTCATGCTGTGACGTGCGAATAGCACACGCCACCTTGCTGAGTTGTGAATCCCACACTCTGTGGTTTTCAGCGACGTAAGCCCTCAACGTCGTCTTGAGAATCTGATTTATTCTCTCCGCAGGATTCGCCTGGGGATGATAATGGGCTGTAAATTTGATGTGTGACCCGTACGCCTGGCAAAGCGCTTTCAGTTCCTTAGATCGGAACTGGGGACCGTTGTCACAGACGATCACCTTTGGGATGCCAAATAAAAGAAAAACATTATCTACGAGTTCCCTAACTATGGCCTTAGCAGTGGCCGACCTCAACGCGAACAGTAGTGGAAACTTGGTAAAGTAATCCACTACCGTTAAAATATAAATAAAACCCCTACTTGACTTGGAAAGTGGACCTACCAAATCAACACAAATCATTTCCCATGGTTCCCTAATCCCTACCCTCTCTGTCATTAACCCAGCTGGTTTCTCATTTACCGGCTTTACTTGTTGGCAAACTTTACAACTCCTAACATATTTGGTTATATCGGCCCTCATTTTTGGCCAGTAAAACTTTGCCCCGATTCTGGCAAAAGTTTTCCTAACTCCCATGTGACCTGCTAAAGGACCATCATGGTATTCCTGTAAATTCCCTAACCTATCGTTTTTCCCTAACACTCTCTTCCATTCTTGATTATTTTCATGCACTACTACATGATTTGCTTTGACGAGTTTAAACAACTGACCTTGTTCAACTCGCCAAGCTGGAAATCTAAGTGGATTTGCATTGATTTCTGAAATCATTTTCGCCACCCAAGGGTCAGAATCCTCATCTGAGATACCACCCAACTGTGGCACTCCTCGAGAAAGCATATCCGGGACAACATGCTCTTTGCCCTTGCGGTGAATGATTTCAAAATCAAACTGTTGGAGCCTAATTGCCCAACGAGCTGACCTACCCTGCGGATCCTTAAGATTACTTAACCATACAAGGGAATAGTGATCCGTCACAACCGTAAACCGAACACCTTCGATATACGGCCGCAATTTCTCAATAGCCCATAGTACAGCCAAGCATTCTTTTTCAGTTGTGGAGTAATTCCTCTCGTTCCTATTCAAAGACCTACTAAGGTAACAGACAACCTTTTCTCCCTCATCAAAGATCTGTGAAAGAACTGCACCGATACCAAAATCTGACGCGTCTGTTTGTACGACAAAAGGTCGTTTAAAATCTGGGCAAGTAAGTATTGGTGCTGTCACCAAACACTCTTTTGCCTTCCTAAAACTATCCTCACATTCCTGAGTCCAAGTGAATTTCCTATTCTTTTTTAATAGATCTGATAAAGGCCTAAGTAACTCTGCAAAATTTGGTACAAAACGACGGTACCATGAAACTGTCCCTATGAAACTCCTAACTTCTTTTACATTCCTCGGTGCTGGAATCCTAACCATGCTTTCCACTTTCTCTGGATCTACATGTAAACCATTTCGATCCACTATGTACCCTAAAAACTTCAGCGATGGCATGCAGAAATTGCATTTTTCCTTACTGACCTTTAATCCTGCTTCACTCAACCTTTTCATCACCTCATTTAGGATTTCAAGATGTTGTTTGAAATCTTCTGTAATGATAATGATGTCGTCTAAATAGACGAAAACGTATGGCTCGAGGTCGGCACCCAAAACTGTGTCGATAAACCTCTGCCAAGTCGCAGGAGAGTTGTGAAGACCGAAAGGCATTCTTCGAAATTGAAAAAGGCCTCTCCCAGGAACCGTAAAAGCAGTATAGGGCTTTGATTCCTCCTCCATAGGAATCTGCCAATACGCTGACTTGATGTCTAGTGAGGACAAGAACCTTGCACCTCGAAGCCTATCTAAAATCGAATTAATGTAAGGTAGTGGATAAGCATCCCTATCAGTATTTTTATTTAGCTTCCTATAGTCCACACAGAATCTATAGGAGCCATCCTTCTTCTTAACTAACAGTATTGGAGATGACCACGCACTAGTCGATCTCTCAATAACTCCTGCTTCTAACATCTCATTTAATTCCCTATCTATATGTTCCTGCATCGCCGGAGAAACCGGATAATACCGTTGTTTAATCGGTTCCGCCGACGTCCTAATCTTGTGCTCAACCATCGTTGTGCACCCTAAGCCTTCAGGCATTTTCCTAAAAGATTCCTCAATTAAATTTTCTAAAAGCTTTATTTCCCTATCACTCAACTCTGAACGTTCTGTAATAGAACAAATCGAAACCGGCTGTTCCGAAAAATTCCACTCACGTGACCTCAAATCCGGGACGATACCCGAGAGTGCCCAAAAATCTGCACCAAGGATCACTGTGTGTGGTAGAGTTGGTATCACAAGACAGTCAATCAGTACTGCCTTGTCCTCTACTATAATTGGAAGAGAGAGAGTTCCTAACGTCTCGACACCTGTTCCGTCCGCTAACCGAACGCAGCCAACAGTGTCTGTCTTTAAAGAAAGACCTAAATTTTGGAGAAAACTCCAAGCATCCCTTCCTATTATGGTTCTAGAAGCTCCTGAATCTAATAAACCTAAAAATTTAGAACCATAAATGCTAATTCCTAAAAATGGTCTCCTATCACTACCGTTTGCCTCCAACGTAAAGCCTAAGTGAATCTGATTCACCAACTGGTTACCAGCAGGTAACCTATTTATTGTCTTCGGACGTCCCGCCCTGCTGGCGCAAGAATCCGTTGCCCATTTCCCGAGCAGCGACGACAATTCTGCCTACTAACTCCTAACTGCCCACACCCAAAACAACGCCTAGGAGCGGAACACCTATTTGCAAAGTGGCCAGACCCATTGCAATTATAACACCTAACTGCAGATTGTCCCTGACGAATAGTTCCGTTGTTCTCAGCAACAACCGAAACTACAGGAAATTCCCTACCTAAATACGCTAGATCCGGTTCTAGCAGGTTCCTTTTATTCCTAACACTGGGTGGTGGAACATACGACTCCACATTTGCTCTAACCGCTTCTAAACTCCTACCTGAAGCAACCAAATCGGCAACACAAGTTGGTTTCGTTAAACCAAGCTGAGTTTGGTAGAAAGGTGTCAAGTTCCGTTGAATCATTGACAACTTCCTACTTTCCGAGATTGGTTCGTTTAACCTACCAAATAAGTTCTGCATTGTCGCCACATAAACACCGATGGACTCATCGTTGCCTTGTGTGCGACGCCTAATCTCATCTATCAACTGGTCGTCATAATTCGGTGGCAAGAACTCCAGCTTCAACTCTCTGACAAGTTCTGGCCACGAATTTACTGACACCCTAATTGCCCTAAACCAAATTAAAGCTTTTCCTACAAAAAGCTCTACTGCTGCCTTAAAAAGTTGGGGTTCCGAAACCCCCTAGCCTGACGAATCTCACTAACCGTTTCTAAAAACGAGTTCACTGAAGCACCACAGCGCTCACCAGTGAACTTCACATTCCATTTCGAAATGTTCATACATTTTTCGGAACTAACTAAAACTTGTCCTACCACTGGACTGCTCATTTCCCTATTTTCTCCTACTCCACTACCTGCCACTCCTAAGCTCGTCGATGTACTGGCAGGAGGAACTACCGACTTAATTTTCTGAGGTTCAGCTGAACGCTGCTTTTCAACCTCTGTTCCCTTATTCATTCCCTGTTCCGTTTTCTCTTTATTTATTTCCTCTTCCGTTCCTTCTTCTTCTTCATCCTTCTCATCTTCTTCATCGTCCTCTTACTCTGCCATTGCCATGATGTTTTTATTTTTCAAAGCCTGCCTACTTTTATCCTGAGATTCACTCTCCGGTAAGCTCCTATCCAACCTACGCAAAGCCCATTCAACCTTGGTGAGTATTTTCAAATATTCCTTCGAAGTTTCCGACTTCGGAGGATTTTCTAAAATTTTCCCTATTTCTCCTAATTTCTTCTCAACCGCCGTAAAATCCTGTTCAAAGTTGAACGGATAAGCGGGAGGAATAAAAGAGTTCCTACGCTCCAATTTTAAAACCATCCTAAGCGCTTTGCGCATCTCTTCTACTGTCCCTACAGGTAATCCCCTGAATTCTACCTCATAAGTTATTTCATCCTGCGACAATCTATTAACCTGACTAGTTTCCATTTCAAAAAGTTAAAAAAAAAATTATTTTAAGGCTGAGAAAAAAAATGTAATTTAAAAAAAAACAAACGAAATGGTTAACCCAAATTAAATGTGAATCTTAAACTCGAATAAAAGTATACGAGTTAAGAACAAATCAAAAACTAAAAGTAAGTTGAAAATAAAATCAAACTAAATAATCCTTTTCAAAAAAACGTTAAATTCGATTTTCTCCTAAATACTTAGTACGAAACAATTAACTCGACTATCGAAACGTTAATAGATATCAAATTTATTATCACCGCACAAAAATAGTATTAAACACGATTAAAAAGTATTAAAAAAGTATTAAAAAAAATAGTAGCAACAAAAAAATACCGACCCTGCACTAAACCTGCACTGCACTGTTCTACGTTACGTTACGTAACCTACGCGGTGTCAAAATTATTATATTTTTTGTAAACACAAAATGGTTGGTCTGAAAGAGACCACACTATTCTGTATCCAAAAATTTATTTTATATAAAAAGAAAAAGAATCAAAATATGTTAAAGTAAATTGATTAAGTGGCAAATAGAGAATATATCTCACTTAATCAAAATTACAAACTGTATGGAAAACAAATAAGAGAAACCTTACTCGACTCAATCACTTCACTGTTGTATTCTGTTTTGTTTACTTTGTCCACAGATCCTACCGATGTATGTATGAATGTTGTGTGCCTGTACTTTATCTATGTACCTCTAAATCCAACTCCAACTCCAACCTGTTGAACTTTTGTTTTGTAGGTATTTTGTACCTGGATAAATAAAAAACACACCAAGTAAATGTCTTATAAAAAGATAAAAACAATAAACACTTCCCTAAATGCACAGAACAAAACAATCAATGCAATTGTTGTAACAAAAAACAATCCGACAAACAAAGGGGAGCCCCACGTTTGGACGCCAATTGTTGTGAAATTTACAAACGCGAATTTAGGATGATAGTTTAATAAATATGATGACGGATTTTATATCCGCGAAACACAAATGGATTTATCGAATCCACGCAAAAATTATCACAAACGAAATAATAAAATAATTTTTGCACAATAACCGGCGTGCGTCGCGACTAAAGAAAAATCTAACTTTGACAACTGTCAGATGGGCGATGGGTGCGTTTCGCAAACTTACACAACAGGTAGCACAAAAGGTGCTGCCACCACGGTAGCTCAGCGATGGGGTGGGTTCAGCGACGTGTGGGATTTTATTAATCGACTTGCGATTAATGAAATTAATTAAATATTGAATTAAACTGAAATTATAAAAAAATGTTTACACCCTACCTGGAATAAAATGGGCGCCAGTGATTTTTTTTTGAATGAAAGGAAATCACAAACCTTTTGGAGCGGAAAACAACAAAGATGAATTTTGAAGTAAAAGAATGAATTTAAACTCTTAAAAGAAGAATTTTAATTAATTTTAAATTTTGCTTGGGAAACCTTTCAAGTAGGATTAAAACCCAAGATCTTTTAGAAACTGTTAGGACAAAAGCGTTAAACAAAAGAAGATGGACTGTTACTGCTTTTTCCCGAAAGAACAAAACCGTTTTTAACGGGTCGCGAGTTCCGCTTTATCTGAAATATACTCGAAAGCAAAAACCAAACGATTCACTAAATTTAACAAAATCTCTCAGATAAAAGAAACGCACAATTCTAATATAAGATATCAATATATACTTAGCTTGTAATTTTTCTCCTGCCAACTTCTCGCTCCTATCTCCAATCAATTTTCCTCCTCTTTTCTTTCTGCCTTTTTCACAAACTTTCTCCACCAATTTTCACAACACCTTTCTAAATGTTTTCACAACCTTTCTCGGTAATGAAAACTTCCAAAAAAAAATTACCAAAAAAACTACACTCAAATTTCTTTTTCTTTCGCTTTTCAAAAATTTCCTTTTTTTTCCAATTTTCTTTCCGAACCTCTCGTTCGCTCTATAGACGGGTAAGAAGTGCCCTTCCAGGCTTTGACCTTGCCTGGACGACCGCTTCCTTTTTCCAATGCCCAAGTGCTTTCGGGTAGTTATGTGCATTCAAGAGGACACAAGCGTCCACAGGTTTTTCTCAAAATCCACCTCTGTCTACCAACTCCTACTCTCACCTCCACGTGGTGAACATCGGGTGTCTAGTACCTCAGCTGGAGACGGGGTTTAAATCCCCGCGGAAAGCTGTTGGGGACAGCCAACGAGAGAGGGGGGGGAGGAGTGTTCCCACTAAGGCACTTCTCCTTTCATCGAGGCGGCAGCGGACGAATTCTCTAGATGGAATCAACGGTGGCGTCTACAGTTCCAGTTAGGTTGAACTACTTAGTGAACACCTTATATGGGCTACTACGACATATTTGTAGCTCAGGCCTATAAGGAGCGGTTTATCCGGCTCCCTACCCTTGGAGTTATACGAAGGGTCTGGTCCTCCGGGTCGGGGGTTGTGCGTCGGGGTAACTTCCCTACCACGTAAAAAAAAGTTGTTCCGAAACAACAACAAGCCTCGGATATGGATGATTTTAAAGTTGACGACCCCAGCAAACGAAACAAGGACAATGAATTTCGGATCTGCACGTGGAACGTCCTGTCCTTATACAGAACACGTGCAGCCGAACAATTAGTGGAGAACCTGGACAGGCTAAAGGCTGACGTAACAGCCATCCAGGAAGTGCGATGGGATGGAGAGGGCGTACGGAGACTGAAGACGTGTGACATCTACTACGGCGGGTGCTTGAAGGAACAGGGTCAGCGGCTCTTGGGTTGTGGTTTTGTGATAAGGGGAAGACTTAGGCAAGAAGTCTTGGGCTTCCGAAGTGTAAGCGAGCGCCTGGTCACAATCCGCATCAAAGGCAAATTTAAGAACATTTCGCTGATTTGTGTTCACGCCCCCCATGAAAGGAGAGAAGACTCAACCAAAGAAGCATTCTACGATCTCTTGGAGACAACGTATGATATGTGCCCGAAGTACGACGTGAAGATCATTCTTGGTGACTTCAACGCAAGATTCGGAAAGGAGGGCATCTTTGGTTCGATAGTCGGAGGACACAGCCTACACGACGAAACTTCCGGCAACGGACACAGGCTGGCAGACTTTGCGGCGCGGCGGGGCGAAATGTCATCATCTCAAGCACCTACTTCCCACACCTCAATATACACAAGGGGACTTGGCGGTCGCGTGATCAAGTAACCGTCAACCAAATCGACCACGTTGCGATAGACGCGAGACATGCTTCCAGTATCTTGGACGTCCGAACGTTCCGAGGGGCCAACATTGACTCGGATCACTACCTGGTGGTAGCTAGACTACGTATGCGGATATCCATGACGCGACAACGCAGAGCAGATGCTGTGAAAAGATTCGATGTCGAGAAGCTTAAATCGCAAGAGACTGCCAGAACTTTTGCAGACCACGTAACTCTTAATCTCTCAGGAGGTCCGCTACCAGCATCAAGTGCAGAGGACCAGTGGGAACACTGTCAACAAGCCATTAGAAGTGCCGCCTCTGATGTGCTGGGTTTCACTAGGCGAATACAACGAAACCCCTGGTTCGATGAGGAGTGCCGGCTAGCGCATGCAGCTAAGGACGAGGCCTACCAGGCAATGCTGCAGACTCGAACAAGAGCTGCTGAGAGAGTGGCCCGGGAGCTCTACGGGCTGAAACGAAAAGAGGAACGCCGACTTCTCAGGAGGAAAAAGAGAGAGCACGAGAAGCGGGCGGTAGAGTCTATTGAGGGTTGTAGCGGTAGGGGAGATGTTCGAAAATTTTATCAGAGGGTGAAGCGATCCACCCAAGGATTCAAGGCTAGAACGGAAGCCTGCCGAGATGAGAGTGGGAATATGGTAGTAGACACACAGTCAGTGCTGAGGATCTGGAAAGAACACTTCTCTAGACTGCTTAATGGCGAAGACAGCCAAGATGCCGCTAATAGGCAGAACGCTCCATTCAACTTGGACGATGATGGCCAAGAGTTCCGTCCACCCGACCTAACCGAAGTTCGGCTGGCGATATCCAAACTTAAGTCGTACAAGGCTGCAGGTGCGGATGGCTTACAAGCCGAACTATTTAAATCAGCGGGAGATGAATTGGCTAGGAGCATACACCAGCTCATCTGCAAAATTTGGTCGGAGGAAAGTATGCCCGATGAATGGAACCTCGGTATAGTGTGCCCCATCCATAAAAAGGGAGATGTTCTGAAATGTACCAACTACAGAGGAATTAGTCTCCTAAACGTCGCTTATAAAATCTTGTCGGCCATCCTGTGTGACCGCTTAAAACCTTTTGTCAACGATCTGATCGGCCCTTATCAGTGCGGTTTTAGGCCAGGCAAGTCAACCGTCGATCAAATGTTCACACTCCGACAGATTTTAGAAAAATCCCGGAATTCCAGATCGATACACACCACCTTTTTATCGATTTTAAAGTCGCGTATGATAGCGTGAAAAGGGACGAATTATACAGAGCCATGTCGAGTCTCGGCATCCCTGCCAAACTCGTCCGCTTGTGCAGGATGACGATGGAGAAATCTCGCTGCTCCGTCAAAATTGGTAAGAACACCACCGATTCCTTTGATGTTGAGAAAGGATTGAGGCAAGGCGACGCGTTATCATGCAACCTATTCAACATCGTTCTTGAAGCCATTGTACGCAACGCACATGTCAACACCAGCGGTACAATCTATCAAAAGTCCGTTCAATTGCTTGCATATGCGGATGACATAGACATTGTCGGCAGAACGAAGCGAGCTGTGGCAGGGGCATTTGCGAGCATTGAATCGGAGGCGGCTAGAATGGGATTGGCGGTTAATGAGGACAAGACGAAGTATATGCTGTCATCGAGAGAGGAATCTCAACATCGTCGACTCGGGCAAAATATCACGATGGACAGATATAACTTCGAAGTTGTCAAGGACTTTGTCTACCTGGGCTCCACTATTACATCGCAGAATGACATCAGTGCAGAGATCAAGCGAAGAATTACTCTTGCCAACCGCTGTTTCTTCGGTCTAAGAAGGCATTTAAGTAGTAAGGCCCTCTCTCAGAGAACCAAGGAGACTTTATACAAAACCCTAATCATCCCGGTCCTGCTTTATGGGTCAGAAGCATGGACACTGAAAGATTCGGATAAAAATCTGCTAGGGTGCTTTGAGAGGAAGATTCTTCGTGTGATTTTCGGTCCGGTGTGTATCGAAGGAGTATGGAGGAGAAGATTCAACGACGAGCTATACGGGCTATACAGCGACGTTGACCTGGTCAAAAAGCTGAAAATACAGCGGCTTAGATGGCTGGGGCACGTGGAGCGTATGGACAGCAACGCACCTGCCCGACGAGTCTTCGAATCCAACCCCGATGGGGTACGCAGCAGAGGAAGAACCCGTAACAGGTGGCGCAATCAAGTGAATGACGACATCAAAGCACTCGGTGTGCGCAACTGGAAGCGGCTAGCTAGGGACAGAGCTGGCTGGAGGGGCTTGTTAGTTGAGGCCGAAGCCCATCCTGGGCTGTGAGCGCCATCAAAAGTAAAGTAAAGTAAGTAAGTAAGTAAGTAAGTATCCGAGGCTTGTTGTTGTTTCGGAACAACTTTTTTTTACGTGGTAGGGAAGTTACCCCGACGCACAACCCCCGACCCGGAGGACCAGACCCTTCGTATAACTCCAAGGGTAGGGAGCCGGATAAACCGCTCCTTATAGGCCTGAGCTACAAATATGTCGTAGTAGCCCATATAAGGTGTTCACTAAGTAGTTCAACCTAACTGGAACTGTAGACGCCACCGTTGATTCCATCTAGAGAATTCGTCCGCTGCCGCCTCGATGAAAGGAGAAGTGCCTTAGTGGGAACACTCCTCCCCCCCCTCTCTCGTTGGCTGTCCCCAACAGCTTTCCACGGGGATTTAAACCCCGTCTCCAGCTGAGGTACTAGACACCCGATGTTCACCACGTGGAGGTGAGAGTAGGAGTTGGTAGACAGAGGTGGATTTTGAGAAAAACCTGTGGACGCTTGTGTCCTCTTGAATGCACATAACTACCCTTTTGAACAGCTCTAAACGGGTGAATAGTTATGCAGTGTATAAGGATTTATGTAGCCTCTATACAATGTAGTGATTTATAAAACATTTCCCGACCCAGTATAGTTTTACAGGCTTTGTGTCAAATAAAGTGCCAAAAAGTAGAAATCTATTTCATTTTGCTTCCAAAACTGACAACGAGGCTCAGCTGTTTGTGAAAAATCAATAAGATAATTTTTCTGACGATAGTATTCTTTTTGATTTTTTCTTAATTTATTTTGTTGTTATTATAGTTATCGAGTGGTTTTGTTTGTTTTTTTTTTTGTGTTTACGAATATAATAAAATGTATTCGAAAGAAAAGAATGTTTATTTGTTTATTTTTTGAAGGAATTATTCAATTCACTCACAGCGTGATGTTTTTCTTAAGAAAAATATAAGGGTGGTTCTTTTTTGGCAATGCTTACATTTTATTTGTATTTCTCCGTAAAGTAATGAACGTGATTTTGTGTAAAATTTTATTGAAACTGCTTAACGTTAACATATAAGCCATATCAGATGGAAGAGTTGTAAAATTTTGTTGGAAGTTCTTCAAATTTTGCACGTATATTATGCAGAATCTATAAAATAAAGAGTGTACAAAAGATATTCCTTTTTTTTAACAATATCCCAACAAAATTAACAATAAATACACAAAAACATATTTATCTATTGTTACATTGATTTATATTAAAATTATGTGAGTGAGATTTCAACACAAACATTGCACAAATAAGCACCCCCCTAATATCTAGTAGTAGTAGCCCGTAGAGTAATGGTTAGTGCGTTCGACTATCACGCTGGAGTTCTGGGATCGCTTCCCAGCCTCGTCCACCTAAAAACTAAAAAAAGTTTTTTTTCAAGGCTACTGCCTCTTGCGAGGAATTGACAAATCCTACAAGAGTATCACTTGTCACGAATAAGTGCTTCTCGTCTAGCCGTTCGGATTCGGCATAAAATTGTAGGTCCCTTCCATTCCTGTCGAAAGGCGCACACAGGAATGGTTGCGAGTTGTTAGTCACTAGGCCCTGGTTCTTCATGAGCCGTTGTGCCACCCGATTTATTTATTCTAATATCTATCTACATTATTGATGTTGGCTCTAAGCAACCTCCAAACGCGTTTAACTTATATTGCCTATATACAACGATGCATAAGTTTTATAAATCACGTTTTTTGCGTTCAGAGGTATTTTAAAGAGTGCATAGCTCTTTTCTAATCTAGTTGCCTAAAAAAGTTTCAGTAAAATACCTACTCAAAGATTTTGGACGATATTTCCTTGCATTTGGGCGTAACTTAGTTATTTTGTAATAGTTTTTGGCAATATTTCCATTTTTTTTGGGCCTTGTTTCCACTTTGTCTTTTTTAATTTAAAATTTTGGGCGTTGTTTCATTTAGATAAATATAGTAAAAAAACGGAAAAAACGCCCAAAACTGAAAACAAAAATACAACACCAATTTCTACATTTTTTTTTTGGGCGATAATTTATTAATTAATAAAATTGGCTTGGGCGCTTTTGACTTGGGCGTTATTTCCTAACGCCATTTTGTGCATAAACTATTTTTACGAAGACACGACTATTCGTTTATTTCTGAAAAAATACTGTTATCCAAGAAAACTGTAAGCGGAGCGACGGAGTCACGTGAGCGGTACAGAGGATCCAAAAAGGGAGTTAAAATCCTTGAACCTGCGAAGCGGTCAACCCAAGGTACTCTTGTTAAAGAAAACTATTGACAATAAATTCCGTTGAAATTTTGTTTGGAAGAATCGCCCAAAATTTAACAAAAACAATTTGCATTCAAAATAATTGGGCGACATACTTCACTGTTTATACGCGCGCCGGCCGCTCCTCGCCGGCTGTAATGCTGAGGTCCTAGCAAACTGTTTTTTTGCAATCTCATAAAATGCTAGTTTTTCTTCATTTTCATTCAAGCCAATTCAGCAATAATTCATTTCAAAATTAAAAAAAAAAAAAATTGGTCAAAACTTTTTTTTTTCCTTTTTTTTAACATAATTTTCTCATCAATGGGTGGCGTCGGTCCAGTTGGCTTTTTTGATCACGTTTAACGGATGCCTAGGTAGGTATAGTCCAGTCAAATCGTCACCTGGAGTGCCAGTTTCAGGAAAAAAATATAGAAGCTTTAATTTTCTTCACTTGTGATTGTAAGTTTTTCATTTGTACGTAGAATTTCCTGGAAGAAAGAAAAGAAAAAAGGATTTGTATTAGTTTGTAACGGAGGTTAATGTTAAGGTGAAGCTTATGGATAACGTCTTCAATTCATACGATGTCGAATGCTTTCTCGACATCCAGAATTTAAATTAAAGAACAGATTTCTGGCCTTTAAAACCGGTTTAAAAAAAAAAAATTTTTTCCATTTTAAGATTTTTTTTCTAAAATTTTCCCTTACTCCTAAACGGGGAGTTTAGGAGCTTTAATAAAAAAAATAATTGTTTTTGACCCCTATAAAAAAAAACTGTTATTTTTGTTGTTTCGCGCCAAAGTTACCGTACTCGTTCCACGTATGTATATAATTCATTATCATATCTTCGTATCTTTACCAAGCTTTCACTTCAAAGTTTCATTAACATGAAACAATAATTGGATTGGAAAACCTCTTAGCAGTGAACAAGACCACATCTTGTTTCATATTATTCAGTCGATACTACCTCCATATACCTAAAAAAATAAATAAATCGGGTGGCACAACGGCTCATGAAGAACCAGGGCCTAGTGACTAACAACTCGCCTATCGACAGGAATGGAAGGGACCTACAATTTTATGCCGAATCCGAACGGCTAGACGAGAAGCACTTATTCGTGACAAGTGATACTCTTGGAGGATTTGTCAATTCCTCGCAAGAGGCAGTAGCCCTGAAAAAAAACTTTTTAGTTTTTTTTTTTTAAGGTGGACGAGGCTGGGAAGCGATCCCAGACCTCCAGCGTGACAGTCGAACGCACTAACCATTACGCTACGGGCTACTACCCTCCATATACCTATGTATTTGTATATATGTGTATGTACCTTGTCCCTCCCCTCGAGTGATTTTTATTTCGTCCATTAAGCTCAAAGGATCAAAAGTATTTTTTTTTTTTTAATTTCCAAGCAAACATCACAATAAGACGCTAACAACATCTGTTAAGGATTCTCTGAAGCTCTAGTTATCGAAATATCTACACTTGAAGGGTTCTATAAAAGTATACCTACATCTGCACTCTGTTTCACATATAATGGGTATACGCAACCACATCTCTATTTTGCTCGAATCATATCGGACAACATATATCCAGTATGGAATATGTTTGGCTTGGCCGGTGCTGGCCACCCTTCATTCTGACAATTGAAGCAAGGTCCGGAGTAGGGATAGGGACAATAAGTAGAAGACGAAATTCACAATAATTAATAATACACTTCTCTTATTCACGCTGAAGCCATAGATCATTTTTACCTCTGGTTCTGTGAATTGATGCTGCAGAAGTGCAGTATTGAGGGCTTGCTGTTGTTCAGCATTTTTGTTTTCTTTCGCTCATCACCACTTTCCTCAGGTACCTACATTACATTGGAAAATGTTCAGTGGTGTGGCATCTATTGAATGATACTCCCAGCTGGTTGATGTAATACAATTTCCGTCCATTCAACAGCTCAATCTTTCAGGAATACCATATCCGCCTGAGGGTCAAAAATAAATCTCTGCTACCAATCATCTCATAAAAATTCCATTCGAAGTCACTGCAAATGGAGATCCGGTTGGTTTCGGAACTTGCCACAATGGGCCAATTCAATGGGAATTTTAGTGGGAATAATGTGTTTATGCATGTAGATGAGGAAATGTATGCAAAAGTCACATGATAGTGAGTGTGTAGTATGTATGTATTATCAGTGCCAGTGGTGTTTGTTTTGTCTGATAGTAAAAGTGCAATAAAGCATCAGGAAAACTGCATAACCCAGAGTTGGACTGGTTAACTAAGTTAAAAGTGTTTCATCAACATTGAAATAACATCATCCTCATTCAATGCCACTATATAGGCTCGTCATTCATGTTTCCGCATCCAGGGAGGCTTTTATATAACTGTTGTCGCTATTTATTCTCAATGCATTTCAAACTTTTGCGCTTTTACATTTATTAAAGGCTCCCTGATCATATCCCTATGTGAATTTTGCTTTCCTGGTATACTTCCTTTTGTGGAAACAAATTATTTATGCAAAATAATGTTTCCAGGCAATATTTTATAATACATAATTATTATACTGGTTACACAAACTGTATTCTGCTTAGGTACCTCAGATAACATTATTATGGTCAATTAATTATAATTTCCAAGTAAATAGTATCTAATCTACATGATTTTTGTTTAGTAACAGAGGTATACTAGCCATGTAAACTTTTAACTCTAGTTCACCTAGTTCGCTGATGGGAAACAAAAATGCCTATAGGACACAGCCAAATCATAATAGTTAGGGCGTTAAGGGCATCAGCCTTGCACTTCATCCTGACGGGATGAGCTTTGGTACACCCATGGTCCATATCCTAACTTTACTTTTAAGACACTGGCAGATCGACGATATGAGCGTTGCCTCCTGACCAGATTATAACAACAAAATTTCACATAAATTGGTCTGTAAATCGAGATTCAGATATGGGACGATGATGCGGAATAACTCGTTGTGTTCCAAATACTTGCAAAATACTAGGACCAATTTTGTTTGGCCCTTTTTTAATATTTTTGTTGCAGAATATATTTCTATATCAACGCAAATCTATTCTATACTTTGTTTTTTGTGCTTTGCTATAATCAAATTGCTTACATTTAATGTTAGAAAATATTAATTTTCTAATTGATTTGTTTTTCATATCAATCTGGATTTTCATTCGATAAAGAAGTTTTATCTTATAAATACTAAATCGTATTTAAAATAGGTTATGGGCCCAGGTCATAGCTAAAGAAATAAGTTGCATTTATTTATTGTTCTTGAAATTGCATTAATCGTTGTCGAATTATTTAACGATGAGTTCGTTGTATCAAATAGAAAAATTAGATGGAGAAAATTACAGCACTTGGACCATACAAATGAGAATGACGTCAATGGATCAAATGTATTGAAAACAGAACCGAAACCGATGGAGGTTTTAGCTGGGAAAGCAACAGACGGAAAGGCGCTTGCTATAACTTTGCTGAGCGATGGAGCTTATCCCTGTACATATACAGAACTGCGAAGCATCCAAAGCAGCACGGGAGAAATTGCGTAGAATTCATCAACCAAGAGGACCAGCTCGTATATGGTGAGTTTATTTAAAAAGTTATTACAGACTTCGCGGTCAGTCATGTCAATGAATTCAGCAACGTAGTCGAGAAATTGAATGAAGTTCAAGTTAAATTAGAGGATGAATTGGTGGCCATATTATTGTGTAGTCTTTCAGATTGCTATGAAAATTTTATTGTTGCTATCGAGAGTCGTGACACATTACCTTCACTTGAAAGATTAATAGAAGAGGAACGACGAAAAGAGCAGATAAAGACTTAGGCACCAGTTCAGGTAATCAGCAGATTTTCGAAGCTAAATCGAATCAAAAGGGGTCATACTCTAAGAGGTCTTAGTCAAAAACACAAGGAAAATGTTTTTCTTGCCGCAAGAGGGGACATTTTGCAGCTGATTGTCGAAGTTAAACAAATAATAATCAGGCACATTCTTTTGGAATTTTTTCAGCTGATAAGAAAATACTTCGGTGTCATGAGTGGTTTCTAGACAGTAGTGCTACGTCCCATATGTGCTGCGAGCAAAAATAACTTGTAAATCTTCAAAGACTTAAGGGTGAGATGGTCTAGTTAGCAACTGATAATATCGTTTTGTCCAGCGGAATCGGATCCGTAAGCTTAAGAGTAGGTTCCGAAAACATTTTACTCCAAATTAAATGTCTTGTTTGTTCCTAAGTTGCGCGGCAATTTCTTGTCTGTCAGCAAAATAACACATCAAGTTCATGTTGATTTTGTCCGAAATATGGCCAATGTAAGGTACTCTCAGAGAGAATTTGTTCTCAGAGCTCATCAGAGAAATGATTTATATATTGTTCAAATTTCAAATGTTGGTGCTTTGGACGTATGGTACAGACGTTATGGGCATTTGAATATGGGAAGCTTGCAACAACTTCTTCTTCTTCATTTTACCGGCGATTGTCATGATCTCGAGGGGGACCACAACTCTCCCACTCAAATGCTTCGCCTAAGGTTTCACTTGTGGGGTTCGCCGGGTTAACCTCAGAAAACGTCGACGGGCCTCCGGATTGTTCCATGTCTGAGGCCAACTAAATGCAGGTGTAGTTGCATTTGTTTCATCCAGGAGTTTTTGCGCCTGCCTTTCTTCCGCGATAGTATTGGAACGTCTAGTGCTGTTGCCTTTTGAACTGGGTTCTCATGGCATCTTCTTTGTACATGACAGTACCAGCCAAGTTGGTCATGCTGTATTTTGTTCGACGTGTAGGCTTCCTCGGATTCTCTTGCTTCTTATTCGATCACGCTTTGTCACTCCTGCTGTCATGTGAAGCATCTTCATTTTAGCTGCCGTCCGTTTACTCTCATACTTCTTGTACATTGTCCAACACTGTGAACCGTATGAAAGCGCTGGACGAACAACTGCCGTGTAGAGCTTTCCTTTTAGCTTAGGGGGCATTTTCTATCACAAAAGATGGCAGAGTTTTCTCGCCACTTCATCCACCCTACGCTTATGAGTTGTTTGATATCGTCATCACAAGATCCTTCGCTATTGATCATTGATCCAAGATATTTAAACTTTTCGCACTTGGGAAGCACTGTTCCATTCAAATAGATGTCCGGAATAGGCCTGTGTGGATCAGAAAATGAACAGCATAGGTATTCGGTCTTTTGCGTGCTAATGCGGTATCCATTTCCCTCCAGAACATCCACCCATACATCAAGTGCTCGTTGCAAGGCTCCATCATCAGCAAAGAATAACTGATTCACTTTGGGGTCCGTCACCTTATTCTCAAGCAGAAAGTCAAGGACAGTAATAAAGAGCAAAGGACTCAAGACGCTTCCCTGGTGCAACCCTACTCTAATTGGGAACTCTTCGGAAATTCCTGTGGGACATCTTCCCTTTGTTTTAACTTGCTCGTACATGTCCATGACCATCCGCACGTAGTTTTCCGGAACACCTCGTTGCCTAAGTGCAACCCATATCAGATCTCGTGGTTGCCTGTCGAATGCTTTTTCAAAATCAACCAATAGAATATGCAAATCTCTTGAGGAATCCCTATATTTTTCCATTCTGATTCCTATATTCTAAATAGCATCTGTGGTGGATATACCCGAAACAAACCCGCACTGGTCGTCAGATAGGCATATTATTTTTCGTAGGCGGCCATCCAATACCTGCTCAACGATCTTCATGGTGTGTGAAATCAGCTTGATCGAACGGTAGCTGTCGCAATTTCGTGTATCACCCTTCCCCTTGTAGATTGGCAGAAGGTAACTTTCCCTCCACTGATTAGGCATTCGGTCGCCGCAGATAAGTTTAGAGATAAGAATCATGAGCCATCTAGACCCAATGTCTCCGATCTTTTTCCAGAACTCAGAGGGTATCTCGTCTGGCCCAATCGTTTTTCCCGTTTTGGAGTTTTTCACCGCATCACTAACTTCTTCGACTGTGATGTCAGCGACTTCTTCATTGTTAGGTGCAGCTATTGGAAAGTATATCCTCGGAAACTGTTCATTTAAAAGTCCTTCACAATACTCTTGCCATCTGTGAAGAATTTTATTGTTATCCACAAGAAGTTGGCCTTGAGCGTTGTTAATGAATTTTGGTGAACGAATCTCCTCATCTCCTGAGCATTTTCCCTTCTCTGTGCGGCGATTTTGAAAAAAAATGCGTCCTTGTTCATGTTGGTATGTCGCAGTTCCTGAATAATTTGGTTTTCATCAGCAGCTGGTTCAGATATTCCATCCAGCTCCCGATACATGCTCTTCGTACTCCCTGCTTGAAGTTGGGCACACGTTTTCTTTGCTTCTTTCTTGCAACGTCTGTAAACCACTCCAAGGCGTGCTTTTTCATCTATGTTATGAGAGGTGCAAGTTGACCAAGCTTTGAAAGCCGTTTTTTTTCTAGTCATTTGTTTGTCTTCCCCGTCTCCATAAATAATTCTGTCTGCAGAAGACGGTGTTGTGTGGCGATCGGTTACCCAAAATCACTTTGCAATGTTTGACTTGCGGCTTCATGAAACTGGGTACCAGATGGTAATCGATGTAAGTTTCATTTCCACCACTGTTGTAAATTATAAGGTGCTTTTGTTGTTTGATGAACATGGTATTTAACACGATAAGACCATATGATCTGCACATGTTTAGGATATCTTCACATCCTAGTTCCGTACCAAGGGATCCTAGTTCCGTACCCTGCAACAACTTAAGCAGCTGAATATGGTTACTGGGCTTAATATACATAGTATTTTAGAGCATAATTCTTAGGTGTATTCTAAAAAAAAAAATTGTTCCACATTAAGGGCCTATCTCCACTTTTGATATCATTTATCAGGCATTCAAGAAAAGTCTTACTTTAGTGTACCCTGCCCCATGTTAACGGTTAGTATGGTGTAAGCAATAATGATATTAACTTTATTAAGGCCTTTATTTGATATCTTTTCTCAGTCTTAAGATATTCAGTTTTTAACCTATTCCATTTTTCCTGCCCATGCTAATTTTTTGATTTTGTGGTCAATTTGCTCCAAGAAATGCGTAATCAAATGTATTTAACAATACTAAAAATAAAAGTCAATGACAATTTAAAAAAAAACAGTTTTTTTATTTTGTATTTAAGCTCGAAGAGCTATGAATAAAAATTACTTGTGTGGTTTTAGATAATTTTTAAACTTTGTTTTTTACTAAAACAGTTATAACGGGTGCACTCTATGACCAGTGTTACCGCAGGTTTAATTTTTAATGAGTCACGGAGCCTGAAAAAATGAGCCATTTTAAAAATATATGAGTCCCAATAAAAAAAAAGTCTTAGGTTTATAATAAGGCTTTTTTGTCCGATTATTATCAACCTAACAATCATATAAATCACATGTTATAAAAAAATAAATACATTGAAAACACAAGCAAAAAATATTTAAATCATAAATATTATTAAACTTAGTGTTTTTCATAAATCAGGCACATGCTTTACAAATATCACAAAAAAGCGATGTTTTTCGATAATATAAAACAATATTATGAAATAAAAAGTGGTTGAACCTATAAATTGACTCAACCGTATTATTAAAAGCTGTTTATTTGTATTCTTAAAAAAAATGAGTAAAATCTTAAAAAGATGAGTCCCTGAGCCAAGCTTAAAAAAGGGGCCTCTTTTGACTGAAATGAGTCCAAGTGGTAACACTGACTCTGACATTATTTGGTTTGAATACATGCTAATTTTAGTAGCCACTTAATTTGAATTCTACAAAATATCTGCGTTTGTTGCAATATGATTTATCAGAACTATTGGAGGACATTCCATAGGTTTACCTAGCTTCATCTTATTCCTAACTTGATGGTGCTTCAGCCTACTTTGCTCGGGAGGTAAAAAATTGACAAGATGAAGAGTAAGCGGTATTCGTTGGATAGGAATAAGTCAGAGCAGTTCAATGGCCTGCAAGATCTCATGACCCTACAATATTGGATGTTTTTGAATGGGGAAGAATGAAATAAATCTTTTCTTCAACTAAAATATCATCTTAGGGAAGAGCGCATGCTTTAAGCGTCCTCAGATGTAAGGCAGTAGCTAGGATCATTAATATCAATATCAGTGAAATACGAAAACGGTCTCTAGCATGCATACAAAATCAAAAAGGACTCATTTGAACACCTGTTAAAACTGTCTTAGTTCACACATAAAATAAAAATTATCGATAACGACACACATCATTTTTTATTCATAACTATTCGAGATTAAATAAAAAAAAAAACCTTTTTTTTACTTTTACCTGCCGCTGGTTTTCCAAATTATCATAAGATCTATAGGTTATTCCACAAAATTGTCATTGACTTTTATTTTTCGTATTGTTACATATATTTGATTACGCATATTTTTGAGAAAATTCACCACAAAATCAAAAAATTATATATAATATATCTTAATATCTTAAGACTGAGGAAAGATATCACATTTATTTAAACGCAGTTACAAAGACTGGTATTTCGTCTAAAAATTAAGGCCTATACTTTTACTAACTAACAGCGCAATTATCGTTCACAGGTGCCAGGGTACACCAAAGTAAGACTTCCCCGATAAATGATTTCAAAATTAGAGATACATAAATGCCCTACTTCTTATAATATACCCAAGAATCATGTCCTAAAATACTGTTGACGAATTAAGGGACACCCTGTAGAATCAACGAGTGGCATGCAGGACTGTAAAGTATGTGCAAAAGGAAAGATGAATGTTTGGGCGGGGCATGTGGGCGGAAACTATTAGTGTAAGTTTGTCTTATCATTGACTATCCTTCTTGAAAATTTCATTAAAATCAGTTAAGTGTTTAGTTTTTATTAAAACGAGCAAAATGTAGGCGTTTCATTGGAGGGAATGATAGGCAAAATTTCTCTTGCCATTGATTATCATTCCTTCAACAAAATCGGTACAGTGGTTTAATTTGTATGGAGTTTCTTCCGCTCTCCTATACAAGTGGCCCCACTGTGCGGCGCGGTATCACTGCCATCTTGGTAAAATGATAGAAACAGACCTTCCACCCAAACATTTGGAAATTTGAACAAGAAACTGGACTTAAATAAATTTCTGGTTGATATTTTATAATTCTGTAAATATTCCAAGAACGATCCGGCCAATTATTCAAAACTTTGACTTTAATTTCATTTTTAATACTGTTTAGAATACTCATAAAAAAACTTGTTCTAAGAATTAAAAATAATTGTTTAAAATTAATAGATAAACCCAAATCTTATTTTTGCCGAAGAACACTCCTAATATTAAAAAATGGCGTAAAATAAGTTATGAGTTTTTTTTTGTGAAAATTTCTCTTGTTTTTGTAAATTCCTAAATATCACACTAACGAATGGCTTGGTTTATTTTGTCATAATTTTACATCCTGTGGTAGATACCTACTTCTAAATTAGTTAAGAAACATTGATTCCGGGCTTTTGAACTTAAGTTCACCTTAAAATTCCTCGCATGAGTCATGTAGGTATGTATGTATAATATGTTTTCCTATAGAAACAGTCAATGTTATAGTCAGTGAAATGCCCTATAATACCTAATACTTAATGTATGCTACAAGCTTTATTTTATCATTGTTGCAATATCAGCAGACAAATTGCCATCACCAGAGAACAACCGTTTGACGTACAAAATTATAATATGCTTACCTTAACCCTACATTCATCTTCGTACCCGTAACGTACAAACGGATTTTGTATTGGAAATTTATGGTGACCATTCATACTTAAATATAAAACATTTTTTTATTAGTCCAGTATTGCCAAGTTTAATTGTCTTCGCATTTGTACATATTTTGACACAAGACATAAAAATCGAGGCTATTGTAGTATTCTTAATTCAAAGTAGTCAGTTAATTTTGTATTCATACTGTGCACAGCATATTATTTACTTAAATAAATGTACATAAGAAACGTTCTAGCAAATCGCGATTGGCCTAAATGATCGAATCATCTATCCGCAATTTATTATATAGATTTCTCTATCTACAGAAAACTGTTTTAGGATTATTCAATAAAAATCCCTCAAAGCATCCGAGTCGTTTTTATTAACTTGAAGAAAATTCTCTATTATTTATCAGAAGTGCGTGTAAAAGTAGAAATTTTGAGAAAGAAAAATATGTAAAATCACTGGCTGTGCTGTTTTCGCAAACAAATTTTTTTTTTCTTCTTGTTAACCAACATTAAACATGTCTGAAGCGTGGACTAAATTCTTAAATTCAATATCTATCGTGATTCTCAAAGCAGTATTAGGATCTTTGCAGCTTCCAACCAGTGGTACAAAAGCCGAATTAAAGCGCCATGTACAGGTAGGAGTGAAAGATTTCACAGAAGAGGATCTACGAAAGCTCATACAAGACAGCTCTAGTGAATCCATCGCAGAATCTGCTGATGAACAGTTTTCTGATGCCGAGAACCATGACGAGGAGCAACGTACGGAGGAGGAAATTTTGGACGAAGAATTGGAAAAACTCCGTAGGATTTGTAAGAAGAAAGCTGAAATCAATAGATTTCAAACACAGCTTCGTGAACTCCAATTGGAGGAGTCTGCAACCAGTGTTAAATCGACTGCGGTATGTTTCAGGGATATTGAGGACTCCATACCCGTTTTTAGTGGTGATGACAATTTACCTGTTGAACGATGCATGGAACAGTTTGAAGAATATTTGGAAATCTTAGGCTTGGACGAAAGAAATAAAAAAAAGGCTCTTGACAGGTACAGCAAAACTATACATCAGAACAATCATACCAAAAAGTTGGCGAGATATGAAACATTATTCGATGAATGAATTTAAAAAGAATGTGACCAAGGCAGATGTGTACAGTGATCTTCAAAACAGAAAGAAACATCGTGACGAGACCTTTCAGCAATATGTATTTTCGATGCTGGAAATAGCTTCACAAAGTTCCGTTGAAGAAGAGGACATAATTCAATTTGTAACCAAAGGAATCGCTGATGTTGAAATAAATAAGACGATTCTGTATAACGCCAATAACATTACCGAATTAAAGTCAGCCTTACCCAAATATGAGAAGTTAAAGGGCAATTGCCGCGACAACAATTCTAATGTCAGACCATCGAGAGGTGCACACAATAATTTTCATGCACGTAACATTACACCTAACCGAGCAGATGTCAGCAATCAACTTTTTTATCGCATCAGTACTCGACCACCACCTGATAAGAGAGAAGTATCGTGCTTTAAGTGTGGGAAGCTGGGACACATATCACAAAATTGCCCTACCAAGAATTCAGTTATGATTGTGAATACGAAAGATCGAGCAGAAGAAGAAGAAGTAAATTTGGATTTGTCAGGCAACGTGAACACACATCGGAAGAGCAAGTCATCAAGCAACGAATTCGAAAAGAACACCAGCTTTAAATTTGTCAGCGAACAAATGGATACATCAACAAAACTATTGTCGCTTTTGGATTCAGGAAGCCCAATTAGTTTTGTCCAAGCTAAATTTATTACACCCTTTTTGATATTGACACTGGACGTGAGAGACCACAGTTATATTGGAGTAAGCAATAGCCCATTAGACGTACTGGGAAGTATTAGTAGTATCATATCTTATGAAAGTTTATTTAGTAATTTGCAAATGTTATAGACTAAGAGCCCAGGGCCGCCAGACATACGTCATTTTATCAAAGATAAAATTTTTTCTGCGAACAGATACTATGGTAGCTAAGAACAAATGGATACTAAGAATCTTCAATCCGGGTGCAATTAAGAGGTAGCGCGTGTTAAAGTTGCATACAAATGTTGTATACAAATGTTGCAACATTGCGTTATTTTATCAAAGCTGAATTTTGGATATGTGTTAGGGGATGGTGTCATTTAATTTATTTGACACTTGCCAGACACCTACAGTGGGGCCTAACGTGCACCAGACACTTAAAATCTGTAAAACTAATCGTGCCATTTACATAATAGAATCAAATCAAGATTTAATGTTTTCTTTGGGCAAATATTCTACAATATTTTCTAATCAGCAAGACACCTACATCGGGGCCTTACAACACCTTAAAACTGTCAAAATAATAATTCCTTGTTACTAAAACGTGATTTTTTCGCTTATTTTAGCTGTTTTTAAATGTCTGGCTGATGAATACGCCCCACTCTAGATGTATATCTGATGGGGAATTATTTTTAAACAGTTTCCCATAAAACATATAAATATTAGCTTTAAAACTACAACGTAAATGGCACGATTAGTTTGACATATTTTAAGTATCTGGCTCACGTTAGGCCCCACTGTAGATGTCTGGCAAGTGTCCAATAAAGTAAATGACAGCATCCCCTAAGACATATCAAACATTCAGCTTTGATAAAATAACGCAATGTTGCCACATTTGTATGCAACACTTTAACACTCGCTACCTCTTAATTGCACCCGGATTGAAGATTCTTAGTATCTGTCCGCAGAAAAAAATCTTAGCTTTAATAAAATGACGTACGTCACGATGCCCTGGGCTCTTACTCTATTAGTTGGTCAAGATAATTCAATGTCTTATCCTGGTAATTCTAGGAAGAGATTTCATGGGAAAAATTGGGTTGGTGCTACAACAACAAAAGGTGATTTTTTTAATTAAAATTGATCGGGATCTCCACGTATCATCTGACATTCATGATGTTTCTGCAACAAGTCTAGATAATGAGCTGATTAGTGCATGTGATGATGACAACTTTATGTATGAGGTTTTGAATATCGACGTGAGTTGCAATGTTACACCAGCTTTCTCTTTTTCGAAAGACAATAAAACATCTAATCAATATTTTAAAATGCAAATAGTTTTGTCCAAAGAAACACCTTTTCACTGTCCACCTAGGAGATTGCCCTATGTGCATAAAATAAAACTACAAGAGATTTTAGACGATTTAATGAAAAAAGGTATCATCCGCGAATCAACATCCTCATTTGCGTTACCCATAGTTCTTGTGCAGAAGAAGAATGGGGAGCTGAGGCTTTGCGTTGATTACCGCGAATTAATCAAATTGACTCTAAGGGACAATTATCCCTTGCCGTTAAAGAGGATCACATCGATCGTCTAAAAAATAAAAAGTTTTTCACATCTCTTGATTTATAAGATGGTTTTCATCATGTCGAAATGGAAGAGAAATCAATTACATACACGTCATTTACAACGCCTCTAGGACAATTTGAATATGTGAAAATGCCATTTGGACTTAAGAACGGTCCTCCCGTTTTTGAAAGATTTATTAAACAAGTTTTTAAAGATTTGATTGCGAAAGGTAAAATTCTTAGCTATTTGAACGATTTTTAAATCACAACAGAGTCTATCGAAGAAAATTTAGATATTTTAGAAGAAGTAATTAAGGTTTTAATTCAAAATGGTTTGCTTCTCAGATTCGACAAGTGTTCGTTTTTACAAACAGAAATCCAATACCTTGGATACAAAATAAATGAAGATGGTGTGAGGTCAAATGATATAAATATTAATTAATAATATAAGACATTTTTCAATACCCAAGGGTACAAGGGTGGTTCATATTTACGTGGGACTTTGTTCCTATTTTGCGAACATTTATAAAAAAAATTCTCAAATTTAGCTAAACCCCTTTATGACCTTTTAAAGAAAAATACACCATATGTTTTTGGCGTTAAGGAGATAGAATCTTTAATTTATTGAAGACTATGCTTACAGAATCTTCAGTTCTGTCAATTTATAGTCCTCATAACTTTACGGAGTTGCATTGTGATGCGAGTAGTGTACTACTCCAAAAACAAAATGACAACAAATTCCATCCCGTTTTCTATTTTTCCAAGCGGGCGACAGAAGTTGAAAGCAAGTACCACAGTTATGAGCTGGAAACTCTGTCCATAGTGTATGCCTTAAGAAGATTTAAAGTTTATCTTATTGGAGTACCTTTTAAAACAGTCACTGACTGCCAAGCACTGACACTGACTCTAAAGAAAAGACTCTAAATCCGCGCATTTCCCGCTGGGCTTTAGAGCTACAAAGCTTCGATTACAGCGTAGAGCTACGTAAAGGGAACATGATGTATCACGTTGATGCTCTTAGTAGATCATTGAACATACTACACGTTGATGATGAAACCTTTGAATTTGTTTTGGCAGCAGCGCAGAGACAAGACCCTAAAATTATTTTGATCGTCAAAGAGTTAGAGAAATCTGAAAGTCCATTCTTTCAGACGATAGATATATCGAAAAATTAAGGAGAAAGTTCTATTTTATGTCCCTTCAAACATGGTAAACCAGGTAAAACGAACACACCACGAAGCAATGTGTCATTTAGGAGTAGATGGATGTTTCGAACACCTATCTGAAACTTACTGGTGTCCTAAAATCAAGGAAAAAATCAGAGATTATATTAAAACCTCTCTTAAATGTATTTGTTTTTCTCCTGACTCTGGAAAGATTCCAGGAATTTTGCATTCAATTCCAAAGGGGAATATGCCTTTTGACACTTTGCATATTGACCACCTTGGTCCATTGTCATATTTTATTTTATTTTTAAAGCTCTACCCTCTAAAGAGGACATCATCTATTTAAAGTCGTATTTTGAGAATTATTCAAGGCCAAGCCGAATTATATCCGATCGTGGGACTTGTTTCACGTCGAAGGAATTTTCCGACTTTTTGAGTTCTAATAACGTTCATCATATCAAAGTGGCAACACATTCTCCTCAATCCAATGGCCAAATAGAGAGAATAAATCGAATTCTTGTTCCCATGTTAGCCAAGGAGTGTGATTCTAGTACAACAAGTGGATGGGATAAGCGTATTGCAAAAATAGAATTCCCCCCTAATAACACCTTGAATCGTAGCACAGGTTTTTCGCCCGGTACACTTTTGTTCGGAACGAATCGAAGGGTGAGTTTTGTGATCGCATAAGGGGATTTTTTAACATTAGCTCAGCATCCAAAAGAGTTAAATTTGAAGATATTAGATTTAAAGCTAGCCATAATATAGAAAGAAGCCAAGATTTAAAAAAGAGATATTATGATAAGCGTCATAAGAAACCCCATGTATACAAAAAAGGAGACTACATTATGATAAAAAATATAATAACCACTCCTGGCATTATTAAGAAACTATTCGCCAAATATAGGGGGCCATACGAAATAGAGAAAGTTATGCCTAACGACAGATACTTAATAAAAGACATTGATGGTCTACAACTAACACGTTTGCCATGCAGGGGAGTTTCGTCACCTGCTAATATGAGGCCATTTCTGACGAAATTATCAAGTTTGGGACATGAAGAAGACGCTGATGACGTCGGAGATCTTAACAACATAGATTTTGATAATTAGTGTAACTGCTTTTTTTTATGAAAAAAAATTCAACCAAACAATTTTTCTCATGCACAGCTTATTATATACTTAAATAAATGTACATAAGAAACGTTCTAGCAAATCGCAAATTGGCCTAAATGATCGAATGATCTATCCGCAATTTATTATATAGTTTTCTCTATCTACAAAAAAAATGTTTTAAGATTATGCAATAATCCCTCAAAGCATCCGAGGCGTTTTTATTTAATAATTAACTTGCAGAAAATTATCTATACTATTATTGTAAAAACGCATAAAACTCACCAAAATGGCGCAGGGTCAAAAGTCCATAGATCTCAAAGCCATAATGAACTTTGGACCCACTTAGTTGGGTAAAAAATCCACAAATAAATTACTGCTGACCCACGCAAGTGAGTCAAAAGTCTGTAGTGGAATGGGTGAATCTTCCCTAACTTAAGAATGAATGTGGGTTATTATAAGTTGACAAATAATTTCAAAAAATTTCACATTTAAATACAAAAACAAAAAAACATTTTAAAAATTACTTTATATAAAATTTCAGAATTATGTTTTTGAAATTTTTTTAAAGACTGATGTCAGGTCACTCTAGATTATAAACATACATTCGCACTGAATGTTTTTCTCAAAGTGCTCAGAAATACTCCAACTAGATTTTCGGCTATTCACTGATGACATTGTTTGCTTTCATTGTTATTCCTTTTATGTCTTTCCTACATATAGGTATCCGTATCCTCTGCTCCTCTCCACTAAAGGAATCCTTCTTCTTTTAGTCATTATAACGAGCAAAACACTGCTGCAGGTGTTGGCCTAGCCATAATGACGTAAGCTGAATTCGGGGAATAAAATACAAAGCAGATAGTACCAGAAACCAGCGATGAGATGGTTGGGCAAGGGTGATTGTTCGGGGAGGGGGGGGACAATATAAATATTAAACAAAGCTAATGCACAAGCCAGTCCCGCGTTGATAACAAAAGTCATTTTGAACAAGCAGTGGCTTGGTTGCTGCAGCACCACATTATGTCTTTGGGTGCAACCCAGGTCCCAGCTGCAAAAGCAATTTGTCATCATCCAAGGAGAATTATCTTGGAGGTGTCGTCCGAAATAGCATAACGATTAAAAGGGAAAATTTTATTTTATTTTGTTGTTTCAAAAACAAACGCAAATGAAGCTAACGTTGTTTCCGCGATATTTTGACTGATGTTAAAATAGTAAAATAAGTTTTAGTTAAGTTTAATCGTTAGGAAGAGTCAACATATCATAATTGCTCTTAGAGAGAAAATGGAGAAATTTTGTTTAGGGTTTGCAGTCTTAAGAATAAATTCTAACAAAATAACAACATTTATTTGTCATTATTACACACCTACCTACTGCATACCACGTTTTTACCAAAAAAAATCGAATAAAATAATGTTTTTTTTTTTTGAAAAAATTGCGTTTTATACACTTGTTTCGGTATATTGCCTGCGATATCTCGCCGTTGGCTTGATTGATATATTATTATTATTTTGCGATTAGGTCAATGTTACCGCAGATTTAATTTTTAATTAGTCCTGGAGGCTGAAAAATGAGTAATTTTGTAAATAAATGAGTCCTAATAAAAAATCTGTGCAAGGGGTATGATAAAAACTTTTTTCATTTTTTAATAATAAAAATAAATACAGTATTTTACGGATATAAGAAACACTCCTATAAGAAAAACTCTTATAAGAAATGCAACCCAAAACACCGTGTCTTTTTCTTTAAATTCTCTTTGAAATTAATCGTATAAAAGAAACTCGCATATAATCATTTCTTTCTACAAATATTAATTTCAAGAACAAAAAACTACGCATATAAGAAATTTACTTCATAATTTTTTTAATTTACCTTTACCAAAGCTTATTTTTGCCCATAAATATGGTTTCATGGTTAATGACAAATTGTAATTATCATATAGAAATGCAGAAACAGCTTACAAAGTGCTAGAATACTCAGTAAATATGTGTTATTGGTATTGCTTGGTTTTGTGTCTGTTTTATGTCTGTATAAGAAATTTGTTTTCTTATATCCGTGTTTCTCATATAAGAAATAGTCTTTCTTATATCCGTTGTTTGCATATAAGCAAAACTCGGATATAAGAAAGAAATTTCTTGGATTGTCAGAGTTTCTTAAATCCGTGTTGTACTGTACTTTGAAATCATAAAAAAATATTTAATTCATAAAATTTATCGGGCCATCACTCACTGGCTCTATTTTGAGCTGAACTAAAGCCAGACTAACTTTTCCTTCAATTACACACGGGCTGAGCAAAGCTGACTGAAAATTGTGTGTACATGAACCGGCTTTAATTGTATTGGTACTCTCAGTTTGAGAATAAAAAAAAAAAAAAAAAAATAATTTCGATTGAAAATTTTGAATGAAACAACAACTAAGTGTTCTACCACCAAGTTATTTGGCTGAAGTTATAGCTATTTCACGAGTGCAACCCCAATCATCAGACTTCTTTGTGTGGCACTCGTGAAATAGCTATAACTTCAGCCAAATAACTTAGTGGTAGAACACTGTTGTTAATTATTGTCTGCGCAGCGTGACTGCATTGTATGAACTTTAGTTCATAAAAAATCCTAACAAATAATTTCATTTAAAATTTTCAGTTTTGCATGACAACAGAATTGTTTATTTTGCCTAGAAACGAACAACTGGTTATGTATAAGCATTGAGTTTATACACATAGAGGAACCACGTCAGAGTTATGATATCACCGATGTAGGTGGCACCCTTATTTTCATCTAGAACAAGAACTAGTGGTATGCAATACAAGAACCATTTTCTCCTTAAGGTAGACTATTTCCTCACTATTTTCACAAATAGTCTACCTTAAGGTGGAAATAGTCTACTTTAAGGAGCAAATGGTTCTTGTATTGCCTATCACTGGTTCTTGTTCTAGATGAAAACATTGGTGATATCATAACTCTGACGTGGTCCCTCATGTGTACAAACTCAATGGTATAAGTAATTAAACTTTGTTAGTCCGCTCAAAACAAGGATGAACATTTCAGTCGTTTCTTTCCTCACACTTCACCTCCCTTGCCTACAAACTTTCAATTCCCCAGCTTAGTCTAGTTCAGAATTGAGCCTGTATGTGATGGTCCATTAATATTACTCATCTTACATACATTTTTTGCAGCAAAATTAAATAAAAGCGCCTGAACTTAAAACTCCGTGAACTCCGTTGCGCCCAAATTGTTAATGTAATAAAAATAATAATTCAGAGCCTGGCACATATAGTTAGGGCGTTAAGGGAGCCAACCTTGCACTTCATTCTGATGGGATGAGCTTTGGTACACTAATAGTCCACATCCTAAATGTGTTTTAAGAAGTGTTGCCACGGTGGCAACACTGGCAGACCGGAGATATAAGGGTTGCCTTCTGACCACGTTTTAACACGAAATTTCACATAAATTAGCCTATAAATCGAGAACCAGACATCGGTTGATATCATGGAATGTCTCGTAGAATTTCATACTCTACAGCATATCCCAAGTCAATTTTTATCCAAAATGGGTCTTGGTATAATCTAAGCATATGGCACATGACCTTAGGGTAATTTTTAATGCCCAATCTGATGCAATCAAAATAATTTCAATATAATTTCCCTAGAAAAAGTTATAACTTTTTTATAAAATGATGATTTTCATTGAAACGAGGATAACATTACTAAATTTCAATGGTTCGGTGATGAAACTTGCCACAATGTCTCATCTGTCGTAAGAAATAAGAATCAAAAGAGTCCATCAAAATATCTGGGGCGAAAGGGTGTTTTTTTGAGTGAAAGGGAAAAGTGAAGTAAACCCCTCCCAAAACTGGTATGTTGATAAAAGTTGGTAGAAATATTTTATTTCTTTTTAGAACGAAGACATAAAAGGATCCATGCAAATATATTGGTTCCAGGGGTGTTTTTTTTCAGGCGGAAGGAAAATATGGGTTATAAACCCAACATTTAATTTTTTTTGTAATCGAGGTACAAATATATAATATGGAGCATGATTTTGAAGTATTTTTTAACGTTGAATCCAATTTAATTAAAATTAAGACGATACAATCACCATTAAGAAAGTAATCGTCGTTTTAATGAAAAAATTAATGTATTTTTGGAGTAGAGCAGATAAAACATTTTCTCTCAAAAATCACCTTTGACAATAGATATTTGACTTATCTTTTGTTATTCTTGGTAAAATTAAAAAACAAAACATTCCTACCACCTTTCACCAACGTACTAGTTCTGCGGGGGGTTTACGGGTAGGGTGTCCATCTTATCTCTTTAAAAGAGAGAATGTTCTCTTTTTTCACTCCGATCTTTTTTACACTATCTTTTTCCTTAGGGTTCTTTTTTGTTCTCTTATTTTTTTAATAAAATTTTGGGTGTGAATACGCTGTCAGAAGTTCTTTACAATTTTTAAACGATAAAGTTATATAAGAAAAAGTACAAAAGAAAAATATAAAAACGATAGTAATGATGATAAGAGCATCTTTAGTCCCTTATCAAAACGAGCAGACCACATTTCTTACCCACTAAACCCTGTTTTGTATTTAACATTTTAGTTGTATTTATTTTGTTTAGCAATACATCTACCAACGTTTGTAGGATTCTTGGAAATTAGGACACTTGACTGGGGGGTAGGGTTCATGAATGTATGAACATATTGGGCTAATGAGATAATCACAATAAACCAATAGATTTATTCCTTCTTATTTGATTATTTGTAAATTTAAATTTGAGAGTGAATGGCGGAAAACTAACACTAAAAATCGCATGCAGCCTAAAATTTGTTTGGTGACTTTTTTATGAGATTGGCCGCGATCAAAAGCATAGGTAGAGCTTTCCAGATAGGTTTTCGTTGTTATTATCCCATGTAAAAAAAAGCAGGTGATGACAAAACAGTTGTTGAATAGCTTTCCTAAAAATGTTGGTACATATACGTTTGTATCCCAAACGAAATTGTAAAAACAGCGGACAACAAAATGCAAATTCGAGATTTGTTTGCGGACATCGAGTTGTAATTTAAATTTTTCTTCAGAAAAATAATGCAAAAATGCAAATAACTGTATTGTAACGAAGAATTTTGCCAAAAATACTTTCAAGTAACATAATCGGTTTTAGTTGATCAGAAACCTATATGGATAGGAATCTGTCTTAGATAGGCTATCGCATCGATTCTTGATCGTGGCCATTTCTATTCACAGAAGCTGTCTGTTTGGCAACAAATGTAGTATATAATGTGATAGATCACTGATTAGTTAAAGACGTGTTTAATTTGGTTATTGGTAAACACACAAATTAACTCGTCTCTAAAGTTTAACGTGGCGTTTATCTAAACGCTTGTTTAGTCATTAATTAATGGTAAGGCCCATTTTGTTTTAATATTTTATAAAATTTTATTTTTATATAAGTATTTCATATTTTGTATTTTAAAACATTTTTAATTTTTTTATTTTGTTAGGCTCGTTTCACACACATTCGGTTTCATTCGGTTCGGTATCTATTCGGTTTCTATTCGGCAGTGCCTGGTATGTGTGAAACGATAAAAAGGCAAAAATAAAAACCTAATAGAAACCGTAAAGCACCGAACGATCACACATATTCGGTTCGTTTTCGGTTTTTCTGATTTTTTTTAATACATTTTATTTAATTTTAATTATTAGTGAGTACAAACCGAATACGAACCGTCTGTGTGTGAAGAGGTCTTGACGGAAACTGAAATCGAACCGAATACAGACCGAACCAAATGAAACCGAATGTGTGTGAAACAAGCCTTATGTTCTCTTTTTTTATAGCTTTAAGCTTTTTTGTAAAGTAACCAGATGGACACCCTATTTACGGGGCATAGTTTAACATTTTTCTGTTTCACTCAAAAAAACAACCTTTATCCGCCAGATATTTTTATGGACTCTTTTGATTCTTATTTCTTACAACAAATGAGATGTGTGCTAAGTTTCATCACCATACCATTGAAATTTGGTAATGTTATGCTCGTTTCACTGCCAATTTAGTCGTCATTTTTTAAAAAGGTTATAACTTTTTCTAGGGAAATTATATTGAAATTATTTTGATTGCATCAGATTGGGCATTAAAAATTACCCTTAAGTCATATGTTTAGATTATACCAAGAGTGGTTTGATATACTTCCACCTCCCCCCATTTTGAAAGCGATTATACAAAACACCAATACATGGATAAAAAGGGACTTCGGATATGCTGTAAAGTATGAAATTCTACGTCGACGCTCATCTTAAAATTTTATGAATATTCATTTTATAACAATTAGTTTCTGACAAATAAAAACCCTTATACGCCGAGGGTATTTTGCTCCCCCCGCGTGCAAGGGTTGGGAAGGGGTCAAAAAATGAACATATTCCTATGGCTTTCAGCGTTCTAAATTCAACGAGACACTCCACGATATCAACTGATGTTTGTTTCCTCATTTATAGGCTTATTTATGTGAAATTTCGTGTTAAAACATGGTCAGAAGGCAAACCTTATATCTCCGGTCTACCAGTGTTGCCACCGTGGCAATACTTCTTAAAAGTAAATTTAGGATGTGGGCTATTAGTGTACTGAAGCTCATCCCGTCAGAATGAACTGCAAGGTTTGACCTAAAATATGGCCTTAACGCCATTAGCGGATCTATGATTTGGCTGTGGGGGGGGGGGGCTTGGAGTTTGGAGATCCAGTTTGAAGTTATATAACAGAAAACGTATTTTGATATCACTTTTCCTTTAACAATAACCGTGTTTTTTGTGCCTTTATATGCGCTCCTATCGCGCCTTAAAATGTTTTAAATATAAAGTATAACAACAAGAATTTGGGATTGATGTGTTAAGCATGGGAATTATTTTTAAGTGGAGCTAGAAGCCAATATTATGGCTCAGCAAAACTGGTAGTAAAACTAATTCTATAACTTTAGTTTTTAGCCATGTTACAGCCTCAAACCACACGAACAAATTCGTTTATTTATATTGGTTAATAATTGATTAGGTATCAAGTACCCACCTACATTATGTAACTGCTTGTTTAAATTAGCTGAAAGTATGCTTTGAACTTCACCTTTTTAACAAAAACTGTTTGAAATGCTAGTTTAGAAAAAATTTAAGTGGTGTTACTGGCAAATGCTCATATGTGTTTTGACAGTACCAGTCCTCCGAGATCTTATTTTCCTTAATTAGCCAAATCAACGAGTAGAGTACCTACCTGTTTTGTTCAAACTGTAACTGGAAAGCACAGAAAATAATATTTTGTGGATCTAAAAATAAAATATCAAAATTTCAAGACTTTTAGTATTTTTTAAGATACAGCTGCTCTAAAAAATAACCTGTACGGCCCAATACTTTCTTTTCCTGCTCAAAAATGTGTCGATGAATTTGTAACTCATTCTCGAGTCTATAGAGATTGTAAATATTCATCTGTAAGATTTTTCTGAGTTCACAGAGTTTCTCACGCTTTTGGAATTTGGCTCCTTGATTAAAGAATTTGTTTTGAATTGCTTAGTCCAAAAATGTTTTGTATGTACTGCCTTGGGCCTTTTAAATTTTGAAAACTAAGTCCCAAAATTCTCTAAACTCAGCCAAGGACATAAGAGACAATTCCTTTTGTATTAAACATTTATACTGAGCTTTTCACCCCGTTGTTCTCTTATTGTTTTAGCCTCAATTGCGTTTCTTTCGTTAAAAATTAGCTAAGTTCTAATGTAAACAGTTGTTGCTTTTGACACGTAAATGTTAAGCCGCGACCACTTTTTTAAATTAAATCTTCAAGCTTGAGTCCCAACTTCGGACTTTGACAATCCTTACACAGACTTAAGCCCTAAAAGCTCTCTGGAATATGGTTAGTTTTTAGGGAGTTAGTGGTTTAACCCTGGCTACTTTTTTGTCCAATATTCTCAGACCTTATTAGTTCCAAGCAGTTTTTTTTTTTTTTTCAATTTTCTGGGTTTTGATTTTAGGTAAAATTGTCGTTGCATGAAACATGTATTGCGTTAGGCTTTAGCCCCAACTAAGGGCTTAGAAAAGAAGTTACAGAACATGTAAGTTGTTCAGCCCCAACCACGTTATTTTGTCCATCAAATTTCTCATTTTAACAATATTCCAGACGAATATAAAACTCTATCCGTTGTAATGTATTGCTTTCTATATTTATATTTCAAATTATTTTAGCAATCGGCTGTGGGGGGGGGGGCTTTAGCCCCTATACCCACCCCCCTGGAACCGCCAGTGCTTAACGCCCTAACTAATACTGCTGGATGTTCTTAATTCAGTAAATTCAAAAATTATATTAAATACAATGGACATAACTGAACTTTAACAATGTCGACGTGTTTCAATCAAACCGCAATGATTGACGTGTCGGTCCACGAGCTTTTTCACTGAAGTGCTTTTTTGGTAGACAAAATTTTTCATTGTATTATCTGCCGGGTACATGACCAAGGCGGGATATTTGCCGACACGTAAGCACGCCACCTAACAATTGACATTGTGAGAAACACGGAAATTCAAGATTGATGCCACAAACATCCTGCAATTGTCCTTGCGACTTATTTATTCTTATAGCGAAAGAAAGACACACAGAAATTTCGTAAATACGAATGGCAGGTCGCTCGGAATAAGCGGAATTTTCAAATCAAAAAAAGATGCGTCCGTGAGCCAAGTTTAAACAAATGAGTCCCTATAGACTCAAATGAGTCCCAGTGCTAACCCTGGATTCGGTACTTCGAAGTATTTAAAATTGATTGTATTAAATCAAAAAAAAAAATCAAAACTTCTATTTTAAGATCTTTTTATTCAAAACATAAGCCAACCATTACTTTATCCACACCGTCAATGTCTTGCTACATTCTGGTTATTAGCTACGAGAGCAAGTTCGTGCGATCAAGTCATGCATATACTTTTTTCTTTAGTTACTTCAATACTTTTTAAAAGAATAAGAACTTTCTGTAATATTTTAAAATGTTGCTTTTCCTAGGCTCCTTTAACATTTTCATATACGAACTACGAACATGCACACAACTACCAAACATGCATACAGCATACAATAACAAACAAATAAATGAATTAAAAAATAATAATAATTGAAAGAGAAATTCCATTTGCTATTTCCATTCTTTCACTAAAAGATAATTGTTATTTGTCCTTACTTTCGTTAATTGGTTTTTCATAATTTTATTAAGCGTGACGTCTTCTGCCATTTTGCCAATGCTTAAGTTCAATCTATGATGAGAACTGAAATTACCTACTTAAAATTGCAAAAGTTTAATCGCAAATTGGTTGCCAGAGATACACAACACAACACATTGAAATAGATAGTCCGTTCTTGGCTGTGCAGCAAAAGATATTTTGAATTTCATATTATTTCCTAGGAGAACTCTTTAATGCAGAAAACAAAAAGTATACAAATTAAAAACATCATTAGGAAAATTGTTTTCTAACACTGATGCTTATTGTGATGGTGCTGGTGGTCATGATGATGGTGACAAAATGAGAAACAATCATCATTCGATTATGAGTGTATGTATTCGTAATATGTTTGTATGTATGTAGGAATATCTGTCAATTTATTGTATTGCTCACAATGAAGATGTTGAAAGGATAGTTATGTGCATTCAAGAGGACAAAAGCGTCCACAGGTTCTTCTCATAACACACCTCTCGCTACTAACTCCTACTCTCACCTCCTAGTGTGGAATATCGGTTATAGATAGTACCTCAGCTGGAGATAGGGTATTAATCCCTGTGGAAAGTTGTTGGGGACAGCCAACGAGAGAGAGGTAGGGGGAATGTTACAACAAAGACACTTCTCCTTTCATCCAGGTGGCAGCAGAAGAATTCCCCAGATGGAATCAACGGTGGCGTCTACAGTTACAGTTAGGTTGGACTACTAAGTGAGCACCTTATATGGGCTACTACGACATATTCGTAGCTCAGACCTATAAGGAGCGGTTTATCGGGCTCCGTGCCCTTGGAGTTATACTCAGGGTCTGGCCCTTCAGGTCGGGGGTTGTGCGTCGGGTTAACTTCCCTACCACGGAAAAATTTTTTGTTCCAAAACAACAACAAGCCTCGGATATGGATGATTTTAAAGTTGACGACCCCAGCAAACGAAACAAGGACAATTAATTTCGGATCTGCACGTGTGGAACGTCCGGTCTTTATACAGAACACGTGCAGCCGAGCAATTAGTGAAGAACCTGGACAGGCTTAAGGCTGACATAACAGCCATCCAGGAAGTGCGATGGGATGGAGAGGGCATATGGAGACTGAAATCGTGTGACGTCTACCACGGCGGGTGCTTCAAGGAGCAGGCTCAGCGGCTTTTTGGTTTAGCTTTTGTGATAATACCCCAGTCAAAATAGACATACAAATCTCAAAACATGAACAAAACTCCGATAATAAAAAAAGTGTATGAGTCTTTTTTATAAAGAATTTTGTGATCTACAAACTGTACCCAAACTTATTTTCTATACCATTTGTCGATAAAAAGTTATTTTCTAAAAACTGATTTTTTCGACACTTGACCATGCGTACAAAGTTGTGCTCCTGTGTTGGATCGACGGGGACTTTTCGCAATTGCTTCGTTAAAGTCAGTGCAAGGTCCCCACCAAGTTTAAGTGTTATCGGAATTTTGTTCAGTTAAATGTCTATTTTGACTGGGGTGGGAAGACTTTGGCAAGAAGTCTTGGGCTTACGAAGTGTAAGCGAGTGCCTGGTCACACAACGTATGATATGTGCCCGAAGTACGACGTGAAGATCATTCTTGGTAACTTCAATGCAAGATTCGGAAAGGAGGGCATCTTTTGTTCGACAGTCGGAGGACACAGCTCTAGCAGACTTTGCGGCGGCCGGTGCACAGTGGTTTCCCCAGTAGGCCAAAAGGTGAAATCTCAAGGTTAAAATTATTTATTATTTTGAATGAAAATGTTATCTATAATAACGGGACAAACAAATCTCAGCCATCTTTTTCGTCTAAATTGTTTTCATTATGGTAAGATCGATCATGCAAGTTGTGTGTTTTTCAATTTAAGCAAAGCTAAGATTTTTCATTTTTTTCATTTAAAATCACGTTAAATATATTAGTTTTTAATAGCTTCTTTTCAAATTTGAGTTATGAAATTCAGAAAACAAGGTATGTTGATAAATTGTGTACATTTTTTATTTTGAAATAATTCAGGTTTTTATGTGAAAACCGTTACTCAAATGAGGATTAATATGATTTTTGTGTTTTTTTATGACTTTCAAAAGTGCATAACTTCTGTGCCCCCTACTTTTCCCTAACAAAAATTACATATTTATATAGGTTATATTATCGGCGCAGGGTCAAAAGTCCACAGACCAAAAGTCCATAATGGACTTTTGTACCACTTGGGTGGGTCAGAAGTCCGAAATTGCATTGTGGGGATTTGACCCACTCATGTGGGTCCACAAAAAAAAGGGTCAATATTCCCTAATTTTAAAAAGAAAATGGGTCATCATAATTTCCACAATAATTTCATATTATAATAGTGAAAAAAGCAGAACAATTAAGAATTATTTATTTATTTTGTTAAGAATTAGAATTAGTCTTCACTACTCGTAAGCTTAAAGCACACCAAAGTGACAACATAGGCGCCTGCCTGGCGACTGGGCATACCCTAAGCGGAGCGACGGAGTCGCGTGAGCGGGGCAGAGGACCCGGAAAGGGAGTTAAAATCCTCAAACCCGCGAAGCGGGCCACCCAAAGTATTGTTTAGTAAACAAAAACTTTAATAACAGATCGACTGACAACATAGGCGCCTGCCAGACGACTGAGCATACCCTAAGCGGAGCGACGGAGTCGCGTGAGCGGGACAGAGGTCCCGAAAACGGAGTTAAAATCCTTAAACCCGCGAAGCGGGCCACCCAAAGTATTGTTTAGCACAAAAAAACTTTAATAACAGATCGACTGACAGCATAGGCGCCTGCCCGACGACTAAGCATTGAGCATACCCTAAACGGAGCAACGGAGTCACGTGAGCGGGACAGAGGACCCGAAAAGGGAGTTACAATCCTTAAACCCCCGAAGCGGGCCACCCAAAGCAGTCTTGTTAAAGAAAACTATCTATAAAGTGATCCCTGAAGTGGGTCAGAAATCCACAATCAATGGGCCAGTAGTCCACAGGATTTTTGTATGGACTTTTGGCCCATCGGAGTGGGTCAAAAGTTCACAACTGATTTAAGGACTATGGACTAAGGATTATGGACTTTTGGCCTGTGGACTTTTGACCCTGCGCCATATTATCACCTTTCAAGTTGTATCAGTCATTTTTTGCGAAAATGTGCTAAAGTTTAAAAAAATCGAACTTTTATTGGACAAAGAAATTTTTTTTTATTCACTTTTAGAATGCAACAAAATCTTTAAACGATTGGCTGTATTTAATATTTGGCGTAAGGTGAGGAAGGTTGGAGATGCTTCTAAGCATAAAGAAACTGTAAAGATGTTCTTAGAAGACTATAACATAGAACATTGTGATGATCTAATTATTCTATGCAACGCAATTTTGCCTTTAGGGTTGTTAACTGAAGAAGCTAAAAATAAAAATAAATAAATCGGGTGGCACAACGGCTCATGAAGTGACTAACAACTCGCAACCATTCCTGTGTACGTCTATCGACAGGAATGGAAGGGACCTACAATTTTATGCCGAATACGACCGGCTAGACGAGAAGCACTTATTCGTGACAAGTGATACTCTTGGAGGATTTGTCAATTCCTCGCAAGAGGCAGTAGCCCTGAAAAAAACTTTTTAGTTTTTAGGTGGACGATGCTGGGAAGCGAACCCAGACCTCCAGCGTGACAGTTGACAGTGACAGCACTAACCATTACGCTACGGGCTACTACTGAAGAAGCTGCTGAGGCTAAAAATAAACAGGTGAAAATGTTTAGGGAACAAAATACGCGGAAAATTTTAAGAGTTCACTGAGAAAATTAATATTTTTGTTTGCGTTTGAGAGTGACGAATTTCGTTTGCTGTAATTGTAATACATTTGCTGGAAATGTTATAAAATTCCAGCAAACGTATTTCATTTGTAGCAATTGTATTACAGTCGCCACAGAGAGTAATTCCATTGCATCAAACATATAACAAATAACCCATTCGTTCGGAGTTCAATTTGCCTGTGTTGATTACGGTAAATGACAATGTTTCCCAAATTCAAACGACATGATGTTTGCAAGCAAGTGTAATTGTATATGGCAAACGAATGAATCAATTGCGAATTAAGCTTCTGAAATGCAGTTTGCTGCAAAATGTTTTACGTTTACTATATAAATTGCAACTAATGAATCGAACATTTGGGACGAATGGTTAATTCGTAGAAAGTAAACTACTTTGTAGCAAACGATTGAATGATTGCAGGGTATATATTTTTAAATCTTATTTTTACAAATTAACTTAATGCTTGTGGTAAACATTTCATGCTTTTGAGGCGAAAGAATTTTTGATTTTAGGTTTCTTTAAAAGAAATTCGCTTGCAGCAATAAATTTCCTGTTCGGAAAAAGTATTTTATTTGTTTAATTCCTATCTAACCAATTTCAGGTAATCTATAGGGCAAGTATTGGGTACGTTTCAATACATGTTTTGCTTTATCAATTTGGTATTGTTCTTAAGTTCAGCACTACTTGTACAAAAAATGAAATTTCAATTGAAAATGTGTTGCGTTTAAAAAGAATGCGGTTCAAAATTGAAAATTTGTTGCTTTAAAAAATAGCGAAGTCAAAATTCGAAAATCTTTGCATTAAAAATAATTGATAAAATAATTACATTAATAAAAGTTCAATTTTAAAAATTAATACAAATTACCTACATCTCCGTTGTTCTTTTCGAAAAACAATGGTGCAAAATTTTAGATGATTAACATACGATGCTAAATCAATTTTAGTATGATACTAGGTTAAAAATTGTGTTTTGCTAATTTTAAACGAGCTTAGCATCGTACTATCCCCTTACATTTTACTAAAGTTAAAATCACATCTTTTTAGTATCGTACTAAATCCATATGACTGGAGAATGGAATATTTTACTCCAGGTATAGCATAGACCCGAGGGTTTCCGGTTCGATCCCTGCTGGTTCCCAATTTTTATTTTTGTAATAATGTAGTTAAAATGATAAAAATAATAACATTGAATACTTATTTAAAGCACATGTTGGGTTTTCATCAATATATAATTAATTACAACGCATAAAAACAATTATTGTGTTAAACAAAACGATATTCTTAAAAGTTTTGATTCAGTCCTAGGAGCACATCTACGTAGTAATAGTTTAAAACAAAAACTGACCCAATATTTTAAATACTTCGGTCGTCCTCGTCATAGCTAAAATAATTAATCATAGTTAAAATAATTAAAATACATGAAATTGTCTAAGCCACATTTCTTTATCAGTACATTTCCTCTGCTCAATCAACTAAATAAAATGAAAATGTGTGAAGTTTTCAACTGATTAACATTTTGCCGGAGGATTTTGCTGGAGGTGTTGACTGCTTCAAGGTTATGTACGAGTGAACAATGAAGGAAACAAAAATGACATTTGTAATTTGACATTCTTTTTACCACCTGGCCCAATTGTGTTCCACAATCCACACACCGGAACTAAAAGTTGACTGAACGGTTTAATGACACCGTTCAGTAGGTCCGGTTAATTCAAGACATTAGTTAATTCCAGATGAATTTCATTAGGAAATCTAGATCTAGAAAGGAAATTTCATGCCAAGTAGAACATAATTGTATTCCTTCATTCTAGTCCTACACTCAAACGGCTTCACTGAACACCCCTGCCTTCAATCCTAAGCTCATCCAACCATACGATGGAACAGTGTCATGGACAGACTATGAGACCCAGTTTGAGATCGTTGCCAGCTTCCATAGTTGTACTGATGCCGTAAAAGCCCATGGGTTGGCAATGCAACTTCGGGGAGAAGCTTTGTCAGCGTGTCAGTCTATATGACCAATCAAGTTACACGCTTCTTCGAAACCGCCTTCAGTGCCCTAAAGAATCGTTGGCTGAGTTTGCGATTCATTTGCAACGGCTGGCGACATCCGCTTTTCCAGGGGGGCTAAAAAGGTAGTGGGAGAGATAGTGTTAAGCCAATTCAGAGACGAACAAATCCAAAACTTTGTTGCTGTTGGGCGACCCAAGAACTTACAAGGATGAGCCAAGGCCGGCCCCAGCCAAACTTGCGCCCTGTGCAAGATTTGTAGAAAGCGCCCCTTTTTTATATTTTCACACATACACTTTTAATGCGTTTTTTATTAGGGTATGCCCGGTAGGCCTTATCCTCAGTAACAAACCAATGTGTTTACATACATATATAATAGTATGTATCAAATATAATAAAAGTACATATTTACAAAAACAAGTAAATAAATTAAAAACAAAATAAAATACAAATATATTTACATACATATATATTAGTGCCCGTTTTTTCCCAAACACATTTTTTTTTGATAGCACACCCCTTCAATCGGAAGTTTATGCCGAAAGAAAAAATTATTAATTATTATTATTATTATTTTTCTCTCTCGATCCCTCAACAGTTTTTGTTATTTTTTTATTGATTATCACAAAGATATAAGTTTTTTTAAAAAGGCTTCCAGCCTCGTCCACCTTAAAACTAAAAAGTTTTTTTTCAGGGCTACTGCCTCTTGCGAGGAATTGACAAATCCTCCAAGAGTATCACTTGTCACGAATAAGTGCTTCTCGTCTAGCCGTTCGGATTCGGCATAAAATTGTAGGTCCCTTCCATTCCTGTCGAAAGGCGCACACAGGAATGGTTGCGAGTTGTTAGTCACTAGGCCCTGGTTCGTCATGAGCCGTTGTGCCACCCGATTTATTATTTAAAAAAAAAATAATGAAAACAAATTAAAAATAATTTATTTCGAGGCAAAAAAACTGCCGCGGGGCAAAAAAAATGCCGCGGGGCAAAAAAAAACTACAACGGGGCAAAAAAACTGCCGCGGGGCAAAAAAACTGCCGTGGGGCAAAAAAACTACCGCGGGGCAAAACAACTGCCGCGGGGCAAAAAAAACTGCCGCGAGGCAAAAAATCTGCCGCGAGGCAAAAAAACTGCCGCGGGGCAAAATAATTGCCACGGGCCAAAAAATCTGCCGCGGGGCAAAAAAACTGCCGCGGGGCAAAAAAACTGCCGCGGGGCAAAAAACTGCCGCGAGGCCAAAAAACTGCCGCGGGGCAAAAAATCTGCCGCGGGGCAAAAAAACTGCCGCGGGGCAAAAAATCTGCCGCGAGGCAAAAAATCTGGCGCGGGGCAAAAAAACTGCCGCGGGGCAAAAAAACTGCCGCGGGGCAAAAAATCTGCCGCGGGGCAAAAAAACTGCCGCGAGGCAAAAAAACTGCCGCGGGGCAAAAAAACTGCCCCGAGGCAAAAAATCTGCCGCGGGTCAAAAAAATGCCGCGGGGCAAAAAAATTGCCGCGGGGCAAAAAATCTGCCGCGGGGCAAAAAAACTGCCGCGGGGCAAAAAAACTGCCGCGGGGCAAAAAATCTGCCGCGGGGCAAAAAACTGCCGCGGGGCAAAAAAACTGCCGCGAGGCAAAAAAACTGCCGCGGGGTAAAAAATCTGCCGCGAGGCAAAAAATCTGCCGCGAGGCAAAAAATCTGCCGCGAGGCAAAAAATCTGCCGCGGGGCAAAAAAACTGCCGCGGGGCAAAAAATCTGCCGCGAGGCAAAAAATCTGCCGCGGGGCAAAAAATCTGCCGCGGGGCAAAAAAACTGCCACGGGGCAAAAAAATGCCGCGGGGCAAAAAAACTGCCGCGGGGCAAAAAATCTGCCACGGGGCAAAAAAACTGCCGCGGGGCAAAAAATCTGCCGCGAGGCAAAAAATCTGCCGCGGGGCAAAAAAACTGCCGCGGGGCAAAAAAACTGCCGCGAGGCAAAAATTCTGCCGCGGGGCAAAAAAACTGCCGCGGGGCAAAAAATCTACCGCGGGGCAAAAAAACTGCCGCGAGGCAAAAAATCTGCCGCGGGGCAAAAAAACTGCCGCGAGGCAAAAAATCTGCCGCGGTTCAAAAAATCTGCCGCGGGGCAAAAAAACTGCCACGGGGCAAAAAAACTGCTGCGGGGCAAAAAATCTGCCACGGGGCAAAAAAAACTGCCGCGAGGCAAAAAATCTGCCGCGGGGCAAAAAAACTGCCGCGGGGCAAAAAATCTGCCGCGAGGCAAAAAATCTGCCGCGGGGCAAAAAAAAACTGCCGCGAGGCAAAAAATCTGCCGCGGGGCAAAAAAACTGCCGCGAGGCAAAAAATCTGCCGCGGGGCAAAAAATCTGCCGCTAAGAGTGGTTATATTGTGAAGATACACAGTCAGTGCTGAACTCTAGACTTCTTAATGGCGAAGACAGCCAAGATACCGCTAGTAGGCAGAACACTCTATTCAACTTGAACCGAAGTGGCTGGCGATATCCAAACGTAAGTCGTACAAGGCTGCTGGTGCGGATGATCTACCAGCCAAACTATTCAAATCAGCGGGATGTGAATTGGCGCCCCATCCATAAAAAGGATATGCTCTGAAATGCACAAACTAAATAAGGAATTAGTCTCCAACCGTCGCTTATAATATGTTCTGAGGATGGAGAGCAACATGAGATTGAAAGTATTCCTCGTCCACAGGATTTGCAGAAATTATTTATGTGACGATCGTAAGAAAGAAAACAATTTTTTAAGTGTTATTGATTTATATTGCTGTCAAATGGCATACACACATTTTTTTTTTTCATTTCATGACATTTTGTATTTATGAATAATGTTGTTTCACTTTTTCTCGTATATTTCATATGTAAGAGGAGCATAACCTATTTTTTTATACAGGGGTGTGAGCTTTTCTTTTTTCTTTTTCTTTTCTTTTCTTTTCTTTTCTTTTCTTTTCTTTTCTTTTCTGGTGAAACTGAAAAAGTTAAGTGGTCTGCTATAATTAAAAAAAAGTTTAGATAAAAGCGATTTTAGTGAATGTTTATTAAATTTTCCATTTACTTAATTTAATTTATATCAAAATGTTTCTTTTTTACTATTATTATTTCATCGTTAGATTTATTCGTACTTAAATGTTCATCACATAACACTTTTACACCCCCACTCTGGTTTTAGAAAATAATTTAATTTTAATTTTCATCATGTTTTTTTCCATAATCATACTTTCGTAAGACCAGTCTAAATAGTCTGGAGCTGGACGGGTTTCTTCTGTCATTTTCTATCATAAAAACCCATCAACTTGTATAACATTACATATAAATCTATAGCTACAACATCCAAACACTCTTCATCAGACAAAACAAAAATCTTTCGTCTTTATGTTATATGGTAGGAAAGGGACCATGCATGTCTGGCTTAAAACTTTATACTTATGTACACTACACATCTCTTGATTTGGTTTTATATAATTTGTTTGAAAATGTTGTCAAATTTTTTATCTACTGTAATTATTTAATAGACTAAGATGCCAGGGCCATCAAACACGTATGTTATCTTATTATACCCAATATAATATAATTTTTAAGTTAAGCACAAATATTGCGTATACTTAGAATTTCGAATCCGAAGATAGTTTGGTAAAAGCCACTATTAAAGTTGCATCATGTTGCAGCATTGCGTTCTTTTTTTAAAGCTGAATTTTTAATATTTTCAAGGGAACGATGTCATTAACTTAATTTGAAAATTGCCAGACATAATTATACAGTGGTGTTTAACGCCAATCTTAAAGCATTAAGGGCCAGTTTGTTTACAGCTGATTATCTTTAATCCAGGATTAGTGGAGCTGGGAAATCCTAAAATGTGTTTTTTGATTAAATTTTGTTTACAAAATTCAAAGTATGAGTTGCTAATCATGGATTTCACTAATCAGCCAATCTTGGTTGATTAGCGTTAGTTATGAAAGTAAGTCTATGAAAGTCACATACTAAATTTAACCCACTGTGAACAAACTGGCCCTAAATATATTTTATTATCGTACTAACTTCTAAAGGGTTTTCCAATTAAAGGTGTTATTTTGATATTCAAAGAAAAATGGCATTTTTTGGTGTAACGATCGGATGTTTATTTAAATGTAAAGAGGAAAGTATACCATTAATAATGGACAACAATATCAGTCGAATGGCCGCCACGGCTACGCTTACACAACAATATCCTTTTCATGAAATTTTTTATCACCTATAATCGCAAAGTGGCTGTTATATGCCCTCTATAGCTTCACGAATTCCATCTTTGAGGTCTTGAATCGACGCTGGGCTGTTGGCGTAGACCTTATCTTTCACGTGGCCCCAAAGGAAGAAGTCGCAAGGTGTTAAATCATAAGATGTCGGTGGCCAACTGCGATCACCTCTTCTTTGAGATAACACGGCCCGGAAACTGTTCCCGTAAGAGATCAATGGTTTCGTTGCTTGTGTGGCACGTAGCGCCATCCGTCTTGTTGAAAGTAAACGTTGTTTAGATCAATACCATCCAATTCCGGTCATACACAATTATTATTCATCTCTCGATAGCGCAATCCATTCACCGTAGCTGTTGCTCCAGCCTCGTTTTCGAAAAAGTAAGGTCCAATGACCCCCCCGAGTTACTCGTTTAGGATGAAGAGTAGGATGGATTGTTTTCAACATTTTTTGCCAAATCACTGTGTGCAACTCATAGTTTATGCTTAATGGTTTTCGGAACTTATCCTCATCATTTAATTTGAGTCGCCCTTGGGAAAAACAAAATCGGGAAGCCATGGAAAGTTTTTCACAAACAAATTATATTTATAACTACATATAAGAATTAAGGACTCGAATAGTTGGAGCAAAATAATAACGGATACCTGTAGAGGGACTAAATGCAAGTATTTTTCACAATGGAGGTAGGGGTCCTTCCGTATAAGTGGGAAGGGAACTTTTTAAAAAATACTTAAAAATGAAAATAAATCGCTTAAAAAATTATTTAAAAAGAACAGAAACACTGATTATAAGGAATGAAACATTTTTTGAAAGCTAAAAGTCTGTTATTTTATTGAGATTTTGAATCAAGTTATTTCTGTTAATAGTTTTCGAAAAAAATATTTTCAAACTCAAACTTGAAAAAATAAAAAAAAATAAACTGATTTTTCCTTAAAAAAATGTGAAAATTGGGTTAGGAATTGGCTTAAATTCCTTAGTGGATAAGTGCTTCTATTAATTCTTCATCAAGCACTGAAAACCAGATGACTCTATGTCTTCTATTTCTTACAAAATATAAAATCGCAAAAATACTAATTGTATTCAATCATTTTGTTTATAAAATTTTTTGTGAAAACTACAAATTTTCAATTTTTTCCCGATTTTGTTTTTCTCAAGGGCGACTCAAAATGAATGATGAGGATGAGTTTAGAAAACCATGTACTATTAGTTGCACACAGTGATTTGGCAAAAAATGCTGAAAACGATCCAGCCTAATGAAGAGGCTTTTCAACAATAAATCTTGGGTTTTACGAGCCCTAGGTGCGACAATTTTGCTTGTTGACGTGGCCACCAAGGTAGAAATGGGCAAGTCAAGATGATTTTTCGATTTTTCTAAAACAAAATTTTCCATGATATAAAATATTTAAAAACAATGTTTCCCAAATATTTGACCTCGAAAAACTTTAAAGATTATGACCAAAGTCCAGTACACAAGAGTGTACATTTTTTGAATTTAAGGAAACGTGTAACTTAATTCAAATGTGGTCCTTGCTTGGCTAAATCGACTTTTCAAAGGGGCTGCAACATTTGTGGAAGGCTAAACTTGTGTGATGCTTTAAAATATGAGTGAGTCTTGTAGCGAAGGATACACGTCTCATGGGCTTTAAAGTTTTTTTTTTGTTTGCTTCACATCCAATCGGATTTATAAAAATAAATATGTTTACGACAGTTGAAAATGAATATAAAATTAAATATTTCTGTGGTGTAGGTAGGTGGAATGTTTTGAAATGTTTTTTTTTTCTTTGTGGTGAGAAGTCAAAATGAGATGACACAAAATGTCTTGTTTTTTATTCACGGTAAGGGTCATTAACTGGATTATTTTTATTTGCATTTAAGGAAAAATATAAGGATAACCACAAACTATACCTGCTTTCCTTCTTAAAACACCTTTTATTATACTCAAGGTTTAGGTTAATAAAATGGACGACTCTGGATCACACTTTCTTACTCTTGTAGCTAACAACACTAGTACTTTACTGTAGCTAGACGGTGTATGTATATATGATTCGATAATAATTTAATATTTTTAACTAGAAAATAATAAAAACAAATTAAACTAGCAATTTTGATATTTTTTGATTCAATAAAAATAAAAACGTGGACAAAAATGTATAGGTATTTTTTTCATTGATTTTATTTATAGATACAAAAAAATATTCATACAAATTTTAAATGCAATAATTTTTGACTATCGCAAAATTTTATTTTTGTTATTTGTTCTTTTTGGCAAAAACTTGAAAACAGCATTATTTTCTTTATGCCAGCCATTTCTAATGAGCTAAAACAAAGATTTGAATTTCCTCTCTAGAAAATCACATACAAATTTTTGATACCAAATATGAAGCAAATAAGTCAAACCTTTGAGGCTCTAGCTTGTTTTACATCGGGTGTTGTTATAAAGGTGAGAAAAGTGCTTTTATTGATTATTGGGAAGGGTTTGGGTTTTTTTCATATTTATTATTTTGTATGACTTTCGGTTGTGGATTTACCTCTTGCTTATGAATCCTTACATAAAAAGGGTTCTAAAAACCCAAAATTTTTTTAGACCTGGGTTGCAACATTTTTACAACCAAACATGAGGATTTGCTAAAAGGGACAAATAACAAACGAAGTAGGCGAAAAACAGCACCCGAAATACGTGCCGAAGCAAGTTAGACACGGAAAAAGCCGCTGTCCTTAACAACGGTCAAACGGAGGCTAAGAGATGCTGAACTATTTGGCGAGTTTCTGTTCCAAAACCCCTTCTCCCCAAAATAAGCTGACACGGTTAGAATGGGCCAAAAGGCACAGAGACTGGACCGAAAAAGTTTTTAACAGAGTTTTATGGAGCGACGAATCCAAGTTCGAGGTATTTGGAACCAAACGAAGAGTAACGATATTAGAAGAAAGGCTGTAACCTCTGGCCTTAGATTTATTGAAGAAGGATTCGTATTTCAGCAAGACGAAGACCCCAAACATACGTCAAAATTTTGTCAGCAATACTTCAAACAAAACGAGGATGAAGAAATATTAAAAATTGTGATATGACCGCTTAACCCTATAGAGCTGTTTTGGGAGGACCTGGATAGAAGGGTCCGATTAAAGCATGCTGATTTCTATGGTATTAATTTTTCTGGCTCATAACCTGGCTGTAACTCAGATATTATGATGATATTAAATGTCGCAGTCTATGCTATCATGAATAAATGTTTCTTCAACAAAATTTTTACCCAAAATAACTAATAAGCTATTCTTCTTCAAAACTCAATTTAAATCTAACGACGGAACTCGCTTCATCAACTGCAATTTCGTTGGCCCAACAAAGTTTAAATTAGCTCAACGAAGTTTTTCGTTATTCACAAATTTAAAATTTTCATCAATTAGCAAACCGCTAAGTCAAAATTTGTATGTGTAAAAGGGGGACTGAGAATTTGTTTATTAAGGGTACGAAAATAACTCTGTTTAATGCAATTTTTTACATAAATTGATTAAATTTTACATTAATTAATTATTTATTTTTCATACTTTGACAAAATTTCATCAAGTTATAGAAATTATGCATCTAATAATTAAATTTTTTTTAATAATTTTAATAATAATTAAAGTTTTAAAAAAAACTACATAAGATAATAAAAAAATCGTTGTTTCATTAAAATGTTTCATTCACTGATTAAGAACTTCTTAAGATTAAGGTAGTAGCCCGTAGCGTAATGATTAGTGCCTTCGACTGTCACGCTGGAGGTCTGGGATCGCTTCTCAGCCTCGTCCACTTAAAAAACTAAAAAGTTTTTTTTCAGGGCTACTGCCTCTTGCGAGGAATTGACAAATCCTCCAAGAGTATCACTTGTCACGAATAAGTGCTTCTCGTCTAGCCGTTCGGATTCGGCATACAATTGTAGGTCCCTTCCATTCCTGTCGAAAGGCGCACACAGGAATGGTTGCGAGTTGTTAGTCACTAGGTCCTGGTTCTTCATGAGCCGTTGTGCCACCCGATTTATTTATTTATTTTTATTTAAGATTAAGAAAAAAAAATTCCATTGGTTGATGAGTTTATTTCATTAATTTACGAACAAAAACAATTTAATTTTGTATGAAAGAAATCGTGTTTTTTAGGATATAAAAGTAATGAAATAAATCGTTCGCTTATGAAAATTTAACATTAACTGATGAAAAACTTCATTGGGTTATGAAAATATTTCGTTCCTTGATGAAATTTTTCATTAAATAACTTATTTTTTTTTTTTGGAATGCAGGCAACGAAAATCTTCATCAAGTTATGAAAATAAATCGTTGGTTTTTGAAAGTGGGGTTTAAATTTTACATCAACTGATGAAATTAAATCGTTGCTTGATAAAAACCGTCATAAACTTATGAAAATAATTATTTCGTTTATGAAAATTTAACATTAACTGATGAAAAACTTTATTGATTTATGAAAACATTTCGTTCCTTGATGAAATCTTGCATTAAAAAACTGTTTCTTTTTGGACTGTATGAAACGAAAATCTTCATCAACTTATGAAATAAATCGTTGGTTTCTTAAAGTTTCGTTCAAATGATAAACTGAAAAATATAGAATAAACGTCCGAAAATTCAACTAAACCAAGGTTTAACTAAGGCACAGTTTAAAAATTACTATGAATACACCCCTATGACGTTTTCTTTATTTTTTGTATTTGCACCTTGTTTTTGTTTTGTTATCAATATTATTTTTATTATTTTTAACAACCTGATAAAAATAGTTATAAGTATTGTTCTTCATTTTAACCAATATTTTTTGACGCATTCATCGCAATACTACGCAATACTACGCAATTTCTTAAATATTTTTTTATAAGTGTAAGGAAAGTCCTTTTTTTAAATGTTAAATTGCTCTTTTGCAACCCATCTTCTCATATCATTAAAATCTTTTCTTCATAGTTTTGCTTTTTATGGTCGAGTGCCAAGGTGATTAGTTTTTTGGTGCTTACGCACCAAATAAAGTAGCAGAGTTAATTCAAGACGAATTTGATTCTCGGTTCTCATCTAGATTCTCGTATTATGTAGTTTTTTATACTATAAGATTATACGATAAGATATATATTTTGAAATAAATAGGAAAACTTACCATCCGACTTCCAAGAGACTTCAACTTAAAATAATCATAGGAACACAAAAATCTCTAGGGATGCTTTTGAAGCTTAATGCATTTTCACTTATACCCACACTTGAAACTTATTATCTCATAAATTTATTTAAAAGTAACCGCTACTGAACTCACCATCTGTTATTTTAGTTTTTTTCTACATGATGATTTATGCTGATAACTTGGTGGTTTAAACTTTTAAGTTAAATTTATAACGTCTTTTGTGTGTTAAATGTTTCAGGAAAAGGGGTAGATCATACCTTAAATAAAGGTAACTATACTATGCAACAATTTTGTATAGGTAAACCACTTGAATATAAGAGAAATATAAAAAAAATCCGTAGAAAAACGTTGATTGAAAATACCAAGCTAGATGTGCAAATGTGCATACATTTATTTTATTAATAAGTCAAGATTCACTTACTTGGATTTGAACTGAGATCCTTTCATGCACCGAGCGAGCAGGCAACCACTACTGTTTTTTTTTTTTTTGTATTCGAAATGGGGGCTTCACAATTTAGGCCAGTTCACAGTTCGAAATGTAAAAGTTACAAAGCAAGCCCTTTTAAAGCCAGGAATCTATAATTAATTGATTAATTAATTTTAACACCTTAATGATTTCACAAAACCGAGAATCAAATTTTAAATCACGTTAAAAAAGATTGTATTAATTTAATTAAACAAAACAAATTAGTTAAATTGATTTTAAACATTTGACTCACTTTGTATGCATTTCGGAATACCTTCATTCCATCATCAGCAAACACGACTATATCCAAGGTTAGTCATCGTCGATGAAATTCCTCGCGTTATTTGCATCGACGATGACTAACCTTGGATATAGTCGTGTTTGCTGATGATGGAATGAAGGTATTCCGAAATGCATTTAAAGTGAGTCAAATGTTTCAAATCAATTTTATTAATTTGATTTGTTTAATTAAATTAATACATTTTTTTTAACGTGATTTAAAATTTGATTCTCGGTTTTGTGAAATCATTAAGGTGTTAAAATTAATTAATCAATTATTTTATGGATTTCACGCGATTTAACCAGAATAATTTTCCCAAATTATGTACTAAAGTATAAAAACCGTTCCAATAATGATGTGTACCAGATTTAGAAAACTTAATCAAAAATGTTCCATCCAGTTCATTAGTGATTAGAATTGTTTTGTGTGATATTCCTCTAATTTTTTTCTATTGAATTTTTTTTTTTAACAAATATGATCGAACCTCATACAAATTTGACAATTATCATAGTTAAAAGTTGATAAACCAAATTTTCGGTTAATTACTCCTTTTTCTGAAAAGTTTGAAATAGTGTATAATAATTGTACAAAAATTGTTGTTTTTTGTGTTGCATCGTTTGAATCTGATATCAAACTAAGAATTCTAATAATTTACAGTTTTAAAATAATCGTCAAACTGCCATTGTGTATATACTTGTTTACTTTTCCAATTTTTTTATAAATAACGGTTATTTGACGATCGTTTTACCAGAATTCTTAGTTTGAATTCAGATTTAAACGATGCAATAACAAATATAACAATTTTAGTACAGATATTATTTTATAATATTTTTTCAATTAACAAAATTAAAGCAATATCACACAAATCATTTCGAATAAATTTTAATTATAAAAATTTGGTACATATCTATATTAGAATCGTTTTTATATATTAGTAAACATTCGGACACATGTCTTAATACATATTTCAAACATACATTTTATAAGATTCCTGTCTTTTAAAGGGCTTTCTTTGGAACTTTTACATTTCGCACTATGTTCGGCCCTAAATTGTTAAACCCCCATTTCGATTACAAACAAATAAACAGTACCACTGAAATCTGCAACCCCAAATCATTTAGTGTCCCAAATTTTATAATTATTTTTGTCCTCAGAATTCGACAAACGTACCACTGTGCGACGTCTTGACGAAAATCACTTTTTTGGACTTCTCCATTATCGTAGTATACCTCTATGCGTCATGCGAATATTGAAGTGAACGTGAAAAGGAACAAAAATAATTTGGTGCGCGATCGCTCGTGTCGTGTGGAACATATAAAATTAAATATTTCAACTGTGAGTTATAAGTCGACAGTATAAAAGGGTACCTACAATTTTTTGTAGAAACAGAACGCCTAATATGGTACTTTGTCATGAGAAGAGATACGTACCTATTTATCCTTCTATTGGAATGGTATGAAAGAACCAACATTTATTATTTTTGTTTATTAACAATAATATTAATAGTCTAGGAAAATTAGTCAAATTAAGGTACACATTCCGCAATAAATCCCAGAAAGCTGAATTTTGATATATATGTTCTGTGAACCTTTCTTAATAAGCCCAGAAAGTTCCGTCTTGATATGTTGGGTGCTAGATTTTTTATAACGGTAAAATTCAAAAAAAGTTGTTTTTTGCCCGAAAAATCGATATTTTCTCCATTTCTAACAGTTTTTCGTCTTAAGAATTTAGGCTCAAAATGAAAGAACATAAAATTTGCAGTAAAATGGTCTCTCCATCTTCACTTATAAAAATAACCGTTTCTGAGTTATTAAGCGTTAAAAATTTTCTATTTTTTCTATTTTTTACTTTTTGAAAATACATACATTCACCTTAACTTTTTCATATTTATGTTTGTATGATATTTGTATGAATGTATTTTCAGTCATATAATATTTATAACGTCATTTTAAACAATATCATTTTTTTATTCAAAAATGTTCGAAATCTTACCATTTTTTGGAGTCGCAATATCTTGCAACTGAAGTCTTATACGCAAAAAAGTGTGATAATATTTTCTCTAGGCAATATTAAAATGTACAAAATAAGTATACAAATTTTTCCGAAAAATACGTCATTTATGAGAAAAGAGTTATAAGAACTTTTTTATTGTAAATTTTATGTTCTTTAATTTTGAACTTAAGTATTTTGGACTAAAAACCGTTAGAAATGGAGATACTGTATTTAGATTTTTTTGGGAGAAAAAAAAAAACAATTTTTTTCGTCTTTTTACCGTTATAAAAAAGCTAGCACCCAACACACCGTGGCGGAACTTTCTGGGCTTATTAAGGAATGTTCACAGAATGTGTGTTCCAAAATTCAGCATTCTCGGATTTTTTAGAAGTAAAAATCTAATTTTCCTAGACTATAAAGCAATTTTATCAAAAAAGTAATTTGATGTTTCGAATATGATTTTATTTATTTTGGTTTGGATATTATTTGAGCTTAGGTTTTCTTTCCTGTCCTAATTAATAGAACATTCAACGAAGGAATTTTGCTTGCAAGAAATCTATAAAAAAAAGTCGTGTTGATATTTTTGCTAGCCTCAATAATAATGCAGGGGATAGGAAAATCAACAAAACTGAAAAAAAACGTATTGTCTTAGATATTCAATTTATTTCTTGATTTTTTTTTTAATTTTGACATAAGATGGTATCTTATATTAATTCTTAACTGAAAACCTGACAAATAAATCGTTCTATTGAGAAAATTGAAAGTTGCGACGTAGTTTTTCTTGAATATTTGGAAAACTAAGCGTATTAGAGGCAAAGTCAATTTTTTTTTTGAAGGTTTTGAATGAACAACAACCACTTGTGTTGGCTACCACCGAGTATTACATTTTGGCTGGAATTATTGCAATTTCATGGCTGCCAAACCAATCATCAGATTCCTTTTAGTGGTGCTTAGTCTACAGTTCCAATTTTAATTTATTAATTGTTTTGCCGTCAACTGGATTCGAACCTAGACCAAGCTACCTCAGAGGCCATTGCACTAAGCATTGCACCACCGAGGTCACCTGATCGTGCCCATCCTAATGAACATTAGGTGCGCACAAAAGGGATTTTTACTTCCCTTAAAATGTTCAAACATAGTGCGATCGTTAGGAAAATAGGGAAGGATTTAAGAGGATTTTACAACAAAGTGAAAGAAAATTAAATTCACTACAAATAGAAGTTATAGTCATAGCATTATATAGGTAAACATAATGAACGAACATTAAATTTCTAAGGCTTAAAGTAGGATGAAATTAGAACCCTTAAATCATTTTTACTTATGGAATATTTATGTAAAGGACAGTCAAATTGAGCAATAACATCGCAAAGCACAATAAAGTTCTGCATTTTTGATATGTTGTTGGAGCCTGTCAGAATAGTCTGTTAGCTAAGTTTACAGCTTCGAAAAACCTGTGCTCGCTTTGAGGAAAAATGCAACAGTAAAAAAAACACTAATATTTTCCTTTGTAAGTATGGAAATATGCATTTTTTTTTTTATTTTATGAATACCCTTAAAGTGATAAACACAGCACGAACGATTAGGTAGGTTGGAGGGGATTCGAAAGGAGAAACCGATGTACATTGGTTTTGAATGTCTGTAGATCACAATGGGAGGGGAAGACAGAGCTGGGTAGAGCATTCCACATTCGTGTAGTGCGACTAAAGAAAGAATCTCTGTACTTAACTGTACGTCCGAAGTTGGGCTCAAGGGTAAACTGATGGGCATTCCTAGAAGCGCGAGTATTACGGTTGAATTGTTTAAGGGGAGGAATGCAACTGGCTATTTCGCTAGAGCAATGTTTGTTAAAATAACGGTAAAATAACGAAAGGCATGAAACATTTCGACGGTGCTCCAGGGATGTAAACGTTTCTAAAAAATGATTTATTGACCAATTTGGAATTAATAATTGTGATTGGAAGTGATTAAAAATAATCTTTCCGTCGGCTTTTTTTGGTCACTGTAGTTTTTGCAATGAAACAATTAAGTTACATTAGCTTTCCCGACGTTTCGGCAGGGGTTGCTGCCTTCTTCAGGGGAACTTTATTTGGACAACAAGAAAAAATATATTGTTTACATTATAATAACAATAATTGAAACAATACAAAATACACTCACTTTAATAAAACTGTGTTTAAATTTAAACTGACATTTAAAATTATTGTATCTAATAATTGTAATATTATTTACAAAAGTAAAGAAATAACCACTTCAAATGAAGTTTAGTCTATGGAATTTAAACAAGGAGTAAAGAAACTGAAAGAATACTGTGTTATGATGAGACAAGAGAACAATAGATGGCAGAGATGTTTTGGTTACTACAAAAGTATGGTTTACATCCCAAGACTGACTGAGAATTTTAAAGAAGTGATAAACCAAAAACTAACAGATGTTCGCCTGGCCTTCAAATCAAATAAAACTCTGAGTCACCTTTTCACTAAACTTAAAACGAAAGCGGATAAGGATAGAGTTACTGATGTCATTTACAAAATAAATTGTAAGGGTAAACCTAATGAACCATGCAACCAGTGTTACATCGGAACTACAAAACAATTTCTTAAACAGCGAATTTCTAATCATAAATCGGATATCAAATCAAACAATCCTGGAAAGACAGCCCTGGCGAGCCACAGTATCGAAAACGGCCACTCTCCAGATTTTGAAGGTGTCAAAGTCCTACAGACAGAGAAACATGTTTCGAAACGATACACCCTAGAAACATTACACATCATCAACAACAACAACAACATGAACAGAAAACAAGACACCCAAAAAAGTTTTGGACGAATAAAGGCAGCATTGGGGGTGGGTTCCGCTTTAACGACAGGAGACAGCATTGAGTCTTGGAAGCATTAAATTCTACACGGTTTTTTATTCCCCAGTGGACAATACTGTCAAGATCAGAATTTAATGAGCTTATCATACGCTGCCGATCAAGTTCCACATCCGAAGGACATGGATGTGAATCAAGAAACGAATATGAAAAGCTGAGGGTACTGTCGTCAGCAAAACAGTTTAATGGATTAGAAGTTTCAGATAAGAGATCGTTTATGAATATTAGGTAGAGGGTCGGAGACAAAACGGAGCCCTGGGGCACACCAGCATTTATTTTGTGGATTTCAGATTTGAAACCGTCCAATACAACTTGTATTGAGCGGTCCGAAAGGTAATTTCTAATCCAACGAAGAAGAGATTCATCGATACCAAATGCACGCATTTTCGATAAGAGAACTTGATGCCAAACTCTATCAAATGCTTTTGAAATATCAAGCGCAATAATCTTACTTTCTCCAAAACGATGTAAAGATTTGTGCCACTGTTCGGTGAGATATACCATCAGATCACCAGTGGACCTATTGCTACGAAAGCCGTACTGCCGGTCATTAAGAAGCTTTCGTTCTTCGAGATATTTCCTAAGCTTAAAATTAATCAGCGTTTCCATGACCTTGGAAAGAAGGGACGTAAGGGCAATTGGTCGATAGTTGGAGGGGGAAGAAGACACCTTTTTTAGGGACAGGCTGGAAAAATTCTGTTTTCCATCCAATCGGAAAGAGACCAGTAGAGTAGGACATATGGAAAAGCTTACGCAGTGGTTTTGCCAGCGTTGAAGAACAGCTCTTCAGGACAATGGGAGGGATACTATCCGGGCCAGCAGATTTGTGAACGTCAAGATCTTTTAGAACTCTAGCAACTGCACGAGTGCAGGAGGAGTCATAACACTTTCTGGCAGCGTTGAATTAACAGCAAACTGTGCTGCAAGCAAATTGGCCTTATCTAGTGAGCTGACAAAAGGAGTATCATTGAAGACGAGCGTTGGAACCGAGGACGAGGTGGTGTTTCGTATGTTTTTACAAATGACCAAAAATTTTTACTACCTTTGGGACATTGTAGTATTTTTTGCCGTAACTTTTGATCATGTAAAAATTTGGTTCGTCGAATATGCACGTTACAGGTCTTTCTAGCTTGTTGAAACTTTTTCCGGTTTTCCTCAGTAGGGTTGGCTTTATAACAACGGAAGCTTACTTCTCTGATCCTGATAACCTCTTTACAGCTCGAAGCAAACCATGAGTTTTCTTTGGGTTTGATAGATTTTACCCTATTCGGGATAAAATTTCTCATTCCACAATGAATTAAATTTGTGATCATATCTGTACTGGCATCTACGTCACTATCGAGGAAGCACAGTGACCAGTTAAAGCTCCTGAAAAAATCATTGAGACCGTCCCAGTTGGCTTTCTCATATTGCCAAACGGTTCTCTTGGGAGTTTTTTCTCTAACTGGATTTTGTTGGCATGAGAAATTCGCAGATATGACACAATGGTCTGATGTGTCTAGAGGCGATAATATACTAATAGTGTATTTATCAGGGTCAGAGGTAAGGAACAAGTCTAGAGTGTTAGCGGTTTGACCTGCAACGTCAGGAATCCGAGTAGGCTCGGTTAAGCTGAGTTAAGTTGTTTAACTCAGCAAAAATCTCGGCGTACCTTTCTTCGGGTGTTGTCTGACCCGAATAGCGTAGCCACGAAGAATTATGTACATTGAAATCGCCCGTAACAACGATTTCACTGTGCGGGAAATGGGAAATAATTCTCTGGATGGAGTCAGATAGTGCATCGAGTTCATTGGAAGTCGAATTACCATCCAAACTAGGACTACGATAAACAAATCAAGTATGGATGATGCGCTTATGGATGGTGAATTTAAACCACATGAAATTAAAGTTTGTATTCCAACCAGAACCATATTGTGGTTGAAGCTGATAAGCAACATCGTTTCGAACATACACGGCGAGACCATGGTGAGAAAAAAATAAAGGCACTAAGCCATAACCATGTAGGCTGAATTCCGAGTGATCGGTATTTTCCCCTACCTGCGTTTCACTAAGTGCCAAAACAGCTGGCCTGTTTTTCACAGTATGGACATATGCAGCACAAAAATTCTGCCTAGGTCCCCGAATGTTGCTGTAGTCAACCCTAAATTCACCCCCCATTACGAAAAAACAGACACAAGAAACCAAATCAGACAGTTAACTGTCTTTGTGTGTTATAAAATTTGACGACCACATTAGTCCTAAATTCATGCATGTTATTTGTGTTGTTATATAACCATAAGGTTCCAGTTATAGCTATCATTGGAAACCATCATTGAAAAAGTTAGCTGTTGATTTTGAGACGCTTCGAAAGTTTAATCATTGAATATTTTAATGCAGAAATATAGCTTACGACTTCAAAATTATTTCTCCTATAAAAAAAAATTCATTTCGACCCATACCTTCCCCATAACGTAACTTTAATTTGTTTCAATTATCATTGTTAAGGTAGTTCATCATTGAAAAATTAAAAGTAATTTTATGAGAAAAGTGTCAAATTGAATTTCGTTTTACTTAGCAATAATTATTAAGTCAATTAGCTTTACTTTGGCATCAAAATAATCAGTTGTTTTTTTCTTCAAAATCTCTCAAAATTGACAATTAATATTTTCAATGATGGTTTCCAATGATAGCTATAACTGGGCCCTAAGTTAAAAAATGTCTGAAAAACTTAGTAATTTTGAAGCATTCAAAAATGAAGTAAAAAATTGTCCAATTCTGCTAAGAAATTGTAATCAAATAGGTTAGAGTATTAAAAGAAAAAATTCTAGAATTCGATCCAAATCGGTGCAATAGTTTTGGCAAAAAACATGATGTTAACTAAGTGCAACGAGCAATGTTTCCATTATATCTGTGATCAAAGTAGAACACCTACAAAAGTTGGCAGCACTGATTTTTGTACACTGGAACTCTCAACTATCATAAAATATCGTTATAATATTTATATCTTTTTTTAAACAATTTTGGAAGCGATTTAAAAGTTAAGAACATTGTTTAGTTTATAAGCTAATATTTTCATGAAGCGTTATTCCGAACCACTTTATAGTACAGGAAAATTAGCGAAAAAACAATAGTTTTATGGAACGAAATTAAGGACGGCTGAATTTTGTATACCTGAAGGAAGGCTTTTAAAAAAGCTTATTCCCAGTTTTTCAGGACGCCAACCCCCTAGAGAAATCCGCCATTTTGGAAAACGTGAATTGATCTATATCTCCGAAACTATCGATTTGGAGCGAAAAGTTGTTATAATAAATATGTTGGAAATTAAATAATCTTTTATTTATTATCAAAATTTTTTTCTGCGTGAAAAATATTTTTGATGTTGTCATTTTTTTTTTTTTAATTTCTAGTTTTTTTACTTTTTCACATTTTTCTCATTTCGTAAGAAACTTACGTAAATTGTTCCCATGATACAAATTGTAGACCATAAAGTTTACCAAATTTTCATATATTTTCGAAGATGATGCAATATATCCCAGTCCAAAGTTAGAGCTTTTGGAAAATTTGCTGATAAATCAATTGAGCCGATAAATAACAATAAATATAGACTGTTCGTGGAATGCAATATTGGTAAGACCCCTTTCACACAAGGAAACCAGTTGCTGGAGATTTTTATGACGTTCTCCTTTAATTTTCTTTTACCTTTCACACAAAGAAACAAAAACTGCCGCAGATTTTCGTTTGTTCCCATATAAAGTCTATTGGCTGAACGCAGATTACGGACAGTGTAAGAAGGAATGTGATCAAAATCTCCTCAAACGTTGACCGGGGAGATTTTTTTCATTCCCCTTGCTTTTTGCCCTTCTCGCCTACAAACTCCCAGTTTCCAGCAACTCAGTTTCCTTTGTGAAAGCAGTCGAAGCTGATTTCTTTATACATGATAGAGGGCTGTTAGAAAAGCGTATGTCCGGGTATTTGGGACGCCATGACCCTGACGAAATCCATTATTTTTGAAAATGCGAATGGACTTATATATCTTCAAAACTATTAATCTTCGAGGAAAAACTGTCAGACCAAGGTTGTAGGCAATTTCGTTTATAAGCACAAATTTTTTTTCGGTGCGGGCAATATTTTTAAGGTTATGTCGCTTTATTTTAATTTTTTTTTTTTAAATTACACAGTTTTGACGTTCTTGAGGAAACTTACGTGAATTACTTACCAAAAAATAATTTTAGAAGACTAAATTTCCAACATTTTAATAGATTTTTGAAGATAATGCGATACCGGAGTCAAAAGTTACAGCCATTTTCGTTTGTATTAATTTTTGTAACTACTTAGTATTTTATTTACTCCGGGGTTTTTATTTTAGCACAACCAAAATGGCTGTAACTTTTGACTGTGGTTTCGCTACATCTTTCAAAAATAATACAAAATATTGGAAATTTAGTGTTCTAAAATTCTTATTTGGAAAGTGATTCACGTTAGCTTATTCAAGAACGACAAAAATGAGTAAATTTGAAAAGGCAAATAATAATACACAACCTTGAAAATATCGCCTGCGCCGACAAAATTAACGAAAGATAATTTAATTGCCTATACAAGCTTGGCCTTACAATTTTTCCCTAGGGGGATGGCGTTCGAAAAAACTGGACATAAGATCTTCTAATAGCCTTCTTTCAGCTATATACAAAATTCAGCTGTCCTATATTTCGATTCACAAAAAAATCTATCTTACCTGTGCTATTTCTTATCTTCGAATTTCTAATTATTGGATACATACATTTTTTTTTTGTAAAATCGATTTTTCGTTAAGGTAAAATGTCGTGGATTTAATTGGATTAAAGATAATAAAAGTCTAATAGCTTTCAGCCAGCTGCTTTTCTTTTTTTACTTTTTTAGCAACATTCCAAAAATCCTTCGTTTTCAATTGTATTTTGATAAAAGCTTTATCTAATTCTGCCTGGTCTCATTTAATTCTTTCATTTTACCATCAGGCCTCGTTTGGAATGCGAATGTCCTATTCTCAAATTTCTTAAATTAGGCCCCAATAATCAATTACAAACAAACAGGTTTAACCTTCATCAAGTTTTAGTCCTGTATTTATAAATTATCTACCATCCTTGTCATGTCGATTAAATGCAGACCGAGTAAAGCAAGCATTTGAATTCATTTTTCACCCTCATAGGTACCTACCTACATCCTACATATACCTACCTATAGACCTACTCATTACTCAAGCAGCAAACTAAATATTGTTAAGGTAACCGCATCAAAGGTCATCATCATCAGGAATACAAAATAAGTGATGACAAAATTTAACGTTCATTTGCCACCAGTTTCAGTTTGTTAACTGGCTGTTGCCGAATATGAATTGGCCGCAATCTGACCCAAATAGACCTTTTCTATTAAATATTTAACACCATTGTTCAGAAGTAGTATAAGAAGTTGTGCCCAAAACCATAGAAACACAACAATTGCAGAGCTATTTTTGGTTTGTAAAGTAATTATTTTTCATCCCTTATTCGGGTTGCCAGAAGAATTTTGATGAAACTAGGTAGCGAGATTTGAAATCCCGGACTTTCCCGGACAAATAAGAATCCAAAAAAGAGTACTAAACGAGGACACTTTTTTTAAACTTTTTTTTAAAGAAAATAATTGTATTTGGGTACTTCAGTTCTTTTGAAAAAATAAAAAAAAATTAATTTATATATAGTTACATATCTAGTTACATATTATCTAGGAACATCCGTCATCATATTTCATAGGAACATTTCATATTTTGTATACATTAAGTTAACATTCAGTACAAAATGTACATTTTTATACGTTGCATACAAATAAAAAAAATATTATTTACACCTTTTTCCTGAATATATATCAAACATGGATAAAAATGTAACGTGGGAATCACCACGTTACATTTTTATCATTGAACTGCATCTACGAACAAACCTAAATTCTTCGAGAGGTTTTAGCCAGGATTCAATATATTTGAAGTTACATTATAGAGGTTATTGGTATCAATTTTAAATTTGTTTACTTTTTCTTGTAAACCAGATTCAACAAGCTTCTTCATAATAGATTTAATTTCGATAGGAATAAAATTACTATTGATTCGCTCTTGTATGTTGCTTACAATATTTTGTAAAACACTCACGGTCTCAATAATAGATATTATCTTGTTTTTCAAGTTTTTGAATATTAAAATTAAAAATGGACATAAGAGAATGAACTAGAAATAAATACGCCTTACATAAATCTTCATCAACGTCTTAGAAATAGGATTTTAAAACTTCAAACATGAGCCAAAGTCGTTCAACTGCAGGATACAGTTAAATCGATCTGGTTTTTGATTGATATTGGTTCTGTTTATTTCTTAAATCTAACTAGCCCCGATTGATTTTTAGAATAGGAAATGGATAAAGAATATTAAGAAATTTTGTTGTTTAGTTATGAAAAGAGGACAATTAGCAAAAACTATCCCGGACGTTCCCTGCACAGGTTAAAAAGAGTACATATTCGGGAAAACCCGGACGGATGGCAACGCTATCCCTTATAAAAATATTTATGTATAGATACATTATACAGCTGTAACTTCTCGTCTTCCAGCTTCCACCAAGCTAAATTTAAGACAACACCTACACTAGTATTTAATTAAATTTCAGATTGAAACCGCGTTTTGTTCACATTTCACATATTTATTGTATTTATCAATTTACAAAACACATAGACCGGATAATGCCTGTGCTTGCTCACAATAAAAACGAGAGAAAAAAAATTATTCAACAAAATGCTATAAATCTCTGAAAGAATTATAGTGTCTTGGGTCTGTGAGAGAATTGGCCTAAATTGGAAAGTAACCTGTGATTGTCATTTCTGTGGCCTTTTATTTGATATCGCTTGAAAAAAAGTTTTATGCAAATATGAATATCGAGTATACAAAAGTGAGTTATAGTGAGTCAGACACAGAACCATTTTTGTTGTTGATGTCAGATAGGCTCCTATTTTCAATACCATTTCGATATTCAAACCCAATGTGCATCGGTATCTCTTTTTAAATCCTTCCCTATTTTCCTAACGCTCGCACTGTGTTTAATTTAACATTTTAAGGGTATCCTTGAGTGCGCGTACAGTATAAAAAAAGACAATAATAATTGCTCGTTCAAGCCTCCAGGTATACCTAGACACTGAAAATGTACCTATTTCAAATTTAATACTTCTTCATTTCGATTGCATCGATTATTTGATTGAAAACAAAGAATTTCAATTCACTTACTACCTAGATAATGTTGTATTCAAGGGCGGATCCAGACTTTCAGCCAGGGGGGGTAACACGACACCTGTGTAGGTACATACAAATTTAACAAAACATAACACTAAAAAAGAATACTTTTATTTTAGTTAAACCTACTAGGTATTTATGTTTTTGAATGAACAATAGCCACTTGAGTGGGATACCACCATTGCATTTGGCTGGAAGAATTTCAGTTTCATGGCTGCCACACCAACCATCATATTTCTTTAGTGATGGTGCTAGGTTTTTGTGCAATGTTTTAATTTTATAATTTAGTGCCGTCAACTGGAATTGAACCCCACCCACCCCTGAGGCATATGCGCTACGCATTGCGCCACCGAAATCACCTGAACGTGCCCATCCAATTTGGAGTTTTGTCTTATAATACGAATTTAGAGACAACTGGCATTTCTACTAGCAAGTTAAGCCTTAACTACATAGACCTACTTTTGTACAAAAGTACAAAAGTGAGAAATTTAAATGCTCGCTAAAGAAACATGCTTACAAAAAACCATACGAACATTGTTCTGACATTTAATCAAACCACCATGCACAATTTTCCATTGTTTTTTTGCAAGCAGGTGTCTTCAGAATAGATATTTATTTCTCACTTTTGTACAAAAGTAGGCCTATGTAGTTAAGCCTTTAGTTGTTGGTGATTCGATTTCTTTGTCTTTCCGTACACCTAAGGTACATTACTATGTCCTTGGCTTTTAAACGTTTTAATCTCTATGTAGATGTCCTTAAAGTATCTTCTTTAATTTGTATATAATTGTTTTCTTTATTTAACAAAAATAAATTAATAACTTTATATTTTGAACCTCCAGTTTCACAGTTTCGTTTAAACCTTGAACTGAGTTCATTTACACTGGTTATCTGGAGTTTAAACTTCCACTGTGAAACTTGGGGTAATAATTTTTAAAGTGAGTGTTTTAAAAGGTTTTGTAAATGAAAGCGAAGAATTCATTAACAAAGATGAATAACATAATAAAAGAGAACCACTGAAAAATGTAACCATAGCATCTTCTTTGGATGAGTTTTTATATTTCACCATGACACACTATATATACAATATACATAGGTAGTTAATCATCATCCAGCCTAACAAGCCAATAGTGAGGCCTTGATATTAAAAGCGTGCGGATTTAAGTCATGAGCCAAACAATTATTATATATACATATATTCTAGCGATATTGAGATCATGTATGAATAGAACAAGATACTCAAGAGGTGGTCATGACCATTAAAGATCTAGCTTTTATACATGATTTAATATAACTCATACAGAAAAACAATATTTTAATCTCCCAGGGGGGGGAGGGTAATGACCCCCGTGACCCCCCCATGGATCCGCGCTTGGTTGTATTCTCGTAACTCGTACGTCAACCTCAATTTCTTAAACATCGTCTTCAAAACTTTAAAACTCTTTAACCTTCTCCTTCCAAGAAGTATTGACAAATAAAACTTGCCACTGAGAATCAGTACAAAAAAATCCAAATGAACTATAACCTAATCTTTGTGAAAGTTACCTCGCCTCGCTCCCTTTTCCAATGTAACTCAAATGAGATTGTCAACCACCCACTCCCACCCAAGAAAGTTCATAAGGAAAAAAAAAACATTTTTAATCACGTCAGCACTGAAACTTCGATTTGAGATCTCACAGAATACAAATTGGTAAAAAAAAGAAGAAGTTCTGGAAACGAAATGATTTCTACACAAACGAAGAACAATCCTTTGAGGAATTAAAGCAATTTAGGAAGGAATCCCTGCTATGATGTTTGTGTATACATATTTGTGTCTCTATATGTAAAGAAAATGGGATATGTTCCAAGAAAACTGTAGGTATAGGTATTGTAGTAGGTACCTAGCTACTACTCATCTCTCATCTGGGCTTTTGCAACTGATTTTGTTTGCACTGTCAAACCACGTGGATCAGAGTGTACACTGCATAGTGCACAGCACATCTCAGTACTCATTGTGTCAGTGATATTCATTCCTGCATTTGGGAGAAAGCTTTGAAAGTTGCACTCAAGGACGAACAAAAACGTACATGGATTCAACATTTGCCAAGCAAAGCAAAAGCGAGTAATATCACGATTCAAGAACTTCTCCCGTTCGTTTGTTTTCGCTTCTCGTATGCCAAGAGAACAAACAAATGAAAATGTTTGTTAGACCACACATCATGTCATCGCACATAGTTTCATTTAAATTGTTTTCCTTGAATTCATTTATTTAAAGAATATTTTGGTATCTATTATGACACTGTTTTCACTGGAATGAACTCATTTATGGGAAAGTTTTAAGCTTGGAAGGCATTGAATCGGAAAATTATGTTAAAATTTAGCTTAAGAGAGATCAGGCAAACTTTTAAACACGTGTGCCCTTGCCGGAGAGACTGGATGAAAAAAGAGTTCAGACCAAGTTTTAAAAACGAAGGTTCTTTGAAAGCAATTGTAATAATAATAATAATTGTAATTGTAATTGTAATTGTAATTGTAATTATTGTTATTGTAATTTTAATTGTTATTGTAAATCAAATTTATGTTGTTTTTGAAATCACTATGGTCTTAGGGTATTTTTTCCTTAAGAAAAATAAACATAAAACAACGATATCTAACTTTATGATGATGGAGTAGTCCAGAAAAAAATCTTTTATTATGACACCAATAGGTATTATGTATCTTGTATCTTCATCTGTACGTCTCATCTCATTTGAGCTAGAGTCGAAACGCATCGACCGATTTGCCACTCAGTTTTAGCATTTTCACTTGCTCTATATAGGGCAAGTATTGGTTTCGTGTCATAAAAAAATTTCGAGGTTTTAATCAAAACTAACATTACGATGAATGATTTTCAACAATACGATGATGGAGAAGTCCAAAAAATAAATTTTCGTCAAAACGTCCATCGGTCTGTTTGTCTGTGCGTCTTTGCGTCTGTGCGTCCTGATGTAAGTGAAGTGTTCTTATGTAATTCCCTATAGAACTAATTCCAATGTTTGTTTTAGCTCATCTTGCCATACGATTTATTAAGTTTTCTCAAAAATGGCTCTTACGATTTTGATTAAATTTTGTATATGTCATCTTTTAGAAATGGAACTAAAAACATGGGTTTTTCTTAATTGCCTTTTATCCTATTTATTTAGGTAATAATCGTCATTGGCTTGGTTGATTTATCATTATTTTGCAAATCTAAGTTATTCAACAAAAATATAGCATTTAAAATTTGTATAAATACTTTTTTTACGAAAAAATAAAATCAATTTTTTTTTTCTTTTTTTCCAAATTTTTTTGTCTTAGATCAAAAAAAAAATCAAAATTCCTATTTAAAAATGTTTTTATTATTTTTTGATTAGCAGTACCTATAAGAATAAAGTAAACCATCACTACACCATCAATGTCTAGCTACATTCTAGTTGTTTGCTACGAAAGCAAGTTTGTGCGATCCAGTCGTGCATTGGCATAGCTATTTTGATTTTTGAGGCAAACCAAAATATTTTAATAATGTGTTGATGATTTTTTTAATATTGGTTTTGATGTAAAAAATAAAGATCTAAAATGACGCATTAAAATCTTTTAAAATATTGATTTAGAATAAAGCACCTATTATAGCTATTAGCATATAAAATTTTCAAACAAAATTTTAAAAATTTTTTGTATGCGTCATAAGTAACTATTTATTTAGTATTATTTATTATTAAACATATCATCAACCCCTTCTTAAAATATCAACGGTTTACAAGCAAAACCCTTAAAAAATAAAATATTATGGTTATTTTTGAATGCGTATAAATTCCTCTTATATCTCATAAAACATATTTTTTGATCCATTTTATAAATAGTCTAGGAAAATAAGATATTCACTTCTAGTTAGGGCGTTAGGGCCATATTTTAGGTCAAACCTTGCACTTCATTCCGACGGAATGAGCTTTGGTACACTAATAGTCCACATCCTAAGTTTACTTTAAGGAAGTGTTCCCACGGTGGCAACACTGGCAGACCGGAGATATAAGGGTTGCCTTCTGACCATGTTTTAACACGAAATTCCACATAAATTAGCCTATAAATCGGGAACCAGACATCCGTTGATATCGCCGAATATCTCGATTGATTTATTATACTTGAAGCCATAGGAATATGCTCATCTTTTGACACCTCCCCCACCCTTGTACGCAGGGGGAGCAAAATACCCTCGGAGGATTAGAGATTTTATTTAACAGAAAATAATGGTTACTAAATGAATATTCATAAAATCTTAAGATGAGCGTCGACGTAGAATTTCATACTTTACAGCATATTGGAAGTCCATTTTTATCCATGTATTAGTTTTTTGTATAATCGCTTTCAAAATAAAATTGAGATAAAATAAATTTTATAAAGAATAAAAGTATATAAATTATAATAAGTAAATATAAAAATATTAATAATTGTAATAATAAAAAGTACATGAAAGTACTGTCGAAAAAATATAAAAGCATGAAGCTACGTGTTTTTTTTTTGAAAAAAGTTGAAGGTACACATTGAAGTTCATGAAATTCGACACAAACAAGATTTAACACTTTTTTTTTTTTGTACAATTGATAGATTTGGAGAAAAACTCTCGAAAATTTGGGTACAGTTCATTAAGTCAAGAAAATTAAATATGGGAGGATATTAATTACGTTTCTTTCTTCTATTAAAGAGGTAAGTTTTAAGAGTTATTTCTTTTATTTTAATTAACAACTCCCGAGAAGTTTATTTTTTCACAAAATGATCTATAAATAACTTGCAGACAGTTATATTATAGAGAAATAGTTGCATTTTCAACTGAAACCTCTGATTTCTTAAAAACAATAATTGTGTAACTTGGTGTAATTTTACCCCCATAAAACTTAAAGCCCCACCCAAAATTAAGAATAGGTACTTTTAAGGAAATGTTTAGGACAACAAAATGAAATTTTCCACTAAAATTCTTTGTCGGAATTTTTTGGAAGTAAGGGCATTTTTTATCTAATTTCCCTGGAATATAAAGGCTTCAGCATCTTCTTTTTTTCATTTGAATATAATATTATTTTTTCCAACATAGTTATGTGAGTGATGGGCGATTTGCTGTAAGAAACAGTTTTTTACATTTTTTGCACAAAAAATTGTAAATAATGGTAAATTACTTGTAAGAAAATGTAAGAAACTCAAGAGATGGTAAAAGACTATAAAAAAACTCAAAAATATGTATTTAATTTGACAGATTGTCATTTAAAGGCACGTTCATAGAAAATTATCAGGGTCGGGTCAGGTCTAAATTAATCTTTTATGATTTTATTGAAAGCTTCAAAATATGTAAATTGATTTTCGATTTAAACTTTTAAATACGGGATCGTTATTCATTGTATAAGATTATTTTCTTTTCGGACTTACCGCAATCAACACACCGGCCGGTACAATCTTCACAGAAAATAGTATAGAAAAGAAGAATTTACCACCACCCACAAACCATCAGTTACCCCGTGACCACAACAAGTGGAACCTTGTCGAAACGTCGTCGGGAAATAATTCAATTATATTTTTATATAAAATAAATTAAACGCGGTAAGTCCGAAAAGAAAATAATCTTATACATGTAAATTGATAAATATATTTCAAAGTCCTACTTTATTAACTCTGCACCAAAATGGCTGCCATTGGAAATAGACACCTGAAAAATTTAGAGTCAAAATGCAGAAGAAAGTCGAATATCGACAGAATATGGCACTGAATGAATTTCTCTCTCTTCGTACCCTTTGAAGTACTTTATGAAAAAAAATTAAAAAAAGCTTGATGTATTTTAGAGTATCTACTATGGAAATAAAACATGGCCATCTTTTTCCAGATTGACTTTAATGCTTGAAAGGGTATTTATTGGACTTTAATCTATGCCTTTTCGAAATCCCCTAACATTTGAATGGTCGAAAAAATGTTCAAGTTTATTTTACTGTAAAGGTTAGACCGCACTCGACGACACTACACTGCAGCGGAACTTATCTTCACACGAATTCGTATGAAATTTTATGAAGTCCAGTTGCCACTTAGTGCGATATAGCTCATATAACTTCCTACAAATAATGTTTTGCGCCGCGCCGTTTCACCGTCGTAAAGTGTAGTTTCGCTGAAGTCGAGTGCGGCCTTGCCTTAAATGTCAAACGAAATGAGGCATATCCTATGGAGTTTGATGACGACGATGATGAAGTATTTTATTTAATATTGTACCCTGTAAAAAAAAAATCATGAAATTTGAAAGAATTGATATGATTTTTGTTAATAAATAAATCCAAAAGAAATTTTTGGTTTCTTTTTATACTTTTTACCATCTTTACCATTAGGGCTGGCGCCCACATGCAACTTTCAGTCACGAAACTATTTGGTTGTTAAAATGAAACACATGTGCGCACTTTCATAAAAATGCATATGATTCATTTTAGCAACCAAACAGTTTCGTGACTGAAAGTGGCATGTGGGCGTCAGTCCTAATTTGCATCAGTGAGATTTTTGCAGTTTTTTACACTGAGTTTTTAACATGTAAAAAACCCGGTAAAAAACTACACGGAAAGAATTGAAAAATCACCAATTGCAAAATTTTAGGTTGTAATTTACGAAACCCTTTTTTTTTTTAAATCAAGGCGCTTTTATTAAAAAAATAACTGAAAACTTTGTAATTTACTACTCAAATCATCGTAAAAAGCAAAATTTTATAATTCGATATTTATTATCAAAATTTATAATTCGAGCTTGTTGACTTAAAAGTAAATTACAAGTTTTTGAATCGCAATCCACTACGTCAGGGGAATAATTTAATTTTACAACTTATTAATCTTGTTTTGCGAAATTTACATGGTGATTTTCATTTTCTCAATGCTCAAACCAACAAAATGTAAGTAGCTACGATATAAATATTGACCCAAACGATCGCAATTTACGAAAACAGCTATTTGCAAAACTATACAGTATATTACAAGTTTTTTAGGCATAATCTAAAACTTCAGGGGAATAATTTAAAAATATCCTAAAGCCCATTTGGAATTTAACATTTTAAGAAAGGTCACGAAGAAGGAATAATTATTAAAATTGTATATACATAAAAAGAAAACGGTTGCAAACGCCCCTGTTGTGGACAAAAATAACAAAATAAAAATACACGCAAATCAACATTTCGACCCCAATTCGTAGATTTCAAAATGTTCATATTTTTTTTTTCATTTTAACTACGAAATAATAATAATTCAATTTGTATATTGCCGGTAATAAAAATAAATAAAAAAAATGCTACCTAGAGTAGGGCTCGAACCCACGACTACAGGTTAGCTGTCAAACACTATATCCAAATTGATACAAATTGATTCGCTAATGGAAATATTTTTCTTCCTCGATCGAATTATTGATAGGTACTCAAAAGTGTTGAAATATAATTTTTGAGTAGGAATGAATGAATGAATAATTAAAGGGGTTTAAGTACACTGTGACCTAAAGATCTATTGTGCCCCCGTTTAGGGCTAGATGAGATCGCAGAGCAGAGATTTTTGCCAAGGTCGTTTAACCTACCCACGCACTCCCATACCAGTTTTGAACTAATGGCATAGGAGTTCAGTGCCTTGAGCGCGGCTTGGCTGTCCGACATAATGGCAATGTTTTGGTTATGGTAGTTTCTTTCGAGATTTCGTTCAGCACATTTTCCTATGGCATTTACCTCCGCTTGGAAAATGCTAGTGGACTGTCCCATCGACAGAGAAAGTTTAGTTCTTGGCCCAAAAATTCCTGCACCTGTCCGTTGAGACGTTCTTGATCCATCTGTGTACCATTTGATGGAATTTGCTTTGAGAGAGTGGTTTATTGTTTCGCCTACCCTCTCTTTCTTGCTTCTTAACTCCGTTTTGAATCTTTTCTGGAAGTTGTACTTTCTAGTCATGCCATCTCTTGGAATGTCAAGTAATTTAGATACTGAGGACCTGGAAATGGATTTCCTTTCTCTAATTCCTACGTAGTAGCCCGCAGCGTAATGATTAGTGCGTTCGACTGTCACGCTGGAGGTCTGGGATCGCTTCCCAGCCTCGTCCACCTAAAAACTAAAAAGTTTTTTTTCAGGGCTACTGCCTCTTGTGAGGAATTGACAAATCCTCCAAGAGTATCACTTGTCACGAATAAGTGCTTCTCGTCTAGCCGTTCGGTTTCGGCATAAAATTGTTGGTCCCTGCCATTCATGTCGAAAGGCACACACAGGAATGGTTGCGAGTTGTTAGTCACTAGGCCCTGGTTCTTCATAAGCCGTTATGCCACCCGATTTATTTATTTTTATTTTATTCTCTAATTCCTATACCTTTACCCTTCCCAGTACCTTCCCTGGCGAATCTTAGGATGGCTATCTTTTCTGCGCTTTCTACCACCACATAAAGTGGGGTTAGGTGAAGGATAACCTCCATTGCTGCAGTGGGACAAGTTCTCATTGCTCCAGTAATGCATATGCAAGCGAGCCTTTGAATTTTGTCTAGTGATTTCCTAGTTGTTGCTAATTCGGTTCTTTTGTGCCATGCAACCGCACCATAGGTAATGATGGGCCTTACCATCATGGTGTACATCCATCTAATGATGTTTGATTTGCAACCCCATGATTTCCCTGCAAGCTTCTTGCATTTCATAAGGGCCCCTCCCTGCGGACATCCTCTTGTTGTGATGATTTTCTGAATCTTTTGCCCTGCGTGTGCTTCCGCCGTTCTTGTGCCTAGCATTTCACCTATTCATCTGGTTATAGTGATGGGTACGCATTTCCTGCTTAATTGACAGCCTCATGCGAGGTGTTATCAAAGGCACCTTCAATGTCTAAGAAGGCACATAAGGCCGTTTCTTTGGCATCTAGGGCTATTTTCACAGTATTTGTGAGCTCATAAAGGGCGGTCTCGGTAGATCTGCCCGCCCTATATGCATGCTGGCGATGGTTAAGAGGCATTTTTATTAATACTTCCAATCTAATGAAGATATCAATTACCTTTTCCAAAGTCTTCAGTAAAAAAGATGTTAAACTTATCGGCCTGAATGATTTTGGATGTGTTGTATCTTTTTTCCCAATCTTGGAAATAAATATGACTTTAGCTCTTCTCAATAGACTTGGTATATGCCCAAGTGCAATGCTACTTCGAAGTATGCTTATAAGGTAAGGCATTAATTCCTCTTTCCCATTTTGTAAAAGGGCTGGAAAAAAAACCGTCTACACCCGGTGACTTAAAAGGTTGAAAGGTACTGATTGCCCATTCAATCCTTTGTCCTCAGCAGATAGTTGAAGTTATCTTCCAGTCTTTCCGGTTAGGTTTGAGAGGTATTCTCTCTATTGTACTTCCAGCCATTGAAAAACTACCCGGAAAATGAGTATTTAGTAGCAGAGTGGACCTTTGCTCCTCATCTTCCGTAAAGCTGCCATCAGGCTTCCGAAGTGCTAGAGAAGTCAGAGCCTTCTCTTTAGCTAGAGCTTTGTGCAGCTTTGCTGCAGCAGGGGTAGAGGTCATTCCCTCACAGAAAACCACAAAGCTATTTCTTTTGGCTTTCCTTATTCCCTGTTATATTTTGTTCCACAATGGAGCATCAACTTGCTTTCTTTGTGGTTTAAGAGGGCAACTGAGTTCATATGCCTCATTTATAGCCCCACTAAATTCGTTCACAATATGTTCTAGTTCAAGGTGACTTTTTGTCGTTTCTGCTGGACCTATATGTATAAGGTTTGTTTTAAGAACGTTTTTATAAAGGTTCCAGTTTGTTTTCTTTGGGTTCCTTCCAGAGGTATTCTCTGTGAGAAGGCCCTCTAAGCTAAACACTATTATTCTGTAGTCAGACATTGAGGGTTCGTTGGAGACTCTCCAATCCCTTAATAAGCAACCTATGTTCGGAGTGCCGAATGTTAAGTCTAAAACCTCTTTTCTGTTTCTGGTAACAAAAGTAGGAGTATTCCCTACGTTAAATACATCTAGATTTTTCTCGATAATAAAGTCTAAAAGGTACTCACACCTCTGATTTATATCAGTACTCCCCCATGTTGTGTGGTATGAGTATCAATATCTTCATTTCGCTCATTTTTGGTATTGCAAACAGAAAGTCTTAATTTAGTAATTTCCAATCCAAGTTCCAAAACTGGATTAATTTTTCGTTATTTGTAGCTCATTTTTCTTGATCTGATCTAAAAATTCTTTCCGTGTAGGTGTAAACAACAGACACAACACCGGTTATGAATTAAATTGGGCATGTGTAAAAAAAATAAATTTTAAATTCAATATGCAATAATTTATAACAAACACATTTTGATTCCATAAACTATGAAATTCTTAAAAACAATCTTATAACAAATAACAAAATTTGACTAATCTTTGTTCAACTTCACCTTTAATATATCTTGTAAATGAAATTTCAGTACAAACTTTATTCACCATAACTATAAATGTCAAAAAACATATTCTGGCAAAATTAAGTTTATCTGAATTACTTACTGACACCACCATTTAGACTCTTATAGCCAATAACTTTTCGTGTACCTAACTATGTGCACACAAAATCTTGAGCAACTTGTTGTTTACTATAATTTTCCAAGTCAAAACCAGCAACAAACACTACAAGTCTACAACCCAGGTTACTGTTCCAGCCACAACCTCCATTCACCTCTGGCATAATCCAAAAACCTTTCGCCAACCTTCATCTTCAGCATATAAACAGGAGCAGGTAAGGTACTTTGTTTATGTCAACTATCGTGCTATGCTATAAAATATTACACGACATCTAACATGGTGACTTCAGCTTATTATCCTACAATGAGTTATCGGTGTGAAATTGTAATTCTTTTTTACCTTGTTGTTTGTTGTAGCCCCAAGTCCTCTTGTAGCTTTTGAATGCTGTTCGTAGATTTCGTTGCATTTGGCTTAGCTGAGGGGGTTATTCGCACAACTATTATCCCATTGAGTAAAAATATCTTTTACTACTTCTATAATTTCACCTTCTCACTAGACCTTATATGCAAAATGAATCATTAACATACATACATTAACCTATAAGAGTTATTGCATTTCATATACATATACACACATGCATATACTACAATTGTCCTTGACTTTCGCAGATGTATGTACCTTAGGGTGGCGCTTATTTCGGCAAAGTTGGAATTTCTTTCATGCCAACCCCCCCAAAAAGTGCTCAAGGTAGAAAAATAAAAAACTGTACAAAATTTTGTTGAAATCAGTTGACGTTAACACGTGCCACCGAGCAGTTGAAAATTCCCATACAAAACAGATGGAGATTTTTAGCCTTATACTAAAAACATCAGCAAAAGTGCAAACGTTGATGAATATTAATTAAACTTACCATTTATCTTAATTTTTTCCATTTTTTTATTTATCTTAAGTTAAGTTAAGTTATTTTTTATTTATTATTTTTTATTTATTTTGTATTTATCTTAAGTTAAGTTAAGTTATACTTAAGATAAATAAAAAAATGGAAAAAATAAAGATAAATGGTAAGTTTAATTAATATTCATCAACGTTTGCACTTTTGCTGATGTTTTTAGTATAAGGCTAAAAATCTCCATCTATTTTGTATGGGAATTTTCAACTGCTCGGTGGCACGTGTTAACGTCAACCGATTTCAACAAAATTTTGTACAGTTTTTTATTTTTCTACCTTGAGCACTTTTAGGGGGGGACTAAAAACATAAAATATTTTCAGAATTTTAAACATTTTTCTAACTAGTTAAAAATCGAAATGAAAATGAATAAATTTTTTTTTTTTTTTTTTTTTTTTTTTTTTTTTTTTTTTTTTTGCTAAAGTTGCTTTTATCCTACCAATTTGGGAAATTAATGATCCTAACGGTATATATTATGATCATTTAAATTTGAGTTAAAGGTTATCAACATTTCATCATTATATTTAGGTAAATACATTTTATCTAATTGCGTCTTCATATGAACTATAAACCTTCATTTTCCCTAAAAACTGACGAAATACTTTTTTATTTTATTCAATAATTTTAACGAAAACTTAGGGAAAATTAAAGTTTATAGTTCATATGAAGACGGATTTATATATTAAGCTTTTACCTTAACATAATAATGAAATGTTGATAACCTTTTACTCAAATTTAAATGATCGTAATATATACCGTTAGGATCATACATTTCCCAAATTGCACTTTAGCAAAAAAAAAAAAAAAACAAAAATTTACTGATTTTCATTTCGATTTTGTTTTTAGTCCATATAATACTTTAGATAAATGGTAAATTCATCAACGTTTGCACTTTTGCTGATGTTTTTGGTATAAGGCTAAAAATCTCCATGGATATTTTGTATGGGAATTTTCAACTGCTCGGTGGCACGTGTTAACTTTTAGGAGGGTGCATGAAAAAAATTCCAATATTTCTGAAATACGCGCCACCCTAATGTACCTGCATAAATTTTGTTGACTAATCCTGCTTTTGCTGTAGTTATAAAGCAGGATCTCTTGCAAATAGAACGCAAACAGTTTGTAAGAACAAAACCCGCCTGAAGATATTTTGGGAAAGGCTCTCCATTTAACTTTTTGTCTTGTGTCTTCAGCTAAGAAGGTATAGGTATATAGTATATGGTACTATGCACAACAACAAGAACTTAAATTTGCATCAGCCAAAATTAAGAAGAGCAGGTGTAGGTACGCAGCGCACTTCTGGTGCCGGAGAAAATTAATTATGAAATTCAAGTTTCATCATACAATCACCGCCACCACCTCTCTTGAGAAACGAAGCTCTAGGGAAAGATAAATATTTTAGATGCAAGTCTCTATGCACAGTGCACCAGGATCCAGGAATCCATTTGAAGGAGAAGACTGTCGCTTAAGATGATGGGGATTCAGAAATGAGAGCTGCAAATATGTTTGGTTTACATATATTACATACCTGAATTGCATTACCGCGACGTACCTATAGCTTATGTTTAGTTTAACTGGATGGATAACAAGAGTGGATCTGATGACGTGAATAAAGGAGTCCTAATACTCAAGTGGATCACTTTTTATACAAATTTTCGTTTACTTACAATCTCAATCTTCAATGACTAGGTTTGTTTGTTGGACAAAAATGTTCTTAAATGTTAAGAGAATACAATATACAACTACTTATAGTCGTCCGCCATAGGACGACCTACCCTCTGTATTCCTCTCATCTATGGTAGAGAAATCTAAAAATAAATCATTATATAGATGAGAATCCTTGGAATTTGAACATAGATAAATCATGATCCTAAACTTTGCAGACAATACGTCCGCTGAAGTTTGAACACCCACCAAAGTCGTAATACTAGTCTTAAAAAACTAAACGGCAATCGCTTCGTCTCGGCCGTCGCGGTCAACGTCGTGGTCGCGGTCGCGGTCGCCATCGTCGTCGCGGTCGCCGTCGCGGTCGCCGTCGTGGTCGCGGTCGCGGTCGCGGTCGCCATCGCCATCGCCGTCGCGGTCGCAGTCGCCGTCGCCGTTGCCATAGGACGACCTACCCTCTGTATTCCTCTCATCTATGGTAGAGAGATCTTAAAATAAATCATTATATAGATGAGAATCCTTGGAATTTGAACATAGATAAATCATGATCCTAAACTTTGCAGACAGTACGTCCGCTGAAGTTTGAACACCCACCAAAGTCGTAACACTAGTCTTAAAAAACTAAACGGCAATCGCTTCGTCTCGGCCGTCGCGGTCGCCGTCGTGGTCGCGGTCGCAGTCGCCGTCGCGGACGCCATCGCCGTCGTGGTCGCCATCGCGGTCGCCGTCGCTGTCGCCGTCGCCGTCGCGGTCGCCATCGCCGTCGTGGTCGCCATCGCGGTCGCCGTCGCGGTCGCCATCGCCATCGCGGTCGCAGTCGCAGTCGCGGTCGCCGTCGCGGTCGCCGTCGCGGTCGCAGTCGCCGTCGCGGTCGCAGTCGCTGTCGCCGTCGTGGTCGCGGTCACCGTCGCGGTCGCCATCGCCATCGCCGTCGCGGTCGCCGTCGCGGTCGCCGTCGCCATCGCGGTCGCCGTCGCGGTTGCCGTCGCCGTGATGGTCGCCATCGTGGTCGCCGTCGCCATCGCCGTCGCGGTCGCCGTCGCAGTTGCCGTCGCGGTCGCAATTGCGGTCGCCGTTCTTGTCGCGGTCGCAGTCGCGGTCGCAGTCGCCGTCGCGGTCGCAATTGCGGTCGCCGTTCTTGTCGCGGTCGCAGTCGCAGTCGCGGTAGCAGTCACCGTCGCGGTCGCCGTCGCGGTCGCCGTCGCGGTCGTGGTCGCCGTTGCGGTCGCCGTCGCGGTCGCCGTCGCGGTCGCCATCGCAGTCACCGTCGCGGTCGCGGTCGCGGTCGTGGTCGCCGTCGCGGTCGCCGTCGCGGTCGCCGTCGTGGTCGCCTTCGCGGTCGCGGTCGCCGTCGCGGACGCTGTCGCGGTCGCCGTCGCTGTCGCAGTCGCGGTCGCCGTCGCGCTCGCCGTCGCGGTCGCCGTCGCGGTCGCCGTCGCGGTCACCGTCGCGGTCGCAATCGCGGTCGCCGTCGTGGTCGCCGTCGTGGTCGCGGTCGCCGTCGCGGTCGCGGTCGCCGTCGTGGTCGCCGTCGCGGTCGCGGTCACCGTCGCGGTCGCCGTCTTGGTCGCCGTCACGGTCGCCGTCGCTGACTGAAACCATTTATATGCGACAACCAGAGAGATTCAAGAGTATCAATGAATCAAAAGTTTGCTTATTGAGAAAAAGCATAACAATGCTTTGCATGATGTGTTGATTGAAGGAAGCTTTAATCAAAGCTATAATGATCCATGTATGTACTCAAAATGGATTGATAAGAGTTACTGCTACATTATTGTTTATGTTGATGATATCCTAGTGGCTTGTCTCTCAATTGATCAAATGGAGAAAATTGAGAGTATTCTCAAATCAAATTTTAAAATGCAAAATTTGGGACAGATCTGGGTATGGAAGTTAGCACAGATTTACATGGGAATTTTGAGCTATGTCAGTCCAATTACATAATAAAAATTGCATCAGATTTTGGACTGATAGATGCAAAAGAAGCTAAAACGCCATTAGAAGTCAACTACGGAAAATCAGTACTGTCAACTGAGCTGGAAAATAATGCGAAGTATCGTAGATTATGTCAAAACACTAGGAGACAGATTTTAACGTCTCATGTAGCTGTAGGCACGCTTGCGGTTGCACAGCTTTAGCTCGTCGGAGGGGTGGGATCTTGCTACCTATTTGTGCATACATAATTATTATCGTGCCTAATAAAATTTGTTAGAAATTTAATGAAGTAAAACAAAACTGTAAACTGAGTTGAAACTGAAAATAACCGAAATGAACTATGCTTCAGATGTTTTGAAGCTTGGACACAACCCTCCTCTATACATCCGGTCAGAACCGAAATGCACCATGACTACTCCTAGTCCAAAATCTATCGGAGTAGTCCCTAAAACACTCACGCACACTACTACCGAATCACATCTTAATCTTTACACCATTTACCACGACATTACAAACAAATCATTCATTTTAAAAAGGAAAGATACATGCATTTATTTATTATAAAGAAAATTAAACTATGAACAATAAATATATTGGTTTTAAGAAATTAAATAAGGAATTAAATTAGTTTATAGTAAATAACATTGTTAATACAATTAAGTTAGAATTAATGAATATGTTTGTATGTTTTTATTTCTTTTAAATATTTATGAAAAGCAAAACCAAAAACGATTGTTTTAAAATTTAAATAAAAATAAGGATAGAATAGGATAGGTTAATCAATAATTAAAAGATAAAAATATTAAATCATGTATCTTAAAAAGAACAGGATAGAATAAGTAAAATTAGTTACTCACGGTTTTCCTGAACGATGAAATTTGTGGCCAAAACTTTCCTCGACGCAGGATACACTTTACCGTTGATTATTTTTTATAAATAGATATTATTATTTCCTTTTTTTTTTATTTGATGTTATAAAACAAAATAAGATAGTATAGGACAGAATAAAACATAAAAACACAATTTGAATGAAATTTAACTAAGTTACTCTAAAACTAATTTAAAAACACCACTTTTTTGTATCAAATTCGCAAACGTAGGATGAATGCATCTTCAGGGTCTGTTGCTCGTTTATTATTGTTTTCTTTTCTTTCTTCTTCTTTGCTTGTATTTTATTTTATAATTTTTTTTGTTGTTATTTAAATTTTCTTGATTTTCAATTGATGGTTTAATTTCTTAATGAAGTATAGGTCGATCGTAAAAATAGGTTACAATCACTGATGGTTTATTTGGAATATTTTTTATTTTCTCGAAATTTCGATTCCTTTCACAAGTTTCCAGAATAGTTTTAGGGAATCATTTGTATCAACCACAAATTGTTTTATTTTATAAAAAAAAACTTTATTTTAAAAGCATTTTGGATTTCTATAATCTAAGCACAATTGTTTTCAATAATCGATGGTAATTTTCCAATCAATTTAAAGAACTTTATTAAAATTTTTATTTCATGTCGACTGTTCACCATCACAATTAGAAAACGAATCTCATTTATTTATTTTTATTTCTTCTCAATCAATCAGTAGCATGCTATGGTTATATTTCATATCTGTTCGTAAAGTGAAATTTAGCAAAGTGTTTTTGAGTGATTTAAGGTGCACATTACAATTAGTTGGACGATTGTTGTATTTGTCGGTCAACACGAGGCCAGATATTTCAGAAAGCGTCAGCATTTTGGCTCAGAAGGTATCTAAACCAACTACAGAAGACTGGAACCAGTTCAAACGTGTGGTGAGATATCTTAAAACAACACAACAAATGAAATTAAAGGTTAGCAACATCCAGTCAAATGATCTTTCATTATTTGGTTATGCTGATGCGACATGGTCTGATGATCGAATTGATAGAAAGTCAAATAGTGGGCGCATCATATTTCTAAATGAAGGAACTATAAGCTGGTCATGTCAAAAACAAAATATGGTATCATCATCAACTTGTGAACTAGAATTCATATCAATTTCTGAAGCAGCAAAAGAAGTAAAATGGCTGCGACATCAATTGGTAGAGATGCATGACGAGTTTGATTCGCCAACAATTTTATTCGAAGACAATCAAGGCTGTATGGAGTGCGCGACAGTAAGTTCTCATACAAAACCAAGCACATCGATACAAAATACAAGATGATTCGAGATTTGGCAAAGAAAAAGATCATCGAATGTGAATATTGTCCTACTAATGAAATTATTGCAGATTTACTTACTAAACCTTTGAATGCACAAAACCAAAATTATTTTAGAGACAAATGTAATATTGTATGAACGAGGAGGAGTATTGAATTATGTATGTTTACTGTAACGTCCAAACACTAGTAAGAATTCCTTATCAGATTATTTTTATGTTTCTCATGTTTTTGTTTTCTTGATTTTGTTAGCGCTGATGATTACTTAATATTCTACAGCCCATTTTCTAGCCTTTGCTAACCCTTCCTCGCCCCTTGTTAGAATCTGTCTAAAACTCTCTAGTGCCTCGTCGCAAACTAGATTGTTTTTCTGCGCGGGATGCAAATATCTAAATCCTACGGTGCCATATTTCTTCCACGAAAAATACTAAGCACAATTTTAACGTGATACAAATTCTATTTGGATTCCAATGAAATATTTTTGCGTTTGTATTTTATAGACCTCGTCTAGGTTTAAAGAGCCACCCAACTCTAAAACTATTTATATAAATGTACATTTCTTATACCTATACATAGTTCCCTTAGACTTATAGAACTCAACCAAAGAAATCATTCGTCTTAAGGAAGAGACTTTTTATTCAATTAAAAACAGCTTTATATTTAAACACTCTTGCTTTTGCAAATGACATCTGTCACATTATGTCGAACGATTTGTCTTTGATCTAGAACTGAAAAAAAAAATAAGTAGTGTCACGCTAATATACCCTTAAAATAGGCCTCCTATATAATTTTGTACCACTGCACTGTCTAAAAACTAGTCAGTCGTCTAACTGGGAATAAGAAGCTCACAAATTTCAAGGTCAAAGCAATCATTCATACAAATTTATCACAATTCATTGGTCTTTAAAAATACAAATTAAGCTCGATTCATTGGTCCTTAAAATTCCATTTCATTGAATTTATTGCTTGGGGTGATAAAAATCATACATACTCGTATACCTACCCAATCTGGGAGAATGTTCCATCCAACCATCCAGCCATCCATGTGTTGCTTCATTACTTTGTTGACAATATACTCGTATATACATACATACATACTCGTATTTATATGAATGTTTGAGAGCGGTTTTAACGATGCAATTTGCAAAAGTGGAAAAGGTGACGATTTGGCTGGTGTTGTGTATGTGCATCGTAAAACTTCAGCAACCGCATCACTTCATTTTTATGGCGGATGGCGATGAGATATTAAATTTTCTTTTCTGCAACGGAGACGGAGACTCTGTGTGCCCTTGAAGTTTTGTATAAGCACCAATAAAACATTATAGTGACAATGTCATGCCATTGTCCTTTATCGCCTTAGCTCAGTCTTGAACAAATTTACTATATATTTTTTTTGTACTGCGATGCAGTTTTCCTTTATGTCCAAGATAGAAATGTAACCTCAAAATGAATATTTAATTTTGTCCTCTTAAAAATATAATTTTGTACTTAAAGCGCTGAAAGAAACACAAACAGGACTGAAATTAAAAAGAACCAGTAATTAAAACAATATTAAAGTAGGTGAACTGGGATATGTATTGTAATATTTTACTAAGGGTTCGCAAATAAAACTTATTTCCTTTATTCAAACTGAAACTGCAATTAATTCACAAAATAAACCGCTTTTTATTTCAAATACTTTTTCTTCTGTTACTTTTATTATAACCAAGCACAAGTATGCAACTCTTTATTCACACTGACATTAATTCATTCACTTCCAAAATCAAACTGCCGCTTTCGGACTGATGCGCCTGTATTTATACCCGAAATAAAGGGTTCTAGAATTTTCTAGGGTCTACTAGAAGGTGCTTTCCAAAAAGGATTCGTCAATTATTCCAGTACGAACGAGGCTGGACACCAACCGTAGTGGATTTAATTATTTATTTCACTCAAAGATGGCGCGGAAAGTTGTACTAATGTGTGGTTGTTTACATAACTGGGCATATTCACCACAGTATTTTACTTGCTCTATATAGTAGTATTGGTTTGGTATCAAAAACAAACTTCGAGGATTTAATCAAAACTAACATTACGGTGCTATCACCGTGATAGTGATTTTCGTCAAGACGTCCGTCAGTCTGTGCGTCTGGTGTGTCCTGATAGGTGGCTTTGACTCAACTTTGGTGTGAAGTCTTCTATGGGAGGAATGCGAATTTTCTCAACGATATGTCTGTCTGTACCTCGACTGGCAGTCTAAACCAATAAAACGATTCTCTTCAAACTTTCGGCTTAAGGTTATTTTGGGATTCTCTAGAGGGGAAATTGTTTTTTTTTAGCTCAAAAAATAGCCATACAACGTATACACAAAAATTGATTTATTTCAAAAACGGCTACACCGATTTCAACCAAGATTTTCTATATAAGAGTTTTAACGATTTTGCATATACAATTTTTTGAAAAAAGTAATTTTTGTATTTTTAAAAAAATTATTGATTTTTTTTGAAAATTAAATATCTTTAAAAGGGGCTAAAGTAACGTATACATCTATATCTTCTAACCCTAACCCTAATCTATTGCACAAGCCACTTGAGACCGAAGCAACGACGACACTTAAATTTTAATAGCATTCTGAGAAATATGAGATAACATAAACATTGGTCCAAATCCAATAGCATTTTTGAATATAAACATTGGACAATCTTCAATGCTATAAACAACCACCACTTCACATCGAAGAGCATCAGTAAATCAATCTGCTAAAATATTTTATTTTATTTTCTAAATAAAGTTTTATATTTGTTTTTTAAAATCTCTTCGACTCTTTTTAAAAAGTTATTTGGCGCAGTCGGTAGGATTCTCAATGAGATATATAAACGAATATTATATTGACATATGAGATCCAGTGATACGAACGCAATTCGCGATCGTAAAATTTTTCAAATAAATTTAAATTAAACGAATATTAATTTAAAATAGTTTGAAAAAAAAAAAAACAAAAAAAATCGTTTGTGAAAAATATAGCATCTCACATTAATATATAAATGTATGTTGCGAAATCTCGTAGAGAGAATATTTAGCAAATGAACAGTGAAGAGAAATAATTTAACAAAGACAGATTAAACAGAAAGTTAAATAAACATCGCGACAGTGATACCGGAGGTGAAAGTGAATCAGACGAACAAACAACAATAATAATGACGGAAACTGCACCCGTATTAAACGATGTTCAGAGGGAGGAACAACGCTACCTTCTTTGTGAAATGGAGAAAATAAATCCATTCAGAGGATCAAAAGATTGTGATCTGGCACTGTTTATATCAACAGTGGAGTACTTTCTAAACCAAGTCTTGCTGCAGGACAATCAGATAAAGGCAACATTAATAATCCACTCAAAAATTCAAGGAGAAGCGGTAAGGGCAACTAACAGATTACCACATTTATCGTCGTGGAAAGACATTAAGGTAAACTTAATAAGATTATTTTTAATAAAAGAAACTTATATTGAGTTATCTCAAGAAATTGGTTGTATTGTAGAATCTAACACTTTTGAATTGTATAAAAAATTAGACTTCTTATTACAAAAATTGCAAACTAAAACGCAGTTAGAACCAATTTTAATTTACACACAGGCAAATAATGAAGTTCTGGTATTTGAAGCATTTAAACATAATTAAAACCCTTCACAAAAAGCTATAGTTATCGCCTATAATTGTAAAAATATGGTTGAAGCTTATGAAATCTTAGAAGCCAATGATATGATTCGTGTAAAAAATCAAAGTGAACCAAACAAGGGCTTTAGTATGAAACACCATCAGAATAATTCTCCTAGACAAAATCAGGGACACCAAAATTATAACCAAAATAAATTTAATCAAAATAATAATAATTTTAGACAACAGAATAGAATAACATCTGAGCAGGTTAGATACAACAACAACAGAATATTTGGAAATTTAAACCCTAATCAAGGTCATAGGTTTGGTTTTAACCAAAATTTTAAAAGGCAAAGTTATAATAATAATAATAATTGGCAGGGACAAAATAATAATCAGCCAAGTTAGGAGATTTAATAATATATAATCGAGAACAACCAATGGAAGTTAATCGCCTCAGTGAACAACAAACAATTAATGAAGAAGTAAATTTTATAGCAGAGGGGCTTCGACACTTCCTATCGTAGTACTTACAGTTCAAAAAGAAAATATAAAAGTCTTAGTAGACACAGGATCTACTATGACACTCCTCGATACAAAAAAAAACTTAAATCCTATACAAGAATGAAATTAGAAAAAGAAATAAAAGTGAATACCGTCAATTCATATATTTTTATAACAGAACAAATAATAACAAAAATACCTGAAGAATTTTTGGAAGACGCCACAATGGAATGGAAATTAATTTGAAAACAAAAATTTTGATGCGATCATAGGATCGAATTTTTTAAATGCCATAGGGGGTATAGTTGGTGTTCAAAAGGGTAGTTATGTGCATTCAAGAGGACACAAGCGTCCACAGGTTTTTCTCAAAACCCACCTCTGTCTACCAACTCCTACTCTCACCTCCACGTTGTGAACATCGGGTGTCTAGTACCTCAGCTGGAGACGGGGTTTAAATCCCCGTGGAAAGCTGTTGGAAAAGCTAGATGGAATCAACGGTGGCGTCTACAGTTCCAGTTAGGTTGAACTACTTAGTGAACACCTTATATGGGCTACTACGACATATTTGTAGCTCAGGCCTATAAGGAGCGGTTTATCCGGCTCCCTACCCTTCGGAGTTATACGAAGGATCTGGTCCTCCGGGTCGGGGGTTGTGCGTCGGGGTAACTTCCCTACCACGTAAAAAAAAGTTGTTCCGAAACAACAACAAGCCTCGGATATGGATGATTTTAAAGTTGACGACCCCAGCAAACGAAACAAGGACAATGAATTTCGGATCTGCACGTGGAACGTCCTGTCCTTATACAGAACACGTGCAGCCGAACAATTAGTGGAGAACCTGGACAGGCTAAAGGCTGACGTAACAGCCATCCAGGAAGTGCGATGGGATGGAGAGGGCGTACGGAGACTGAAAACGTGTGACATCTACTATGGCGGGTGCTTGAAGGAACAGGGTCAGCGGCTCTTTGGTTGTGGTTTTGTGATAAGGGGAAGACTTAGGCAAGAAGTCTTCAGCTTCCGAAGTATAAGCGAGCGCCTGGTCACAATCCGCATCAAAGGCAAATTTAAGAACATTTCGCTGATTTGTGTTCACGCCCCCCATGAAAGGAGAGAAGACTCAACCAAAGAAGCATTCTACGATCTCTTGGAGACAACTTATGATATGTGCCCGAAGTACGACGTGAAGATCATTCTTGGTGACTTCAACGCAAGATTCGGAAAGGAGGGCATCTTTGGTTCGATAGTCGGAGGACACAGCCTACACGACGAAACTTCCGGCAACGGACACAGGCTGGCAGACTTTGCGGCGGGGCGAAATGTCATCATCTCAAGCACCTACTTCCCACACCTCAATATACACAAGGGGACTTGGCGGTCGCGTGATCAAGTAACCGTCAACCAAATCGACCACGTTGCGATAGACGCGAGACATGCTTCCAGTATCTTGGACGTCCGAACGTTCCGAGGGGCCAACATTGACTCGGATCACTACCTGGTGGTAGCTAGACTACGTATGCGGATATCCATGACGCGACAACGCAGAGCAAATGCTGTGAAAAGATTCGATGTCGAGAAGCTTAAATCGCAAGAGACTGCCAGAACTTTTGCAGACCACGTAACTCTTAATCTCTCAGGAGATCCCCCACCAGCATCAAGTGCAGAGGACCAGTGGGAACACTGTCAACAAGCCATCAGAAGTGCCGCCTCTGATGTGCTGGGTTTCACTAGGCGAATACAACGAAACCCCTGGTTCGATGAAGAGTGCCGGCTAGCGCATGCAGCTAAGGACGAGGCCTACCAGGCAATGCTGCAGACTCGAACAAGAGCTGCTGAGAGAGTGGCCCGGGAGCTCTACGGGCTGAAACGAAAAGAGGAACGCCGACTTCTCAGGAGGAAAAAGAGAGAGCACGAGAAGCGGGCGGTAGAGTCTATTGAGGGTTGTAGCGGTAGGGGAGATGTTCAAAAATTTTATCAGAGGGTGAAGCGATCCACCCAAGGATTCAAGGCTAGAACGGAAGCCTGCCGAGATGAGGTAGTAGACTCACAGTCAGTGCTGAGGATCTGGAAAGAACACTTCTCTAGACTGCTTAATGGCGAAGACAGCCAAAACGCCGCTAATAGGCAGAACGCTCCATTCAAATTGAACGATGATGGCCAAGAGTTCCGTCCACCCGACCTAACTGAAGTGCGGCTGGCGATATCCAAACTTAAGTCGTACAAGGCTGCAGGTGCGGATGGCTTACAAGCCGAACTATTTAAATCAGCGGGAGATGAATTGGCTAGGAGCATACACCAGCTCATCTGCAAAATTTGGTCGGAGGAAAGTATGCCCGATGAATGGAACCTCGGTATAGTGTGCCCCATCCATAAAAAGGGAGATGTTCTGATATGTACCAACTACAGAGGAATTAGTCTCCTAAACGTCGCTTATAAAATCTTGTCGGCCATCCTGTGTGACCGCTTAAAACCTTTTGTCAACGATCTGATCGGCCCTTATCAGTGCGGTTTTAGGCCAGGCAAGTCAACCGTCGATCAAATGTTCACACTCCGACAGATTTTAGAAAAATCCCGGGAATTCCAGATCGATACACACCACCTTTTTATCGATTTTAAAGTCGCGTATGATAGCGGCATCCCTGCCAAACTCGTCCGCTTGTGCAGGATGACGATGGAGAAATCTCGCTGCTCCGTCAAAATTGGTAAGAACACCACCGATTCCTTTGATGTTGAGAAAGGATTGAAGCAAGGCGACGCGTTATCATGCAACCTATTCAACATCGTTCTTGAAGCCATTGTACGCAACGCACATGTCAACACCAGCGGTACAATCTATCAAAAGTCCGTTCAATTGCTTGCATATGCGGATGACATAGACATTGTTGGCAGAACGAAGCGAGCTGTGGCAGGGGCACTTGCGAGCATTGAATCGGAGGCGGCTAGATTGGGATTGGCGGTTAATGAGGACAAGACAAAGTATATGCTGTCATCGAGAGAGGAATCTCAACATCGTCGACTCGGGCAAAATATCACGATGGACAGATATAACTTCGAAGTTGTCAAGGACTTTGTCTACCTGGGCTCCACTATTACATCGCAGAATGACATCAGTGCAGAGATCAAGCGAAGAATTACTCTTGCCAACCGCTGTTTCTTCGGTCTAAGAAGGCATTTAAGTAGTAAGGCCCTCTCTCAGAGAACCAAGGAGACTTTATACAAAACCCTTATCATCCCGGTCCTGCTTTATGGGTCAGAAGCATGGACACTGAAAGATTCGGATAAAAATCTGCTAGGGTGCTTTGAGAGGAAGATTCTTCGTGTGATTTTCGGTCCGGTGTGTATCGAAGGAGTATGGAGGAGAAGATTCAACGACGAGCTATACGGGCTATACAGCGACTTTGACCTGGTCAAAAAGCTGAAAATACAGCGGCTGAGATGGCTGGGGCACGTGGAGCATATGGACAGCAACGCACCTGCCCGACGAGTCTTCGAATCCAACCCCGATGGGGTACGCAGCAGAAGAAGAACCCGTAACAGGTGGCGCAATCAAGTGAGTGACGACATCAAAGCACTCGGTGTGCGGAACTGGAAGCGGCTAGCTAGGGACAGAGCTGGCTGGAGGGGCTTGTTAGTTGAGGCCGAAGCCCATCCTGGGCTGTGAGCGCCATCAAAAGTAAAGTAAAGTAAGTAAGGGGGTATAGTTAATATGAAAGATAAATATTTAGAAATAAATCAGAATAGAATTCCTTTTGTTTCTCTCCCAGTCAAAGAAAAAGAATATATCAATGGAAATGATCAATGTCCTAGTCCTTTTCAATATGACGAAATTCATGTGTTAGAAGATAACTCAATGGAAATGAGCAAGCTTTTACACAAAGATTTGAATGAAGAAGAAAAAAATATACTAAGAGAATTTTTAAATAAAAATAAGGATTTATTCTACAAGGGTGGAGCATTGTTAAGTTCCACTACTCAAACAGTTCATTCCATAAGGACAAAGACAGATAATCCTATTTTCACAAAAAATTATCGATATCCAAAAGTCCATGAGCAAGAGATAGCTAAACAAATTAAAGAAATGCTCAGCAATGGAATTATACAAAAAAGTAGAAGCCCTTATAACTCACCTGTTTGCATAGTTCCAAAAAAATTAAACAACTCGGGAACTATGAAGTGGCGTATGGTAATTGATTACCGTAAGTTAAATAAGGAAACTATCGAATATAAGTATCCATTACCAAACATTGACGATGTCTTGGATAAGTTAGGGAGATCGCAATATTTTACGACACTAGATCTGGCAAAAGGATTTCACCAGATTAGAGTCAACGAAAAAGACATAGAAAAAACTGCATTCAGTGTTCCACAAGGACATTTTGAATTTCTTAGAATGCCTTTTGGCTTAAAAAATGCTGCTTCTGGTTTTCAATGCATGATAAACGAGATACTGGGAGATCTCATTAATAAAATCTGTGTCGTATACATGTTTAACATATTGATTTTTTCAACTTCTCTGATAGAGCACATAACAAACCTGAATAAAATATTTCAAAAGCTAAGAGAATTCAACTTAAAAATTCAAATAGACAAATGCGACTTTCTTGTGAAAGAAACGAAGTTTCTTGGGCACACGATTACAAACAAGGGAGTTTTACCCAATCAAGATAAAATTATATCAATACAAAAGATTAACGTACCGACAACCGTTAAAAAAATAAAATCATTCCTTTGTCTTACTGGTTACTATAGGAAATTTATAAAAGATTATGCTAATGTAGCCCAACCAATGACAAGATATTTAAAGAAAGGAACCAAAATAGATACTAAGAATATCGTGTACATAAAATCATTTGAAACATTAAAAAAATTAATTGTTTCACCTCCAGTCCTGGCTTTTCCAGATTTCAATAAAACTTTCGAGCTAACAACAGATGCATCTAATTATGCTATAGGAGCGGTCTTAGCTCAAGATAAACATCCTGTTACATGCATAAGTAGAACTCTAAACGACCACGAGAGAAACTACTCTACTACAGAAAAAGAACTATTAGCAATAGTTTGGTCAATCAAGTATTTAAGACCTTATCTCTACGGAAGAAAATTTCAGTTAAAATCCGATCACCAACCTTTAAAATGGTTGAAAACAAAGAGTATAGGTAAAGACATATCGGGAAGGTTACAGAGATGGATTCTATCACTTGGTGAATATAACTTCGATATAGAGTACCTTAAAGGATGTCAAAATACAGTGGCAGATTACCTCAGTAGGGAAATAAAAGACACTGGAGAAATTAATCAATTGGATGATTCTAGCTTAAAAGAAACTCTCCACTCAAAAGATGAAGAACAGTTAGATCACTTTCCTATAATAGAAAAGCCAGTTAACAAGTTTAAACAACAGATAGTGGTTAACGATGATTATAATCAAAGAAAGATTCAGTTACACAAAAGATTCCATCGGGAATAGATCCGCTTCCGATCGCAAGTTGTTCGCATAAATAAAAGTTATAATGAAAATCTTAATACACATTCTTTTAATTAAGCTAGTATTTAGTGACATAACAATTGAAGAAGTATATCGAGAAATTCGCATTATTAAATCCGAAATCAGTAGCTTATTACTGCATAGAAACAGGAGAAGTTTAATAAACCTTGGTGGTAAAATGCTTAAGTTTTTGTTTGGAACATTAGATGAAAACGACCGAAAAAATATTGAAGAACAATTGAATATAAATAAATATAACAACCATGAATTAATTGTAACATTTAACAAGCAAATTGACATTAATAATAAACTGAAGAAGCAAATAGATACTGTACAATCAGAATTTAACAATATGTACAAAAGTAAAGATTTTCTAAATCTCAAATAAATCTCTCAATAACACAAAGAATAATAACTTTAGGAGTTCTTGAAAAAATTAATAAAATTAAAAGCATTATTGAAAAAATTCAAAACAATGTGTTATCAAGTAAACTAAATACAATGGTAAATTCAATGCTCAGTATTCACGAAATAATCACATATAATGTAACGTTTGATAAATTAAAGAATATAAAAATATCTACAGGGTTACACGATCAAGAAATTATATTTATAATAAGTATACCAGAAGAAATGTTAGAATTTAATCAATATTTTATAACTAGTTTACCTAATAATATTAAAGAAGAATTAAAAATAAATGATCAATATATAATTGAAAACGAAAATATAGAATACATATCGAAAGAAGAAGATTTAAATAAATTGGAAATATACATAAACTGTATAACAACAAGAAATTGTACTAAATTAATCAATAAAAGAGAAAATATTGTCTTAGAAATAGCAAGAGGAAAATTGTTAGTAAAAAACAGTTGTATAGAAACAAGTACCAATTGTAATGAAAAGAAAAAAATTAAAATCATAAATAATGTATTAATTCAGTTTGAGAAATGTAAGATAACTATAGATAATAGAACTTTTGAAAATTCCAATGAAATAGAAGAACAATCTTTATATTTAGAGAATCCAAAATTGTATGAAAACATATCTAATCTCTTAATTGAAAAAGAAATTAAACTAGAAGATATAAATAATATTGACATAATTCACGAAAAAAATATCAAACTGAAATACACATAAGGAGACTTCATATTACATACATATTGTAACTATTTTTATATTATGCACTGTAATTATATTTCTGTGCAGAGATAGAATAAATTGTTTCAGGAGAAACAACAATCTTAAGGAGGGGGGAGTTACGTATACATCTACATCTTCTAACCCTAACCCTAATCTATTGCACAAGCCACTTGAGACCGAAGCAACGACGACACTTAAATTTTAATAGCATTCTGAGAAATATGAGATAACATAAACATTGGTCCAAATCCAATAGCATTTTTGAATATAAACATTGGACAATCTTCAATGCTATAAACAACCACCACTTCACATCGAAGAGCATCAGTAAATCAATCTGCTAAAATAAACATTGGACGATCTTCGATGCGGCCAACAATCATCGGATAGCATAACCAGATAAGTCTCAGTTGCAGCGAAAAACATTCACACATTACACATCATAGTACACAGTCGACTTTCGTCTGTTCTGTTCTGTTATTGTATTTTATTTTATTTTCTAAATAAAGTTTTATATTTGTTTTTTAAAAACTCTTCGACTCTTTTTAAAAAGTTATTTCTAATCGATTTTTTTAAATTGTATTTTAATAAATACTAAAAGGTGGTTTACCAAATTTTATTTTTAAAATTGTTCAAGAATTTTTATACGAGTACATAAAAAAATAATTTTAAAGAAAACCGATCTAACGTTTTTTGTTTTTTTTTTATAAAGGACAATGGGCATTTTGGCCTATCGATGTATCACATTGTGAAAGCTCTCGATGAGTACTATCTTTTATTGTATGGGCAAAAGTTTGTATCGCGTGCAGGGAAGGTGTTATGGACGTTAATGTAATCGTTAATGCATCTTTGTTTATCGTGTAACTTCGGAAAAACGTAACCAATTGAAGTCATATTTACACAATATGTTAAGTGTTGTTAGATAATAGTTTCTAATTATGAACGATCCGGTAGGTGCGCTGTTGTTAAGTTATTGACAAAAATTCTCTATTTATTAAGCAAAATCGCTCATATTCAAATGTTATATTGGTTTATTGCAAGAATAAAAATCACAAAATATGGACCCGATAGTTTGCGCTGAAAATACCGAATGAAATCGACCATTAGATGACTTTTACGATAATTAACGTATCTTGTTAACGGCTTGGCAAAACACTTTGAAAATTGGTAGGTGAAATCCTTATAAGACTAACTTCAAGTTAAAAAAATCCTATCACACAGTTTCGTAGTACCAAGTATGCAAACCTTTAAATGCGTTTTTCTTGAAAAAGTGCCAATTGCGTATGGAACAAACCAATTCTCGGGCGAAGATATGCATCAAACAAATCAGATGGCATTATTTTTTGAGCAAATGTACAAATGTATATTAATAGTAATTAAAAGTAATAATTTATATTTTAACTTGGTTTTTACAACTTTTTTTTTAATAATATTGTAATATTTTGCCAAGGGTTCGCAAATATAAATTTTCTATTATACAAACTGAAAAACAATTACTTTACAAAAATAAAACACCTTTATTTCACTTCAAATACTCTATTTCTAACACTTTAATTATAAACAGCACAATTATTCATAAGCATAACTCTTCATTCACTATTTTCACACTTAAATCAAACTTTTCGCTCTTAAATCAAACTGAGGTTTTCGGACAGGTGGCCGTGTATTTATAGATTCTGCTAGGGTTTTGGAATGTGCTGGAATGTGCTTCTCCTCCACAAGTATCTCAAAAGCTTTCGACCAATTAATTATAGCTGTTCCAGTGGTTTAGGCATTGGGTAACGATGAGAATGGTTTATGTATTGGATAACGATGAGAGTGGTTTAGGCATTGGATAACGATAAAAGCAGTTTAGGTATTGGATAATGATGAGAGTGGTTTAGGTATTGGATACCATTAGTTAATCTTTTGTTCAAAGATGGCACGCAACTCAGTACCTACTAATGTATTCTGTTATATAAGAATAAAAGATGTCGTTGTTTGCATAAATGGGCATATATCGTATATTGTCAACTTCAAGCTACGTTAAAGTTATTTGCTACGAGAGCAAGTGTGTGCGATGCAGTCGTGTCGAATTTTTTTTAGCTTGCTCTGGTAAGAAAATTAATTTTCTGTTTGGAATTCAATTGCCCATGATAAGCATTAAACTCGCTAAATTGTATTCTAAAAATTGTCCAAAATAATCGCTAAAAACCTCTCTAAATAAATCTCAAATGAAACACTTCTAATCGTTTGTGCTGATAAAATTCCAGTAAAGTCTTTATTTGTTTGCCCTTCATAAATATCCTTCATAAGATGTCAATATCGTTAATTGAATGGTATAATAATTGGTAGGTGGTTGTTAAGTACGAATGGGTTGTATTCAGCTGCCAATGGTTGTAATTGTTTGTTGACAGCATTAAACAGCCCATGTTTTATCGTTTTAACGCTTACAGTATATGTTTTCCATGATCCTGATATTGTCCAATTTCAAGAACTTTAATGAAATCAAAGTGCTCAAACTAAAAGTGGATAATTTTGTTGAACGATTTTTCGTTTCTAAAAATACATTCTTCTTTTTTTAAGAAAAATGAATGATAAAGAAATGTTCAGTTGCGTTATTAATCTTGTGTTTTAATTTCACGGGATGTATACCTTATCCGCAATACCGATAACAGTATAATTGGTGGCGGTGCGATGGCCGGCAACTAAATTTTATCAGTTCTGATATGAACGCAAACAAATTCCAATATATGTATATGATATCAAGTCCAAAACAACATGCATAATATAGGTATATGCATTTTTGCAAATAAGAAACTACTTATTTAAAAATATGCCATCTAAGATTTTTCTCAAGCACTCCAATTTCAACTGTTGATACTCTTAGTTGATATATTATCTTACTAAAAATGAAATAATTTGTTAAACAAAATATGTGCATCTCGCATGTAATTTTTTGGAATTATTTTTACTTCGTTTAAGTGTTCTCTTAAGAGTAAAAATTCATGCATCCAGTGAAAGTTTTCGTCTGGTTAAAATTGGAATCCATCTTTAAGAAGACAACCAACAATCGTTTAAACAAAATCAGTTTGCTTGATCTGCATTTCTACTTAAAAAAAAACAAATATTATTAAAAGTGAACAACTATTAATATTGAAAATATTCCTGTTTTAACATCCGGTAAGTTCCATGTTTTTTTTTTGTTTTTTGCTAAACTTCAGGTTTAAACAGTGTGATAAATAAATTAAAGGGCAATTATTGGTTTATGTGTAAAAAAAATGTCAAGTTTCTTTTTTACAAATTAAAAACTCCAAAAAATGGTTTTTACTTACAATAGGGGTTAGGTACTAATGGCAAGTAAAAGTTGAATTCGAGACAATAATTTTCCCAAAAATTCCGTCTGTCTGTCTGTTTGTTACAAAATGTTGAAGTTAAGCAATTATGATACATTCAAGTTAAGCTTTTAACAACACTTTGTTATTTATTTATACTTAGGAAGTTTGTAATTTTCTATAACTGAAAAATAATTTTCTATTTTTCATTCTATATTAAAACTTTTGTCGAGAACGAAACTAAACCTTTTTAATAAATTTTGTTTATATTTCATTTATCATATGAGTGTTTTTTATAATACAAATTCTATATACTACTGAAATACATCAGCCAAGTAGAAGACTTAGCATTATTTTTTTATTTTTTATGGACTAAAGGCCGTTAAAAGCTATATTGAATCAATAATTCAACAAGTCCAATTAAATAATGCTAAGTCTTCTACTTGGCTGATGTATTTCAGTAGTATATAGAATTTGTATTATAAAAAACACTCATATGTTAACAATGCCAGGCCACGGGTAACAAAATTTCCAACAATTCTTGATTAGAAATTCTAATTGGGTTGGATATAGTTCACATTCGATTTTCGCTGTAAAATTGATGTAAGCTGGACTGAACTTAATAAAAATTGCGTCTTGACAAGGCCCTCACTGTCAACTGAAGAGTCCAAGTGAGAACGCCGGGACGAAACGCCAATTTTTATGGACTAAAGGCCGTTAAAAGCTATATTGAATCAATAATTCAACAAGTCCAATTAAATAATGCTAAGTCTTCTACTTGGCTGATGTATTTCAGTAGTATATAGAATTTGTATTATAAAAAACACTCATATGTTAACAATGCCAGGCCACGGGTAACAAAATTTCCAACAATTCTTGATTAGATATTCTAATTGGGTTGGATATAGTTCACATTCGATTTTCGCTGTAAAATTGATGTAAGCTGGACTGAACTTAATAAAAATTGCGTCTTGACAAGGCCCTCACTGTCAACTGAAGAGTCCAAGTGAGAACGCCGGGACGAAACGCCAATTTTTATGGACTAAAGGCCGTTAAAAGCTATATTGAATCTATATTTCATTTATAAAATCCAGAATTTTAATAAATGCAATAGGTTATGGGACCAGCAGCTGGTTTATAAATAATAATAAAAGGATAATTATTTAAAAGAATTTTAGTTTTTTGTTTTTTGACCATAAGAAAAATATAAGAGATAAGCAGAGATGGATCTAGTCAAGCATGTTAAACTTTTGAATGGTGAAGCAGATTGGCCAATATGGAAGAGGAAAATGCGAGATCTTCTGGATTATCACGAGGGAGCTGTTGATGTCATTGATGGAAAATTAGTGAAGCCTAATGCTTTGAGTCCAACTGCCACAGAACCTGAAAAGATGGAACACAAGGCAAAGAGCGATTTGTACAGAAAAGCTAATAGTTATTCAAAGTCAATGATAACTAGTTCTGTAACAGATGCAGTTTATCAAAAGATAATGGACAAGGAAACGGCATTTGATGCATGGAATGCATTGAAGAATCAGTTTAAAGCAACGTCAAAGGACCAGTTATTCAAAATATGCACTGATCTCTTCAGCTTCAACTGGAAGAAAGGCGAAGATGTTTCCACCCACATAGCTCAGTTGAGAAATTTATGGAATGAGCTTAACAACGGTCTCATCGCTAAAAAGCACAGTGCGTTACCAGACTTAATGCTAGTGTGTAAAATTTTACACATTTTACCAAGCAACTTTGAGTCTTTTAAGTCAAGTTGGATGCTTTTGACAAAAGAAGAAGATAAGACATTTGATGAATTAACATCACAGCTATGCATGTTTGAGAGAAATTTTCAGAAATCTTCAGAGAGGGAAGATGGCTCTCAAGAAGCGTTAGTAGCAAGAACAGACCATAAAGATCAAAGAAAAATTAAGAAAAACTGGGCAAGAAATCAAGATGCATGCAATTATTGTAAGAAAAAAGGCCATTGGCTGCGGGATTGCAGAAAATGGATATCTGATGGACGTCCAAATAGACCTAAGCCGACAAATATCACCCAGAATAATTTGATTGATGTTAATGCTTCACTAGTTTCTGTCTGCAACGAAGTTCTTACTTTAGATGAAAATTTGAAAGATTGGTGGATCGTCAATGGGGCAACCAGACATGTGACGAATTCAGCGGATCATTTCTATGAATTTAAAGAATTTGAGAGCCCATGTAGCATCTAAGCAGCTGGAAAAGAAACGCTTCATGCGTTTGGAAAAGGAAATATTCTAGTTAAATCCCGAATTAACAAAAGAGAAATAGAAGTCACACTAAGGGATGTTTGGTATGTACCTAATGTATCTAGAAATCTCTTTTCTGTTTTAGCAGCACAGGACAGAAATGAAAACAGTGTTTTCAAGTCATCGGCCACTAAATGCTCGCTTAAAGTAGATGGAAACACTTTATTGTGTGGCTATCGCAAGACGAACGGAACTTTATACAAAGCAGATATAAGAGCTCTTGGCAGCAACGAAAGATTTGGTGTAAATGTTGCAGTTGCCGAAAACACAACGTTGCAGCTTTACCATGAGAGATGGGGACACCAAGACAAACGTCATGTAAAAGAATTGCTTGAAAGAGAACTGGGTATAAAAGTAAAACTAGATAACAATATCTGTGAGCCATGTATTTATGGAAAGATGCATCGATTGCCATTTGGAACTCGAAGAAAAGCAACTCAGCCAGGAGAGCTTATGTCAACTGATGTTTGTGGACCGTTTAGTGCTTCCTTCAAGAAAAAGTGATATTTAGTTGTGTTTAAAGATAGTTTCACAAAATTTCGCTATGGATTTGCAATTGAACACAAATCGGACGTTAAGGACGCTCTGAAGGAGGTACTAACGCATGCAAAAGGATTGGGTCACACAATAAAAGAACTGTTAAGTGATAATGGTGGTGAGTTCGACAATGCTGAAATCAAGAAGATGCTTCGAGACAATGGAATCGTGCAAAGACTAACAGCACCATATACACCTCAGCAAAATGGTGGGAGTGAACGAGAGAACCGGACTATTATAGAGATGTCAAGAACCTTCAAATATTCAAACTCTGAAATCAAATTTCCAGAAGCTATCTGGGCAGAGCTTGTAAATTCAGCTGTATACGTTTTGAATAGAACCGGAAAGTCATCAATAAAAGGAATAAGTCCATACGAACTTTGGATAGGTAAGAAACCAAGGATAAGACATCTCCAAATAATAGGATCTACTTGCTATACTCATATACCTGTACAAAAGAGAAAGAAAATGGATAAAAAAGCTGTGAAGGGGTATCTGGTTGGGTATGATGGCGATGAACGCTACAGAGTCTTCAACAAGGAAGATAATATAGTTATATTATCCAGAGATGTCCAATTTGAAGAAAAGCCAAGAATTTGCGAAGACACAGTAAAGTTACCTATGAAAGATATAAAAGAAGAAAAGTATAGTCGTCAACCTAAAAATGCACCTGAAGAAGAAACAACTGAAATAAGTTCTGAAGATAGCAACAATGAAGAATACGATACCGCAATGACACTGATTTTGACAACAGAGAAGAAGATTTTCAACAGCCATCCATAAGTCTCAGAACTCGTTCAGAATTGACAAAACCAAAAAAGTATGCCGATTTTGTTATGGCAGCGGAACAATTCGTGAATGCTTTAGAAAACCCTGAAAACTACCAAGAAGCAACAAGCAGTAAACATAAACAAGAATGGAAGGACGCAATGGAAAAAGAAATTGCATCACTCAAGGAAAACCAGACATGGAACCTAACAGATTTACCTAAAGGAGCGAAAGCTATACCGTGCGAGTGGGTTTACAACTTAAAGAAGAATCCTGACGGTAGTATCGACAAACACAAAGCCAGGTAAGTTGCAAAAGGCTTTAGCCAACGTTATGGTATTGACTTCTGTCAAACGTTTAGTCCAGTGGCAAAGTTGGGACGATACGGTCAATTTTAAGCATTGCTGCAAGTGAAGAAATGCATTTAGCACAATTTGACGTATCAACAGCCTTTCTTTATGGAGAACTTGAGGAAGCCATATACATGAAACAACCAGAGGGATACAGCGATGGTACAAGCAAAGTATGCAAGCTTAACAGGAGTCTATATGGTCTTAAGCAATCATCGAGGTGCTGGAATAAACGTTTTGCGAAAGTCTAACTGCTGCAGAATTATCAACTTGTATTAAAGGAATGTTCTTGAGTTGAAAAATGCCACCGAATAATCTTTTCAACCAAATGGCTTCCTTCGCTGCTTCATTTGCTGCTACTATCTCTGCAAAGTATGCAAGCTTAACAGGAGTCTATATCGTCTTAAGCAATCATCGAGGTGCTGGAATAAACGTTTTGGAAGTTTTATTTTGAAATTGGGATTTAAAACAAGTGAAGCTGATCCATGTTTGTTTATTCGAGAGCGCAACGGGAAAAAGCTCATACTAGTTTTGTACGTTGATGATGGTTTAGTTGCAGCCACAGATAAAAAGGACTTAAATGTATTCATTACTGAACTTAAGCAAGAATTCAAAATTATCTCAAAGGAGGCTGTATATTTTCTGGGGCTAGAAATTGAGATCAAGGACAAGAACATTAAAATTAAACAGACAGCACATGCAAGAAGGATTCTAGAGAGATTTAACTTTTCTGAATGCAAGTCGATTTCAACACCTATGATTAAGACAACAGAAACTCCTATAACAGGGAAAGAACAAATCGAGAAACAAAAATTTCCGTACAGACAAGCCGTTGGTGCATTGATGTACCTTATGCTTGGTACAAGGCCAGATCTTGACTACAGCGTGGGATTTATATCAAGAACACTCGAGAATCCAACAACTGAAGACATTACCCGAGTCAAGAGAGTGTTTCGATACATAGCAGGAACTTTGGAATATGCAATAACTTATCGTCACAATGCAGAAAAAGCAATTCTCGAATGCTATAGCGATGCAGACTTTGGGGGATGTATGAAAACAGGACGTTCAACTTCAGGAGTTGTTATTAAATTCGCTGGTGGTGCTATTTCTTGGCTCAGCCAAAGACAAGCGATGGTAGCTACATCGACAACAGAAGCAGAGATAGTAGCAGCAAATGAAGCAGCGAAGGAAGCCATTTGGTTGAAAAGATTATTCGGTGGCATTTTTCAACTCAAGAACATTCCTTTAATACAAGTTGATAATTCTGCAGCAGTTAGACTTTCGCAAAACCCAGAATTCCACCGAAGAACCAAACATATCGCCATCAAGCATTTCTTTATAAGAGAGAAAGTTATTGAAGGACAGATTATGGTTCAACAGATTTCAACTGAAGATCAACTGGCAGATGTTATGACTAAGCCTTTACCAAGTCCACGTCTTAAGATGCTATGTAAGCAAATGGGACTCGATATTTAAAATTAGTTAAAATTGCGTTATTATATTTAAAATTTAACTTTCAAGTAACAAGGGAAAGTGTTGAAGTTAAGCAATTATGATACATTCAAGTTAAGCTTTTAACAACACTTTGTTATTTATTTATACTTAGGAAGTTTGTAATTTTCTATAACTGAAAAATAATTTTCTATTTTTCATTCTATATTAAAACTTTTGTCGAGAACGAAACTAAACCTTTTTAATAAATTTTGTTTATATTTCATTTATAAAATCCAGACTTTTAATAAATGCAATACCAAAAACGGCGATTAACTGTACCTGTCATATAAACGATTTTTTGGTTTTCAAATTTCTTGTTAATGCCTTCTCCAATTTCAACGAAGTTTTAGATAAAAGTGTTCGAACAATCTTGCATACAAAATTTTTCAAAAAAATATATTTTGGATTTTTAGAAAAAAAACTATTGATTTTTTTTTTTTTTTGAAAACTGGTTAGTGAATATTTTTTTAAATTTTGTGTAAAATTGTATTTTATTAAATACTAAAAGTTGGCATACCAGGTTTTCGATTTTTAAAAATATTCAAAACATTTTACACAGGGTGATTCACCTAAGGTGTGACAAGAAGCTTGAGTGTGTAGATTTAGCCGTGACAAAAAAAAATCATACAGGACGGGGGTAGGGTTATATTCCCCCTCGTTTAAGTGGGAAGATCAATTTTCTAAAAACTTGACTTAAATTAGAAAACAAATTATTAGAAAACAATGACAACACCTACAATGTCCTGATATACCTTTCTGCAAAGCCAGAAATACCTTCCTTATAATCTTTTTAAAAATATTTACTATTTACTATTAAAGTATAGTTTTTGAATATTTAATTTTTAAACACAACATTTTATAAACAAAAAAAGATAAAAAAAATTAACGTTATTAAGTATACTACTATTTTTGTTTTCAAAATTCATTGATATTATCAATTTTTAGTCAAACACTGAAAACTAGTTGGCTCCACGACTTTTGTTTTTCAAGATATTCCAGATATACAACTGTTCGAGATTTCTGGCTTTGCAAAAAAGAATCTCTGGTCATTCTAAATATTGTCGTTATTTTTAAATAATTTGTTTTCTGTTTTAAGTAATTTTTTTTTTAGAAAATTACCCCTCCTACCTAAACGGAGGGTAAAAGACCGACAATCTGTATGATTTGTTCTTGTCTCGACTAAACCTACACCCTTGTATATAAAAACCACAGTACTATTATGGTGAATGCCGAATGGACTGACATCTTCATTGGCCTCGTTCACTAACCAATTCGAAGCAATCTGGATTGGTTTGTTTTGTTGTAATCCCTTGAGAAAAAAACAGCTGTTCTCAAAAAAGAAATGTCAACCTATCCCAAAAATGCTCGTATAACTCAGCTATTTGAAAAGAAATGTCAACAACAGCTGACTTCAAATTTTAATTTTACGTTGAATTGTGTGCTAAGTTAACCTATCCGCTTCATGTCGTTCACAAACTTATACGGATACTCGAGTATTCGAGATAACATATCTAAGTGCAACCCTTGTATATGTACTATCATGGACACAATTTTTTAGTGCAACAATCCTTCGTTGGTGGTGCCACTTTAGCTCGGCGGAGACTTCCATTTTTGGGAGACATTTGTCGGCGGAGACTAACATTTTTGGGAGACTTCCATTTACTAGAGAATCGAAACTAGGTAGTTACAGCAAGAGGAGTGTATCGATTCTGGTAAGAATCAAACGGAGTAAGCAAGATTACCTAAATCGAAGGTTTTTTTAAACGTCTATGATGAGAAAAAGGTGAAGAGAATGGCAAACAAATGTTCGTATCCTCTTTGATTGAATGTGCAATGCAAGGTTATTTTTTGCTTAATTTACTGATATGCTTTATGCGAGAAGAGAAGTGAGAAGTGTACATACATAGGTACATGTAAGTTAGCTTTTTGCGTCGTCGTTGTCATCAACCTTGAAGCAAGGAATATATTTTTTTTGCGGGAAAGAATAATGCTAGGAGGTATACATTTGTATATTATCAAAGGTAGCTAGGTTGATTTTAATGCGGGAAAGAAAAATATGGGTCCAGCGCAATTGAAAAAATATATTTATTTGAATATTTTAAAAACTAAGTAACCCATGCCGGCGCCACTCAAGGTAGTCTCATATTATCTTATTAGCCGCCTAATCATCGGTCATTTTTTTATTTTCGAGTGGTGCAGTCGCGGAAATTTAAACTTCAGGGTCCCATAGACCCCAGGGTAGGGTTAGTGCATCTTTTTGAAGATTTTTAAGACGAACCAGACGATGGCCATTGGCTATATTTTATGGGATTTTGAAAATTGTGGGTGTTAATTCTTATTTTCTTTTGAAAATGGCGTCAAATCAAAAATAAATTAGACGAGAAACTTCCTCAAGAAATTGGCACTGGACCTCATCACACCCCAAACGGAGAAGGTTCACTTGGCCAACTTTGCCTTCAAATCTCCAGGTATTGATTGGAGATATTTTGAAAATGAAACGACCATTGATAAAGTCAACTGTTGTTGTTGCTGTAAAAAATAGATGCGCCATTTGTCCACGCGGAAAACACTGGAAGTCGAAAATAAGGTGTGGGTGTTGCCGAAATCCTCTTTGTGCCAAACATAGCCGCTCTGTGTGCCAAACGTGCCTGGACTCGGAACTTTAATACATATTTAACATTATATTTTTCGTATGATCTCAATAAATAATAATTTTTATTAAATTGGGTTTTGATTTTTTGTGGAAGGCCAACAATTGTTTGGGGTCTCCAAGACCCTAGGGTAGGGTTAGTGTAGCTCCCAGGATGGGTAAGGTTCAAGGGTTAATATTTGTAGGTATGCAGTCGTATGTTATTGAGGGTAGTTTTTATATTAAATGTCTTGCAAATATTTCTTATTTGCCGAGAAATTTGTTGCAAGTGCAAGATTTTGAGCATATTTTTTTGCGGGAAAGGAAAATATACCTAGGTACATAGGTAGATAATATTCGTATAAATAATGAATGGTAGGTTTTATTTATATTAAGGTTGTTTTCATGATTTGAGTTTGACTTGAATTTTTTTGCAAGGAAATTTACAATTTATTTTGCCGACGAATATAGTTCCATACATAATACATACCTATATGTAGGTGGGTATGAAAATAATGCAATGTTGAGGTAGTTAAGTGCTTGGTGGTAGGTAGGTAGGTTGTACAGAAAATAAAAACTAATTTCCTGTCTTTGGCTTAAAATTTGTTTGTTTGGTAGGTTTATTTGCGTTGACTTTTAATTCACTTTTTTTTTTTTACATTTATCATACGAGTAGGCATGTAGAGGTATGTACCTACCTAGGTCTGATTTAATTGTTTGATACTGGAGTCTGTCAATGTGGTGGTTGAATTTCAGCTAGTGGGCGATGTTCTAGAAGGTTGGTTTTATAAGTTTTAGCTGTCAACTATTTTCTTTTATTTGAGTGTAGGTAGGTAGGTACCTAGAAATGTATGAACAACACCTAGGTACCTATGCCTACGTATATAACTACAAAATTGTTCGTTTAATTAAAACTACCTAAGTACGTACATAGGTATGCACCTAGGTAGGTACCTACATTTTTATTTTTCTCAAATCAAATAGGTAGGTATGTATCAATTTTTTTTGTTATATATACCTAGGTAGGTACCTATAGTAGGTATATACCCATACGTAGGTGTTTAAATTTTTAAAAAGTCGTTTTAACTAAACCTAAATTTACCAAAATTATTTATTTTTCAATTTTTTATTAACTTTTGCATTTAAGGCCGTGTGCGAATTGCGTTAAAATGTGTATTAATCTTGACGTTTGGTTAAATTTTGACACTAGCGTGGTGAATAAAATGTGTTAAATTTATCTAGCTGCGGAGCAAGATGCCTACATTACAGGTAATATCACTAGCGTTTTCATTTTTGTTCAGTCCTACGCATGTTGTCAAAATCAATAGTAAAAGAATTGAATTTTAAACAATAACCACAAATTTATTTTTATTTACTGTATTACACAAGCGGCAGCCATCTTGAAATTTGACAAGCTGGGCCTGATACTACCTTAGATATGTGTACTGTGGCTGCGGAACAGGCTAAAATATAACACTTAACTAGTGGTTAAAATTTTGATGTTTCTCAAGAGAGAAGAAGAGAGAAGAGAAAAATGGAAAAATAGTGTTCGAAAACTGAATTGACAAAGTGTCACAATTGTATTTTTGATCGTTTTGATCGTGGGAAATTATCGATATAAATAGAAAAATGTGAAATTGATTTCTTACATTTTCAAAAAAAAATATTTAACTTGATATTTTTTCAGATGAATTTTGTTAAAAAATAATTATAATTGAACACATGAAAAACCATTATTGATGGTAATTTTGTTTTATCTTGAGGGAGTTTTATTCAAAATAGTGTCAAATCAAAGTCCCATTTAACCCATTTTAACCCAATTCGCACAGAAAACAATTAAATTTGATTTCTTTTTTAAACAAACGTCAAAATTTAACCGTGGTAGAAAATTTAACCAACTTTTTAACGCAATTCGCACACGGCCTAAAGTACCAAAAATCGAATTGATTTTTCACTAAATCAAATTTTTAGTATGATTTTTTTAAAGATTATGCAAAAATGTTAACACAAAAAATTTAAATTTTAAATTTCTATCTTAAATTCATGTATCATTTGTTATGAACTATTACTCAAGTTTGAAGCCTCTTAAATTGGCTTAATTGAGCTTTATTGTGATTTATTTCATTAAATTGCCCCTACTTTTTTTCCGTTAGATTTACAAATACAAAATTACTTATATATTTGTAGAAGAACGTTACGCCTATAAATGTGCATCATTCGTTTTCTAAAATATATACATTTTTCATTAACTTTTGAATTTAAAGTACGAAAAATTGAGTTGATTATTCATTAAAACACATTTTTAGTACAAATTTGTTTAATATTTTGCAATAAGTTTTACACAAAAATTTTGGTTATAAATTTCTACCTGAATGTCTTGTACCATTTATTATGAACTATTAAGTATTACTCAATTTTGAAGCCTCTCAAGTCAAGATAACGATACTTTGCACTGGTTGACGAGGTATTACATTAATGGCTATTTTATTGAGATTAAATGTAAGAAAAAACTAAATCAATCAATGCCTACACTCACATGTTATTAAGTAATATGTGTAAGAAATATTATATTGTTAATATTTCAGCTCAATGCTATATATAGGAATATAATTTTTTGTATGCAAATTCCTAGAACATATAGATATAATTCATTAGTACATTGCAAACCTCTACCACTGTTTATTGAAAAGATATTAATAAAAAAAAAAAAAAATGTTTATTCTTTCTTAAATAAATCTGAAAATCAAATACTTTGAAAAATTGACCAAAATAATTTACCCTTTTCAAAAATCATTTTGGGTATGAAAAAAAAATCATGTCAAAAATTCCTTAAACATGTATAATTTTTTTATTCATCCCCTATAAAAATATGTAAAACTAAAAAAAATAAAAAATGTACCCCCATACAACTACTAAGTACTTTTCGAAACGACTATTTGTCAATTTTCAGTCTTAAGCCGGGTATATCTCGGTTTGTAGATTTTTAATAAATATAAATAGTTTTTCAATATCTTTCAAAAAAAAAATCTAGTTTCTACGACGCCGACGTCGCGATTAGAAGTTAGTTTTTCGACTTTGATTCAGTTTTACCATATTTTAATGTGCGAATTTCAAAAAAAACGTTCTTATTGCAACCCTACATACAATTTGCTATCATGTATGATTAGTAAAAGTAGTTGTAATTTGTATTATTTTATTTATATAATATAAATAAATTAACATTCACATACAAATTGGGTACGTACCTTCTTACATGTACCTACCTAGTACCTACCTAGATTTAATACAAATTATCTATAAACATACCTATCTTTCTGGAAAACTGTACGCTTTTTAAGTGGGCAGAATAGGGTGTCGTTCACAATACACGAAAAATTTATTCGCGAATTATTTTGAAACTCTTCTTTTGCCTGACCCCAACTAAAACTCAATATGCTTTGCTTTTCCTAATGTTATCATTCCCGAACTGGATTGCAGCTTCACAATGATGGAACTAACAAATAACAAAGCATCGGGCTCTGATGGAATTCCAGTTGAGTTTTATAAAAACGGTGCCCCTGAATTTTTAGATTACATCTTAGAACTCTTAAATAGAATATTTTGTGAAGAAATGTGGGTTCAATGTTAAATAAATACTCGGTAAATCACTTTTTAAAGAGTGTAATGGCTCGCACAACTTTTATTCAAAACGTTTCTTAAAATATAATTAATAAAATAGGGGTTTCGCACTAAAATTACTTTAATCTTTACATTAATCAATTAAACAAACCAAATATCAACTTAAAGGGAATATCGGTGGTAGTTGGTGTCGCTTTTACTACGTTACTTAAAATACGTCTTAGCTTCACGGCTGCTTCGGTAGAACTATATTAATTTCTTAAAGAATACAAAAGGAATGCAAAATAATAACATAAGTATCTGGTGGGGGAAATGGGCGTAGCTATAACTCTTGCAGTATCTGTCTTTCGTTTATGTCGTTTATTGTCAATGTCTTTCATATAGTCTTGTGTGCTTTGAGTGAAGGTAAAATATGCCATTCCTATAGAAATAATTCCCGAAAACTTTCAGTTGAATTGTTGAATTTCAGCCATTTTTAAGAAAGGTAACCGCAATCTTCCAGAAAATTATAGGGGTATTGCAGTATTGAACTCGCTAAGAAAAGTGTTTACACAAATACTCTATGCAAGACTAATAAACTGGGTGGAGCAAAACAATATTATAAGTTGTTTTCAGGCTGGCTTTCGAGCCAACCTTTCAACTATTGATCAAATCATTGTTCTAAACACTACTGCTAGGCGTTTTATTGATAAAAAGAAGTGCTTGTACGCGTTTTTTGTCGACTTAAAAGCAGCTTTCGACACGATTATTAGAAGTTCCTTGTTTTATAAACTATGAGTAATTGGTTTATCGACTAAGTTCATAAGAGTGTACGAAAAAATACTTGAAAACATGACCGCTTTCGTACAGAACGTTACCAAAAAGTCAAGAGATTTCAAATGTGAAACAGGTATCCCTCAAGGACGTGTTTTAAGCCCTCTCATATTTGCTTCATTTGTAAACGATGTCGAAAACCACATACCTGGAGGCATCCTCTTTGGAGATGTATCTATAAAAGTTTTGCTTTACGCAGATGATCTAGTGATTTTATCAGATAATCCGTTCACTCTACAGCTTCAGATCAACAAGTTAAAACAGTTCTGTAATGTATGGGATCTTAAAATAAATACCACGGAATCAAAAAAAATGGTATTCAGGTCTCGAAACAGATCTATTGGCTATACAAGGAACTGGACGCTGGATGGAGAGATAAATGAAGTTGTAGATGAATTCAAGTATCTTGGATATATATTTTTATATAACTTGAATCTTCGCCTACACATTAAAGATAAGACAAAAGCTGCGAAATCCGCAATAAATACAATGTGGTCCCAATTTTTCGCCAACAAATCCGTGGATCCAGTATCAAAATTCAGAGCCTTTAACGCTACAGTGAATAGTTGTTTCTGCTACGGAAATGAGGTGTATGGGTATGAACAGTTGGAAGAAATTGAAAATATACAAAGGTATTTTTTTTTAAGCGAATTTTAAGGTTACCTATAAACACCCCTAATTACGCCATTCACTTGGAATCTGGTCTACCTCAAATATTCCTGAAAAACTTAAAGGCAAATGCGGATTATATTGTCAAAGTAATGAAGAGATCTGACGAAAACCTACAAAAATGGATCCTTATGATTTGCTTTAAATGCGGTTATAGTCCAATCAAAAACTGGTATGATCTTTCTATAACACATAGCTTTGCAATTTCATTGACAGTGGACAATATAAAAGAATTGAAAACTACACTATACGAATGTATATCTGTTATCGATGATTCAATGTACCAGCAGTGTGTTGTTCGAGGGACAGAATCAATATTACGAAGTATTTACAAACAGCTTAATCTCAAACTTGGTGAAAAAACTATTTTAGAGAAAAATTCACAGTAGGTATCTGAGATGAGTCTAATTTTTAAAGTTAGAACCGAAATGCTTGATTTGAACTACAGACCGCATAATACTGATTTAAACCCTGTATGTTCACTGTGCAACCTTGATCAGAATGAGGATGTTTTACATTTTTTAGCCATATGTCCAATCCTACAGGAAATCCGAAGACTTCATTTTTGCTCCAGTTTTCTTTCGTTAACAGAATGTGTCAGAGTTTTAAATGGGGAACAGGGATGGAAATCGCTCATACGCTATGTCACACATGCAAAAAATTTACTAATTGAGTATTTGAGTATGTTTTGAGTTTTAACCAAATATGATTATAATTTAGTTTTCGGTTTAGCCAAACTTAAAGCCACTACCCAAAATAAATAAATATTTAAATGTGCAGTTCCTTATCCATTTTTATTTATACTTAATAAACCTAAAGAGTAGTAACTCGATTATTTTTGTTTTAGCTAAACTAAAAGTTCAAAATATTCTTAGTTTTTTTGTTTTGACTAAACTAAAAGTCACATATTTATGATAAAGCTATATTTTGAAACATAATTTGTTTTTGATTGAAACTTTAGCATAAAATTTTCTTTTCTGCTACAAATATTATTTTGTGTATTTTTATTAAACTTTTTTGGTAAATTGATTTTGTTTGTTTTGACTCAACTTAAAGTCAAATTATTATAATATGTATTATCTTTGATTTTAAATAATTTGTATATACATTATGCACATACATATATTTAAATTATTTATATGAATATTTTTCTCCCTTTAGTATTTTTGTATTACTTTATTTTGAATTTTTCCGGCAGCGGCTTATCAAGCCATTGTTATGTTGGTTGGGAGACTTTTTTTTAACTTTTCCTTTTCTTGTCTTGAGAAAGGTCTTCGAGACAAATCGCTTGGCATTCAATGAATGCCTCAGCTCGAACCTCTGGCTAATGCACTCGAGGTTTTGCTCTAAGACTTTAACCAAGTAGGTATAATTATTTTAAATATTCTTTTTAGCTCGCAAGCTTCACAAAAGTATAAATAAAGAAAAAAAGACCTTTACTGGTTGAAGTTCAGTGAGGAAGAGACTTTTATTTTCAAAAACTATTGCTATATATACAGAAATTTTATGTTATCGAAATTAAGTCCATACTTCGATTCTTGGCCTCACTTGCAGTCTATAACCACAAGTCAGCATAATTCTAATAACGCGGGCTATGGGCGAACGACCAGCTATCCTAAGTGGCATAGCTCGTTCGGCATAGTGCTGAGTTGACATATTTTGGTGGCCTAAGTAGATGACCGCTGATCAACCCAATAACATTAAATGCACTTTGTTGACTTATACGCCGGCCGGCCGTTCGTGCCATCAGAGCAATATGATACTTATGGTTTTTTTGTTGTTCATGACTACGAGTCGGATATATGTGTATCTTTTTATTACCCTGAAGTCGAAGGTAAAACAATGCTTTGATTGTAATGAATCTATAGTGCTTAAGGCAATGCATTTGCTGGGAAGTAAGTGTCAAGTATCGAAGTATGGTTTGGTATGAAACAATTAATTAAGTGGTCACTAATGTGCTCCCTTCACACCATGCTTTTGTAAATCTTTAAATCAAAAAATATTGTACTTTGTAATAATTGAAAAAAAAAAAATAAAGACATAATCTAATCTAATCTAATCTAATCTACCTACCTTTCTAGGTTAAAATAAAAAAGCGACATACCTTACTACCTAGCATGAGCCATACTCATCAAAAAACATCATCGCCATCAAACTTATGAATTATTCCATCACTCATATTCTTACCAACAGACCTACATAAATATCTAGAAAGCAAAAAAAAAACAATCAACCTATGCCTTGACCTTCCGCCGCCGCGCCATCCGACGCGACTTCACCATTGTCTTCTTGCATTGCACACAAGACACCCAAAGTTGTAAATAAAAACCACCCCTTCCTCTTTAACCGCACAAAACCCAACAAGCCAAGGAGATTCCCAACATTTGTTTCACACTTTTTAATTCTCTGAACCTTTGCATAGCAAAGTATTTGACAAAAAAATGTAAACCAACCAAAAAAAACTTCATTCTTCTTTATGAGTTTTATCTTTTCCTTCGTTTTTATCGCTATCCTTTAACAAAAAACATTCATTGTACCTATTTCACTCTAACTTTTATAAATTAGAGTATTCCTTTCCTATTCTTACTTGAAATTCTCCACAAAATTCAATTTTTTCCGTGAAATAGGGTTGTGGTATTCAATAGATATTCTTTCGCGTTCCCTCTCAAGATGGCAGTCCATTCGACATTCACCATGATAGTACTATGGTTTTCACATACAAGGGTGCAACGTGAACGAGGCCATTCAGTAGGCAACAGAATCTCAATAATCTCATTGAATTCCACAACCCTATCTCACGGAGACATTTTAATTTTGTGGAGAATTATTTGCAAGAATAGGAAAGGAATAGTCTTATTTATAATTGTCAGAGTGAAATAGGAATGTTTTTGTTAAGGATTGTTGTTTTTTTTTGCGGTTAAAGAGGAAGGGGTGGTTTTTTTTCTTGTGAACAAGAAGACAACGGTGACGGCGGGCGGCCGGCAAGGCGGCATGAAGGTCAAGGCATATTCAATAGGTAGATTTTTTTTTGTTTTCTAGATATTTAGGTCTGTTGGTAAGTATATTGAGTGATGCAATAAATTTATGATTTTGATGGCGATGATGTTTTTTGATTTGTAACATGCTCATGGTAGGTAGGTAGGTATGTCGCTTTTTACTTGCGATATAATAAACGTAGTATAGGGCAAGTTTAGGATTCGTGCAAAAAAAAATCGAGATAATAATTTTCCCTAACATAACGATGATAGAGAACGCGGAAAAGTGGGTCTCGCAATTCTGTCTGTCTGTCCGTCTGCCTATACCTCGACCTGCAGCCTAAACGACTGAAGCGATTTTTTTCAAACTTCGGACTAAAGGTTCTTAGGAAATTCCCTAGAGGGGAAATTGAAATTTTTTTTAGCTCAAAAAATAACGGTACGTGTCATACAACCAATATACAAAAATTGATTTATTTCAAAAATGGCTCTAACGATTTTCAAAAAAAAATTACAAGGTACTTAAGATCCAGCGGGGTGGCTATAGGGGCTAAAGCCACCCCCACAGCCGATTGCTAAAATAATTTGAAACATAAAAAGCAATACATTACAACGTGTAAAGTTTTATATTCGTCTAAAATATTGCTAAGATGAGAATTTTGATAGACAAAATAAAGTGGTTGGGGCTAAAGCCTTAAGTGAATTGAAAAAAAAAAAAACAATTGGGGGCTATGTATGATGGACATGTTTCATGCAACGACAATTTTCCCTTAAAACAAAACCCAGAAAATTAAAAAAAAAAAAACAACTTGGGACTAATAACGTCTGAGAATATTGGAAAAAAAATGTTGTCAGGGTTAAACAACTAACTCCCTAAAAACTAACCTTATTGCAGAGAGCTTTTGGGGCATAAGTCTGAGGATTTTCAAAGTCCGAAGTTGAGGCTAAAACTTGGAGATATAATTTTAAAAAAAACGTGGTCTGGGCTTAACATTTACATGTCAAAAGCAACAACTGTTTACACTAAAAACTTAGCTAATTTCACGAAAGAAACGCAATTAAGGCTAAAACAATAAGAGAACACCGGGGTGTAAAGCTAAGTGTAAATGTTTAATTCAACATTACTTGTTTCTTACGGCCTTGACTGGGCTTAGAGCATTTCGGGGGCTTAGTTTTTAAAATTTTAAAGGTCCAACGCAAAACATACAAAACATTTTTGGGCTAAGCAATTCAATACAAATTCTCTAGTCAAGGAGCCAAATTCCAAAAGCGTGAGAAACTCTATGAACTCAGATAAATCTTGCAGGTGGACATGAATATTTACAACCTCTATAGACTCTTGAGTGACTTATAAATTTATCGACACGTTTTTTGAGCAGGAATAGAAAGTGTATGTAGGTGCAGTGTAAACGAAAATTCATTGACACTTGCAGAATTGGGCCGTGCAGCTTATTTTTTTGAGCAGCTGTTTCTTATGCCCGACTAAAAGTCTTGAAATTTGGATATTTTATTTTTCGATCCACAAAATATTATTTTCGTGCTTTCCAGTGATAATTTGAATAAAACAGGTAGGTTCGTTGATTTGGCTAATTAAAGAAAATGAGATCTCTGAGCACTGATACTGTCAAAACACATATGAGCTTTTGCCAGTAAGACCACTTAAATGTCATTTTTCTGAACTAGCATTACAAACAGCTTTAAAATTTTGTTACAAAGATGAAGTTCAAAGCATACCTTCAGCTAATTCAAACAAACACTTACATAGTGTGCATTGGAGGTCTGGGATCGCTTCCCAACCTCGTCCACCTAAAAACTTAAAAGTTTTTTTTCAGGGCTACTGCCTCTTGCGCGGAATTGACAAATCCTCCAAGAGTATCACTTGTCACGAATAAGTGCTTCTCGTCTAGCCGTTCGGATTCGGCATAAAATTGTAGGTCCCTTCCATTCCTGTCGAAAGGCACACACAGGAATGGTTGCGAGTTGTTAGTCACTAGGCCCTGGTTTTTCATGAGCCGTTGTGCCACCCGATTTATTTTTTTTTTTTACATAGTGTGCATAGGTTGGCACTTGACACCTAATCAATTATTTAGCAATATACCTATAAATTAACGAATTTGTTCAAGTGGTTTGAGGCTGTAACGTAGATAGAACTTAAAGTTATAAAATTAGTTATACTACCATGTTTTGCTGACCCTTAATATTGGCTTTTACAAATAATTTCCATGCTTAACACATCAATCCCAAATTCTTGTTATTGTGCTTTATTTTGAAAAAAATTTAAAGCGCGATAGGAGCGGATATAAAGGCACAAAAGCACGTCTATTATTAAAGGAAAACTGATGTCAAAATTCGTTTTCTGTTATATAACTTCATTCAAACTGGATTTCCAAACTCCAAGCCCCCCCACCCACAGCCAAATCCTAGATCCGCTACTGCCAAAGCCTGCAGGCTATATGAAATTTGGCCCCGTTCAAAAATGCCCCCAAACGAAAAATGTCCCCAAATGTGTGCTCATAATGAAAAGTGTCCCCAAACCTATGAAAAATGACTCCAAACAAAAAATTAAAAATTGTCCCAAAATAAGTACCTAAAGAAGCAACAACAACAGAAAAATTACAATCGTACAAAAAGTGTTTTGCGTTGGTTTGGGATAGCCTTATAAGTACCTTGCTTGGCCCACTTCGCGGGTTCAATGATTTTAACTCTCTTTTTGGGTCCTCTGTCCCGCTCACGCGACTCCGTCGCTCCGTTAGGGTATGCCCAGTCGCCTGGCAGGCGTCTAAGTTGACTGTTGCTCTGTGTTCAATTTTTTTGTATTTTGGTTAAAGAATAAAAGTTTGGGTCCTTTTTCATAATGAAATTTCACCCCAAAATTAAGAATGAAAAAATGCCCCAAAACCATGAAAAATGGCCCTAATTCACAAAATTTTAAACGTTTATTTGTTTTTGCTATTTCCATATACATTTTTGGGGCTCGTTTTCATTTTATGTTTGGGGCCAAATTTAAAGTACTGGTATTTCTGATTGTGATTGATGCTAAATAGTTGTTCAAAGAGCAAATTATACAAATTAGTTTAGTTTTGACACTACAACGTAAATGTGCGATTAGTTTAATAGTTTTAAGGTGTCTGGATGTCATTAGAGGTAAGGCCTTAGATAAAATAATGTGATCTAACGTAAAATAATGTAATTCGTTGTATCTATTTGTTTTTGCCTACCATAGTATGTTATTGTTATAGTCTAAGAGCAGACATCAAATTTTGGGAGTGGATGGATAACCAAAAAATTATATGAGGGTTTGTAGGTGCTTATATCGTGGTATCGAAAACCAAAGTCTGACAGATTTTTTTTACGCCTCTGTTGAGGGTGGGGTTTCAAAAATAGCGATTTTCCAATTTGTTTCCCAGAGGTAATACCTCTTCAATAAATTTCAAAAATATATGTTATGATGCTCTATCTTTTCTTAAGTCCAATCATCTTAATCTTTGGCAATCCCACCAATAGAACTCAAGATATTAGCTTTTTAGGAAGACCTTATCGGCTTTTTCTTGAAGATTTATAAAGCGCAACAAATCAGCAAAACAAAGTCTACAAAAAAAAAAAAACATTAAGGTTGGCATAAAAAGCTTATATCTTGAGTTATATTGGCAAAGTGAAACAACGCAAAAATCAAGCAAATTGGCGGTTTTAGGTTTAGAAAAAAAAACTGTTGTTTCCACATAGTAATTCATAATTTTAGTAGGGCAAAGTTTGTTTTAACTGAGGAAAGGTAATTTTTGGTTGATTTACTGTATGTTGTTGAAAATTGAATTTTTTTTTCTAACTGAGCGGCAAAATATTTTCATATTTTTTGAAAGGTGGAGAAGCTAAGTCACAGATAGAAATAAGATACACAAATCAGGTATTGTTTAAATAAAGAATTTATGAATTCTCTATAGTAAAGGCTTTTTTTTTTTGCAAAAAGTACAAAAGTAAGTAATGATTATCTTTGCTGAAGACAACAAACAATTCAAAATTATGTATGGTGGTTAAATTTATCTGTCAGAAAAATGTTCGTATGTTTTTTTGGAAGCAGTTTTCTGTTTCCTGTAGAATACACATATTTATCATATTTTTTACATGTTTTTCTTGCTGTTGTACTTTTTGCAAAAAGTAGATCTATTGCGTTAAGCCCTAACAATAAAAAAAATCCAACTTATTGGTTATTTTTAATTTCTCTTACTTCTCAAAAAAGTGTGTTATTTCCTTTTTGTTTGCCGAACTTTCGGCCACTGGCCGATATTAGTAGTAATAAATCATTCAAAATTAAAATAGGCAGCAAATATTCGAACCTATACTGTGATTGAAAATTGACGACATTCGTAGAAGTACTTTGTGTTGAACTGGGTCGAAGAAAGGGCGGAGTTTTTAATAACTACTACCAGAACCGTGATTTAGAGCCACAGTACACATATCTAAGGTATTATCAGGCGCAGCCTTCCAAATTTCAAGATGGCTGCCCTTTGTGTAAGTACACAGTAAACAAAAACAATTTTTTTGTGATTGTTCGAAATTCAATTTTTTTACTATTGATTTTGACAAAAAGCGCAGAACTGAACAAAAATGAACATGCTAGTGATATTACCTATAATATATGTATCTTGATTTAGAGCTACCAATTTAAAATAGCAACTACCAGAAAACATAACAATTACCACTTAAAACAGTCCCTGCTATACCTGTTGATTTCACATGTTAAAAAATTACTTGTTAGGGAGTAAGATTGTTTTTTTGTGGTGCAGGCCACTTATGGTTTTTAAAATGCACAAAAATAACCGAAAAATATACTTTTTGTTGATATACGAGTGTATTGCTTAATATTCTAATATTATTAATACAATTTGTTTATATATTTTTAGGTTGACTGCATCAAAAATGACACAAAGCTGTCGCAGCTACTTCGTTTTGCTGGTTATTACATTTTTACTGCTAGCAAATTGTTATATTCCTGACAAAACTCTTCAAGAGCTGCAGTGCAAAAAATCAAAATCAAATGAACAACAAAATGCATTCATATTTTCTTGTGGTACAAATTCAACAATTCTGGTCAAAATTATTGCATATGCTGAGTTTGAAATATTTCATCTTGGATATATACAATTAAACTGTTATAAAACAACTCATTTAAAAATAAGCTTACCGCTAAACATGCATTTTACGAGCAGCGAATATGATACAACAGTAGAATTCAATTCTTGTCAATTTAACTCGGAAGTCGATATTTTAAAAATCCTTACAATTTCTCTCCAGCTATCTAATGTTGGGGAAATTGTGTTCGATAATGAACTAATTGATAGTTCTCTATCACGTGCACATCTTAATCCGCTTGATGGATTTGTAAAAAAACTAAAATTTAAAATTAAAAATCTCTCATCACTACCTATGGATTTATTCGAAGATCTTAAGACTTTGGAAAGTTTATCGATCTATTCGAATTCGACCAACTCAACACATCTATCTAGAATATTAGCTCCCTTGGAAAACCTTAATGAAATGGTTCTGGAAACAAACAACCTACAAGACATATCCAGAAGCATTTTCGCCGAAAACAAAAATCTATATTCACTGTCACTCCGCAATATAACAACACTTCCGACGGGTTTTCTTTCAAATCTAAGTAACTTGAAAAATATTTATTTGAATGGAAATTATTTCCGATCATTACCAGAGGACCTTTTCCAAAATACTAAGAATCTAGAAGAATTTTCCTTGGTCGAAAATAGAGTTGCGTTGCAAGATTTTCCGGATGGCTTGCTTCGTAATTTGCCGTTGCTAAAAGCAGTTCGAATTGTTGATTGTGGACTGGAATCCATTGATTCTGATATATTTAGCGATTCAACATTTTTAGGAAGCATTGTTATTACGGGAAATAATTTACATGAGCTGCCATTAACACTTTTTGCGAATCAGGACGATCTCTATGTGTTGGATTTATCTAGAAACATGTTAAAAACACTTCCCGAAGGACTTTTCGATTTCGCCAAGAATCTACAGCGTCTGGACTTATCGGATAATAACTTAACAAATCTTTCAAAGTAAGTATTAATGATGCGCCCAATTTAAGTGTTAAGTTCAAAGTTCCATAATCTAAGATTTGTGTGAACTATTAAAGCGTGGGGCGTGCCGCGTGGGTATTTTGCATTTGTTCACTTTGTTAGATTAAATACATAGGTAAGTCCAAATTTGAATATTTAGCCTTGTTCACGTTCCTAAAGCGAAATGAGGCGTAACAATAATGTCGCAATGCATCAAACGGGATTCCAGAAGATAATCCTAAATCGACACATAACTCAACATATTCAATTCTGTAGTTAATATTGCAACTTTGTGAAGAAAATAATATCAAAAAACCAGACTTTAATCCAATAATATTTAGAACTTACAGATATTTTTTATGGTTTCGATATGTATTTGTAGGCTACATGAAATTTGATGCTAATGAAATATGGCCCAAAACATAAAATGAAAATTGGCTCTTTGGGTCCTTATTTCATTATTAATTTTGGGGTGAGGTTTCATTATGACAAAAAATGCCCCAAACTTATTCTTGAACAAAAATACTTTTGGAACAACAAATTTGATATCAAATTTGACTGACAACGTATGCGTATATACCCTAAGCGGAGCGACGGAGTCGCGGTCAGAGGACCTAAAAAAGGAGTTAAAATCCTTAAACTCGCGGAACCAACGGAAACAAAATGTTGTACGAATGTAATAAGTCTGTTGTTGCTGCTTCTTATATTAATTTTGTGACAATTTTTCATTTTCTGTTTGGGGCCATTTTTTCATAAGTTTGGTTCCTTTTATTTTCCCATTTTTTGTTTGGGGCTTTTTTCATTGGGGCCAAATATCATGTCGGTATAGCCATATTGTATATCAAGAGATTTTTGAACTACAAATTTTCATTTCATTTTGCTATTTTAAAAATGAGGTTTGTTGAGTTGTTTTGGTTCGGGAAGATATTTTGGAAATTTATTTTCCCTAACTACGATCTCGTAACATTTCAAAATATTATTACCTCAATAGTTTATTGTATGGCAATAGCAATTTCGCCAACAACATAAATGTTAAAAAGAAGCCAAGTTCTTCTATATACATACAAAAACCTTTTTGTGTAACAAGTCAGTCGTAAGAAGTAGTAAGGTCTAAAGTAGGCACGCAAAGTTCTAAGTTTATTAAAAAATGTTAAATATCAAATATTTTAAGTAAAATAGGGTATATCGAAGAATCTCAAAATTATCAGAGAAATTTGTTATTTAATGATAACTGACTTAAATTGGGTTAGTTTACTTGCCAAGTTTTCATTTCAAATTAGAATAATTAGTTAATAAAAAAAGAGCGCGTGTAACTCAGTACTCGTGGCAGAAGTGAAACTTCTTTGGCTATCTAAAAATCTCGATATGTATAGGGATAATAAGCTTATATGCGTAAGACGCATCTATGTGTTCTATATATAAATGATCAATGGGTTCGGGTAAACTTGAAAATTAAATAATAATTGTGAAAATTTAAAGTAAAAAAAGGTGAACATTTAAAAGATATAAATCAGTTTATTTGAGTAGGTTTTCCGACTATTTCCAAAAATTCCTACTTTGTATATGACAACTTTAATTTGGTTTTATGTATTTTGCAACCATATATAATTCAAATTTGAAGCGGGCTCTCCTGATTAAATTCAATTTTTTGAAATTAGCCTATTTAGAGAAAATATAATTTATATTTTTACCTTTTACCTTTTATCTGCTACAATAATATAGATTATCAAAAAATCCAAATTGATTGCACTATAAAATATATTAGTCTATCAATAAAAATGTTTACTTTTACTCTACCTCCCACCACTTAGCTAATCAATGATCTCAGCGTTGCACATGTAGCGTTACATTTTTTCGTTTCACAAAAATTCAACCTTGAAATTTCACTCTCAACGCGCCCAAAGAAGTTTCACTTCAAAAATCTTGCCAAGAGCCAAGTAAACCAACCCAATTTAAGTAAGTAATCATTTATTTATTTATCAAAAATAACTTACAAAATAAATTTATAAATTATTTACATTGAAGACATCAGGGCAGAGAGGCCATAGATGTCGTTTTTAAATTTTTGAAGTGAAACTTCTTTGCACGCTTTGAGAGTGAAATTTCAAGGTTGAATTTTTGTGAAACGAAAAAATGTAACGCCACATGTGCAATGCTGAGATCATTGATTAGCTAAGTGGTGGGAGGTAGAGAACAAGTAAGTATTGAAAGGCTATAATAAGTTGCAATAAGTTTGGATTTTGTATATTCTATATTATTGTAGCATATAAAAGGGAAAATGTCCTTTTGTGTCTTTTTTCTAATTTCGTTAATTAGAATGCCAGAGTTTTGATTTTTTTTTTGGTGAATAGATAATAAAATTCTAAGAATCTTACTAGTTTAAGATTTTTATCTATAATAATAATAGAGTTTCAGCAACCATCTCGGCTTAAGCCAAGAGTACCAGTCTCTGCGCTGCAGAGATTAGGCTCTATATTTTCCCTAGACCGCGATAAAAAAAACTCAAATTATGAGATATAAGAAACCTTTAAAATTATAACGAAATAAATACAAAAATATATTTTATAATTAACTATTTTTCAAATAACAAATAAGTTTATATTTTAAAACATTGATACTTAGCTCAGACTTCAACTCAGTTGGTAGGCTATTGAACAAATTAAATCCCGATTGATAACAGAATTCTGGGTACTGCTTCTGATGCATCTGTTTGGTCTCCTCGTTGTTTCGCAAGCTATAAGGCTGTATTTCACCAACATTAACTATAAAAGATTGCAGATAGTCGGGAACCAAATCGTTTTTCATTTTAAAAATTAACATCATTGCACTGTACTTTAGTCTTTGGTCTACATTCATCCAATTTAGGGCATTTAACATCACTCTTATCGGTGAATAAATATTCAATTTTAATATGACTCTCATTGCTTTGTTCTGAAGTACTTGGAGCCGATTTATTATTTCCCGTTGACAAGCATACAATAACGTCGAACAATAGTTAAAATGCGGTAACACAATGGCATTATAAAGCAGTTACGAACTTTCAAATGTTAAATCACGCCTGACTCTTCTTAAAAACCCAATCTTTTTAACAATTTTTGCACACACATTCTTTCCATGTTTTTTGAAATTCAAGTTTGAATCTAAAGTTACACCAAGGTATTTAAAACTGTTAACACACTCAATAACATATCCATCCATACATATAGTTATTTGTTCAACCACTCTGAAATTGATGCACTTTGTCTTTTTATTTTTTAATTTCATTTTGTACATTTGAAGCCATTTATTTATACTACTTAAGTCTGCATTCATACAATTAAACAACATTTTTGAATTACTAAGCAAACAGCATTAGCTTACAATATTTCAACACACATTTTACATCGTTTATATATAAAAGAAAAATCAACACTCCCAAAACAGAACCCTGGGGGACACCAAGGTCTACGCTTTGTGGACTAGAAACTGAACTGCCAACTTTTGTTCTCTGCGTCCTTCCAGTTAAATATGAACTGAAGCAATTCAATTCCTTGCCTCGTATTCCATACATTTCTAATTTTTGCAGCAATATAATTCTGTCAATCGTTTCAAACGCATGCTTAAAATCCAAAAACACTGCTATCACTGAATTATTACAATCAATCTCTCTTCTCCATTCACACAACAACCAATTTAAAGCTGTTTCACAAGAATGACCCTTTCTGAATCCAGATTGTTCTGGTATCAAAATCCCATTTCCTACAATATAGACTTGTTGCTGACTTGCTACCAACCGCTCTATGATTTTTTCCAATGTTGGCAACATATTAACTGGGCGAAATTCCTCGCATTTCGTCGTATTCGCCACTTTTTCGACCGGTATGACTATTGACTCTTTCCAATTATCTGGAAATATTCCAGCACATAAAGAATTGTTTACAATTTTTAGCAATACCGGGGCAATGATTTCGATAGAGTTAAAAATTATATCCTTGTTATTTCCACTTAAGTCCTTCTTGTTATTTAGTTTTTTTTCCAAAGAAACCATTGACTCTACACTTGCATATTGAAATATAAAAACAGCATCTATCCGCAAATTCGGGGCAACATAGTGTTGAATGGGAATTGATTTATTTATATCATTTAAACTTTCAACAAAATAATAATTGAACTTATTTGCTATTTGCACTTCTTCACTAAACGACTCTTGATCAAACTTAACCGAAATAATATCTTTGCTTTCTTAAATATTAAAGATTTGATCATTTTCCAGGTCCCAATTAGGTTACTACTGTTTGCCTAAATTTGCCGACGAATGTGTTCGTTTTTAGCTTCCATAACCGCTCTTTTATAATTATTACGTGTTATTTTATATCGTTGCCATAAAGTTATATCATTGCTGTGAATTGCTGATCACAGTTCGCGATTCTACCACTGACAATCCACATTTACACTCATTACCTTTTCAAATGTCATGGCCTCACATGCCGATTCAATTTTACTACTAAATTGTGTTGTAAGATCACTTAAGTTCTCCATATGATATAATTCAGAAAAGTCCATATCATTCAAAAGTCTATTAAATTTAGGCTTAGAATATTTTAAAATTTTTCTTTTCTGCTTTTTTACTATTTAAAGCTGTTACACTCGACTTCCACTCTTATCGTTTCATGGTCAGATATTTTAAAGTTTTTATCCACACACGCAATAAACTCCTCTCTTTGATCATTTTTTACTATAACGTAATCAATTAGTGTCATTAGCTCATTTATAAGTTGAACGTCACTTTGATCAATTATTAACTCTAACATTTTTTTTTTTTGTTATTATTATTCGCCAATAAATCAATATTAAAGTCACCAATCACTACAATACTATTCTCATTTTCCAAATGCTCCGCGTACCATCTTTCATAAAAGTTTAAAAAATCACTTATCGTTGAGCTTGGTGATCTATACACTACCACAAACACATACTTTTTATTTTCAAACCAAACATACAATTTTAACATCCATACAACATCATTATACTGAGTAACGTTTCCAATTTCAAATCGTAGTCCTTTCTTAACATAAGCCATCTGTATGTCTTGAATGCGAAAAGCAATTTATGTGTGAATAGTCACTAATTTTTTATTCACATTCCTGTATGTCTACCGTAATACGTGTTTCCAAAAGTAATCTCCTACACTGGGGTCACCATTGCTTGGCAAAATTCATTTGGCATTTGATTGTTTCGCCTTAGTCGTAAATACATTGTTTAATTCGCAATTCACAATTGTCAATTGGCAATTTACGTTTTCCTCCTTATTCATTATGTTTTTAAGTCAATACGCAATTAACAGTTCGCGGTTTTATCATTCGCTTTTTGTCAAAAATGTTTTTGATCATTTCGCAAGATTCATTTGGCAATTTGCTCTTAAGCTTTTTGTTGCTAAATATTTTATTATTTGACCAAGGGTTCATTTCGCGAAATAACGTTTCGCCGTTTTATTGTTTTGCCAAGCATCGTTAAGCCGTTTTATTATTTCGCTGGTGGATCGTTCCGTTGTTTAGTGATTGTTTGTAAATAATTATACCTATTTCTGTTTGAAATATAAAAATGTATATAGTCTCCTTTTGAAGAGTTATCATGTGTCTTGTTTTTTTCTTCATCATTTTTTGGTAGGTAAGTATTTAAAGGTATACGAAGGACTTTTACATTTCAGCTTTGGAGTATATTTTTACAAAAAGTGGGCATTTGATTACTTCTTGTATCTACCCGCGCAGAAAAACATTCTAGTTTTCGACATGGCATTAGAGAGTTTTAAATATATATTCTGGCAAGGCCCTAGCATGGCTGATTAATGGCCAAAATTAGGGCCTTGTCGATTATGAACCCTTTTGCCTCGTCAGAAAAACCGCTCTAGGCCCCGGACCAGTTGAAACTAGATTTGTTCATATTCTTGCTAGAAACATTTAAAAAGTGTATTTTAGTATCGGTTGTGATCCGATAGTAAAATAACTCAGATCAAAAATAAAAACCTGAATAATAAAATCAATAGCGCAGATTTTTATGAATTTAATACGAAATTACTGTAATCTAATAACTAATTAGAAATTCATTAAATAAATGTTTTTTTCTTATTATATACAAATAATATATCATATTTTAGTTTTTTGTTTAGTGCAGTGTACAGATATTCTTATCTTACTATTTATATAAATAAAAGCGTATTTTGATCAAAAAATTTATAAACAAAATATGAGTACGAGGCTGATGTCATCACTAAAGCCTGAAAGGTTTTTTCTCTGCTTTGGTAGGGCTTTGGGGTTCAAAAAAGGAACTGAAGGCAAATAACTGGCCACCACCATTACTTTAAATTTGTTGATGCAAACTCACACAGCGAATGCAGATAAAAGAAATAATGACACAGACATTTTCAAAGAATTTTTTCGATGAAAGTGTGCGAAAACCAATTTCAAGAACAGTTTTAATAAAGCTTCCAATATAAACTGACACCATATAACTCCTTTAAATCAAATATATCGGAAATTTTGAAACTAAAAAAAAGTTCCAAAAATCACGACGAATCGATTTCAATCCAGATTTATTGTTTCCTTCTTTCAGGAGAGATTCGAAAGTAAATACCTATAGCCCAGTCAAATAAGACATTGACCCGGACAAAATTTTTTACATGTATATTTTTTAGTGGAAATGTTCAGAACAGTGTCCTTAATCAACTGTTAAAAGTGCCAAGCAAACCGGCTTGGCGTACGACCACAATCTTGAAAAAAAAGCCATCTTGCACTCTTTGTTTGTAGTTATATCTATGGAACTTGTTGCCCTAGAAAGACCATTCAAGTGACAAATTGACGTGCTTAAATAGCCAAAATCAGGAAAGTAAATACAAATTATTGAATTTTTGAATTTTTGAACAACAACAACTACTTTAAAGCGCTACCACTAATTGTTTGGCTGGAGATAAAGCTATTTCGTGCTTTGCCACTTCCGCACTCATCAGTCTCCTTTTTGTGGTGCTGAGCTTTAATCCAATTTTATTTGAAAAACTTTTTATGCACACCATAGGATTCGAACCCACGCATATCAGATTTGCTCAGTCTTAGCAGTCGTGTGCACTACGCACTCCACCGCTTAAGACCACTGACGTCACAGGTCGAGATGTGTTATTTTTTTATCAAATGCATTTGGAGTATCAGCATTTTTATAAGCGCTTTTAAGTATGCTGTCTTGTTCCGCCTCCATTTTTCTCCATACCTTATTTCGATAGACTACAATTCGCAGTACGTATCAAAGGGGGAGAAGTTGGAAGATCGGTAACAAACCAGACTATTAAGTTATCATTGTTATTATTGTACTATTCGCACTAGAATGTCAGCTTATTAGGCTTGACCATTCTTTATTCCGTCAATTTCATTGAATTTTTCAACAACAACAACAACTTAAAGGCGCTACCACCAATTGTTTGGCTGGTGTTTAAAGATTATACACCATTACCTATGTAAATAAACGAGTACAACCACGATGCCTGTCTCTTGTGTGTGTGTACGATAAGCATGCAAGAGATAAGGAATTACCATCACGCTTGTATTCGTTTATCTTTCGTTATAAAATGTGTACATAATTGTTATCTTTTTTACCTTTAGAAAAAAAGGATTTAAATAGCGTAAAATAGTTTTAAGTATTGAGTATCAATAAAGATTTTGAAAAGGAATCACCTTCCTCTTATTTTTTTTAAATTAGTAAGAATTTTCCCCCACCAGCGGTAAGGAAATCTTTACATTTGGTCCCTTGAGTTATTTAGAAAGTTCTCCCCCACCAGCGGTAAAAGACTTTAAAAAAAAAAACTAGTGATCTATAGTTACTACAGACATAGAAATACTAAAAAAAAAATAAAGAGCGTTTCTGGGGCTTAACACCAGAAAATAAAATAAAAAAAAAATAATAAATAGCGTTTCTGGGGCTTACACCAGAAAGTGAAAAAGAGCGTTGCTGGGGCCATAACACCAGAGTGAATTAGTGAAAAAAAGGGGCTGTACAATGGAAAAGCAGCAGTGCCTTAAGCGCCAACAAGAAATTGGCGAAGAAATTATCAGCATTGAAAACAAATTCAAGCTATATAAAATTGAAAAAAACGTTCTTGAAGTGACGATCAACCGCATTAAGAACTTAAATGATGAATTTGAGAGAAATCATTCAACGATCTCAAGACTGGGAGTAACTGATGAAAGCTACTTCAAATTTTTTTACTATGAAAGTATCATGGCAAAAATAGTCAAGATAAATAAATACATCAAAGAAAAGGAGGATGATAATGAAATAACTTTCACCGAGATTCCAATCGAGAAGATATCAGGAACACGCCCTCAAATTTGGTTGGAAAAATGCACCAACCAATTTAAGCAGTTCAACAAACTTGCAAAAGAAATAGAGGAAAAACAAAAGGAAATTTCCACTGATCAACCGAGGGAAGCGTCGATGACCCTGCTAAAAGAAGAATTACAGGACTTCCCAAGTAACATTGTTGGAGCTAGTTGAAGCACAACTGCTCTTCAACAGCTTTAATATAGTATAATCTAAGGCTATAGCTCTGCAAGAGTTTATAATACAGCTCTCTTTATTTCTTTTAAAATTGTGCTCTATAACAGAGCTTCTGGAATGACTTCAGCTCTAACAACTAATAACGTCTTTAGATTCAAAAACATGCTCCTTACTGGACTTTATAACATTCAAAATAGAGCATTGCCTAAATATCAGCCCTCAACGAGTTATTATAGAGCTTTCAACAACACATGGACAAAATATTAACGCATGCGCCAACCAAAACGTCGAAACATAGCTCTAATAGAACCACAAAAAAGTGCGTATAGAGCTGAATACTAAATACTTTCACACAAATGGTGCATAATAAAAATATTACTCATGCGCATTGTAAAGTGTCAAAAAAAAAAGCATTTACAGAGCTATTGTAAAACCACCACTGATTTTGTAGGGTGTTACAAACTTATATAAATTCAACAAAATTAATTCAAAAAAAAAAAAAATAATAATCATGAGTCGAAAATAAATAAAGCCGTGTTTTTTGAGAGAGTGACTAGCAACTCAGTAAAAATTTTACACGGAAAACACAAACAAAATTCTCTATAATAATTTGTTTTGTTATTGTTTTGCGTGTAAACATTTTGCTGAGTTGCTAATCACTCTCACAAAAAACACGGCTTTAATTAATTATATTTATTTATTATTTTTTTCTATACCCTAAGAAAGCTTTAAAACTTTATCGAAATTTAACTAACGCTGAATCACAAAAAAAAAAACTTGCTCGTTAAGTTCAAAGTGCATCTCATGGACACCTACTCTTTAAATAAAAATATACTAGGTATTTGCTGTGCAGAATATTAACTCTTTCTTTTATTTTCTAAAACACCCTATTTTATATAAAGCACTGAAAGCAAACCTGTCACCTTGTGGCTACTAGCTCTGAAATTGGACTATAACAGCTCTGAAGCGCTATTACAGCTCTGAAGCGCTATTGCAGCTCTATGGAAAAGAAACTTTTACCCTAAAACCCTAAACATGGCGATGAAAAGAAAAATGATTCGAATAACTATTTTTTTTTTTCAAATTTGAAAAAGAAAAGGTCTCCTTTTTCGAATAAAAAACACAACACATTTTGTAATTTTTAAACAAAATATTTTATAAATAATTGACAATAGTTCTTAAGATTTTTTTGTTTTGTTTATATTAATTTTTTTCAAAATCTCAGCGTAATATTTATAATTCTGGAGGCGCGTTGTAATTTCGCGAAGTACCTTCAATACATTTGTGATAAAACAAAACGGGCACTTAAAATTCACAATTATTTTACCGAAAAATATAATAATTTCCTTATATAAAAAAAATAACTTATCTTGTTGACATTACGCACTTAATGAAGTTTTACAATACTTATAAATACTTCAAATAAAATAATCCATCACACAAACATAAAATATGTGTGCAACTATTATATATTGAATTATGCACACTTATACCAACAAAAAGCTGGCAAAGGTTCTCCTTAGTAGATACAAAATGCAAAAATAAAGAGCTTAAAATTTACTAAGTCCCTGATAACGAACTGATTACAAACAGAAATTGGCTCTAAATGTCAAAGAATTCCCTATATGAGCGCTCTAAGATTTCTGTAGATGCGCAACTAGAGCTAATTCTGGAAGTGACGAGCTTTAAGACTTGCTCTGGAAGTGCTGTTAGAGCATTTGAACAGCTAAATTTGTTTCTTGGGTTGAAAACCGTTTATTCAAAATTAACAATAAATCTGGAAGTGTACGATGAATTTATTGAAACAGAATACCAAAAAGCAGCTATAAATACATTAGCAACCAAACCACGGACGCCCACCAGTCAAATTCGAAGACATAAAGATCCCAGTGTTTTATGGGGACATCCAAGAATGGTCTTCATTTCACGACCTTTTTAAAAAATTGGTGCATGAGGAAAACCAGTTTTCAAACGTTGAAAAATTATATCGTTTGAAAACATTGGTCAAAGGGGATGCTGGACGTTTGGTGCAACATTTAAAAATAACGGATGTCAACTACGAAGCAGCGTGGGAAATACTCCAACAGCGCTACTCAAACCGTCGGCTGATGTACACAGCTCTAGTTGATAGGATGTTAGATCAACCAGTTATAAACAGTGATTCATCAAACAGTGTAACACAGCTACTTGACACCACAACTGAAAGTGTTCACGCAATAAAAGGAATGGGAATTGAAATAGATGAACTTTTCATAGCCCGAATATATATAAGGAAACTGGATAAAGAAGGCCTTCGGTGTTATGAACAAAGCACAAACGACACTAAGGAGATCCAAACCCTTAATAAAGTGCTTACATTTTTGGAACAGCACTTTGAAGCACTAGAGGCCATAAAAGGCAAAAGACAATCAACAATTTACAAAAGCAGTGGTCAACCAGGCGGCCAAAAACCCAGTGGATCATTCCATGTGACCCAGCAATTCTGTGTTTACTGCAATATCTCGGGACATTCTACTTCAACCTGCAGAAAATTTCAAAGTTTAGCAGCAGATAATCGCCTAAGTTGGACCCGAAAGAGTGACGTATGCTATGTATGCCTTGGCCACACGAAGAAGCAGAGGTGCCCAAAATACAACGAAATGTGTAAGAAGTGTGGAAAGCGTCATCACACTCTTATTCACGTTGAAATGAATTCAAAAGAGAAAACATTAAACCAAGAAAATAATATCTCAATGGTAACTAAAGAAAATGCAAATCAAACTATATTACTTCCAACAGCACAAGTACGCGTTGAGACTGCTCAAGGAGAATACACAACTTTAAGAGCACTTATTGATCAAGGATCACAAAAAACTGCATTGTCAGGAGAAGCCGCTCAAATACTGAAATACTTGCCAAGGGAGAAAATCAATATAACTCTACAAGGCCTTGGAAATATAACAGTTGGTGTGGCAAAATCTAAGGTAAATGTGAAAATACGACCGCGGTTCATGAGTGATAAAATCTTTGTGGCAGAAGCTCTCGTACTTCAAAAACTAGCCAGAGCTCAACCAGATAACTCATTCGCAAACGATATCAATGTATGGAACAACTACACTCTAGCTGATCCTAATTTTAATAAAACGGACAGAATAGATATGGTTATTGGCGGAGATCTGTTTCCACAAATTATGGAAGGTGGTATAGCTAAAATGGACAAAGTATTGGGTCAATGTACAGCATTGGGATGGATTTTATCAGGTGCAATTCAAATCCAAAACCAAAAGACACGTTTTATGACCGCTGCTGTGACAACAAACCTAGAACGATTTTGGGAGATCGAAGAAGTTGACCCAAGTGAACCCATTGAAGATAATAACTGTTTAAAACTATGAGAACACAACTAAAATAGATAAGGATGGAAGGTTTGTCGTTAAACTGCCATTCAAAGAAGAAATCATTCTTGGCGATTCTCATAAACAAGGAATTGCACGATTACTAAGCTTAGAAAAGCGATTCAAAAAGGATCATGTACTTCAACAAGAATACATCCAGTTCATGCGAGAATATCAGGATCTTGGCCACATGAAAGAAGTCAGTATACCTAAGAAAGGGAAATACCATCTACCTCCAAGTAGTTATTCGGGAAGATAGTCTTACAACAAAAATCCGAGTAGTGTTTGATGCTTCCGCAACAACTTCAAACAGAAAAAGCCTCAACGAAATTCTACATACTGGACCCAGGCTTCAAAAAGAATTATTCGATATAATCGTAAAATGGAGACTATGGAAGTACGCGCTTACAGCTGATGTTGAAAAAATGTATCGGCAAGTTAAAGTAACAAAAGAAGATCAAGAATATCAATACATTCTTTGGAGAGAAAACACTAAAGAACAAATCAAACAATATAAACTTACAACTGTCACGTATGGGACATCATCAGCACCATTCCTGGCAACTCGAACGTTGCAAGAAATTGCATCAAAATGCAGCAATAAGAACTAAGCTAACATAATAAACGAATCCTTTTATATGGACGACTTGATGACTGGAGGAGACACAATTGAAGGATGCCAAGAAATCCAGAAGCAACTCCTAAATCTGTTTGACAAATATGGTTTTCACCTAAGAAAGTGGGTTTCAAACGCAAATGAAGCTACTCAAAATATAGCAAAGAAAGGAGATAATGAAGTTCTACTCATTGAAGAAAATGAAACTGTGAAAACACTTGGCTTGAAATGGAATCCAAAAAGTGACGCGTTTATGTTCAATATATTCGCATTAGAAGCAAACACGATAACGAAGAGACAAGCATTATCATACTTAGCAAGAATATTTGATCCTATTGGATGGTTAACACCGGTGACGATCACAGACAAGCTGTTTATACAAAAATTATGGATGATGAAAAGTGAATGGGATGATCCACTAGAGATCATAATTGCAAAAGAGTGGATGGAATTCGTAAAGCAGATACATCACATAAGCGAAATCAAAATTCCTCGTTGGATGGGCGTAACGAAAGAAACGAAGTTCTAACTACATGGATTTGCAGACGCTTCTGAGAAAGCATATGCAGCAGTAGTGTATTTAAAAACGAATACATGTATATCGATTATAGCAGCTAAAAGCAAAGTGAATCCCATAAAAAACAGGAAGACATTGCCAAAATTAGAGCTATGTGCAGCTCATTTATTAGCGAAATTATTAAACAGAATTCAAAAGGTCATGAGCAGAAATACCAGTAATTTCGGCTGGGGTGACTCAAAAATAACGCTATGCTGGATTCAAAACAACAAGAGCAAAGATAAATTTGTACGAACAAAAGTAACAGAAATAAGGACACTAGTCCCAAACACTAAATGGGGATATGTTAACACTAAAGAGAATCCTGCCGATGCAGCATCCAGAGGAATATCTCCCATAAAATTAAAGAAAAATGATTTATGGTGGAAGGGTCCGTCTTGGCTAAGTAAAGACGAAACTGACTGGCCGGAAAACAAAGAGGACGAAGAAGAAAAGGCGATAGTGGCAATGACAACACCAATTCAATTTGAAGACATCCTCCCTAAATTATAAGAACGATGCTCTCAAGGCAAAAAATTGGAAAGGGTTATTGCCTACGTTCTAAGATTTATTAGATTAGCTAAAAAAGAAAAACTGCCATCATATCTGACGACCTCGGAACTTCAAGAAGCTGAAACAATTATAATAAAACATCGACAATCTATTGAATTTCCAAGTGAAATAACATGTTTACAAAATGATAAGCCCATCAATCACATGAGCAAAATATCAAACTTGAACCCATTTTTGGACAACAAAGGAATTTTGAGAGTAGGTGGTAGACTCGAAAACTCGTCCTTAGACTACAATCACAAACATCCACTGATTCTCAGCAAATCCTGGCTAACTACGTTAATATTTCGAGAAATCCACAGTAATACACTACATGGTGGGAATCGGTTAATGGAAAGCTTACTGAGAAGAAAATACTGGATTATTGGCATAAAGGGCATCATAAAGAAATGCATACGGACTTGTGTGAGGTGCATACCATATAAGAATACTTTCAACAAACAACTCATGGGAAACCTACCAGAATATCGTGTCTCATGTTCACCTCCGTTTTCCCATACTGGAGTAGACTATGCAGAACCTTTTCAAATGCGATGTTCTAAAGGCAGAGGTCAAAAATCGTTTAAAGGATATATCATGGTTTAAGTATGTATGACAACTAAAGCATTCCATCTCGAAGCAGTAACTGGATAGTGATTTCAAAAAAGCAATTAAGAAAAACTCAGATCTAGCCCCTATTCCTGAAGCGGAAAAAAATACAGTGGAATTTTATACCTCCAGCAAGTCCACACTTTGGGGGTATATGGGAGGTAGGGGTCAAATCACTAAAATACCACTTAAAAAGAGTAATAGGTGAAACCAAGCTCACATTTGAAGAAATTACTACGTTACTCACTCAAATCGAAGCAATCCTAAATTCAAGACCTTTAACCTCATTTGGAAGTAACCCTGATGAAATAGATGTCTTAACTCCTGGCCATTTCTTGATCGGTCGACCAATACTTGAAAGTCCAGAACCAGAAGAGGAAAGAAAAATCAGCTCATTGGATCGTTGGAAAATTATACAAAAAATGAAAAATGAATTCTGGAAGAGATGGAAGGATGAATATCTAATTCTACTTCAACAGAGGTACAAATGGAAAGAGCCAAAAGAGAACTTAACACCTGACCAGATAGTAATAATCAAAAACGAAAACACTCACCCAGCAAAGTGGCCAATGGGAAAAATTATAAAGACGCATACTGGGCTAGACGGCAAAGTTCCAGTAGTAACAATCAAAACACAAAATGGGGAATTAAAACGACCTATTCACAAAATATGTCCATTAGTAGTTACCAAGGTTCAAGAAGAAGAAAAAAGAGAGGAAAAGCAACAATTATTTACATCACTAAAAACGAATGTTGAGAATAATAACTCCAAGCTTTATAGTCCAATCCTAATGTTGCTTGTCCTATATATTTGCTCAGCAAAGGCAACAGGAACATCAACTGACTTTGGGGCTCGCATATCCATGATCAACAACAACACAGCAGTTTATCTTCAGACCATGGGCCCCATGGATATCATAAATTCAAAATGGAAACAGATCATATATTATGATTTGAATATGTTTTTTGATGAAATAAGAAACATCCAACAATGTATTCAAAATTTGGAAAACAACTGCAATAAATTATTAGCATATGAACACTCACGCAAATGCATGACATTGGCGTTAACAAGACGACATCAACGCTTACAGGAAAACAATAATCTACTACTAGGTAAAAAACAAAGATATCGTAGAGCTCCTTTAGAGTTCATTGGTTCACTTCAACACAAGTTATTTGGTATTATGGATGCAGACGATAGAAAAGAAATGGAAGCAAATATGGAAGAAATATTAAATAACCAACAAAATATAGCGTATCTAAGCAAACAACAGACGTCAACAATTAACTCTACATTGAATATTCTCAAGAAAACTACCGAAGATGTCAACAATTCGTTTCAAAAAATGAACTCACAATTGATATTATTCCAAGATTCAATTATGGAATTGGAAAGGCAAGCTAACTTGTTCCACCTAATGACATCCCAGGTAATACTCATGTTAGACGAATGCGAAGAGATACAGACGGCTGTTATGAATTTGCTCATAGACATTCATCATGATCATATGAATCCCAACCTGATTACCCCACTGCAATTACAAAAGGATTTGTCATTTATCAAGACGAAATTACCAGCTCAGCTTAAACTTCCGGGATGGAAAATCGACAATTAATTAAAAGAAGTATATCATTCAATAAAAGGAAAAAGTCTAATGCTGAATCAAAAACTAGTGAATTGTCAAAACTAGACAGAAACTGGGCGTTTTTCCAGCCGGGTAGGTAATCTCTGAATAACAATTTGTTCTTTTGATATTTTTATTTAGCATTTTGTTGTTTTGCTATTTTGTTATTTGGCATTCGATTGTTTAGCCATTTTTTGGCTTCCATTAATTTACAAAAAAGCTGAACAATAGGTACAATGCCAAATGAAAAGATGCAACAAAAAAAACAGAATGGCAAATAAAAAATTGCCAAACTTTCAAAAAGCCAATATAACTAAAAACTAAATGAAAATTGCGAAATGAAAAATGTGAAATGATTATTTGTCATAACATTTAAAAAACGAAACGTAATTTGCAAAATTTATTATGCAAAATAATAAAATGCTAAATAACAGAAATGTGAAACGAAAAACGGCGAAATGACCCTCCGCGAATCGTCAAAATGCCAAACAATTCTGGCGAAACATACCTTACCCCTTCTACTGGTATGGAGACATAAATTATTTTAAACAAGTGTAGGAATTTTTGGAAAAAGTCGGAAAAACTACTCAAATAAACCGATTTATATCTTTTAAATTTTCAACTTTTTCTACTTTAAATTTTCACCATTATTACTTAATTTTCAAGTTCACAACCCCAACCCATCGATCATTTTGATATTGAACACATAGCTGCGTCTTACGCATAATAAGCTTAATATCCCTATACATATCGAGATTTTTAGATCGCCAAAGAAGTTTCACTTCTACCACGAGTACTGAGTTACACGCGCTCTTTTTTCTTTTTTTTTTTAAGTAAAAATATTAATAAATTAGGAGAAATTTAACATCGAAATACATATACAGCTGCGGTAAAAAAAATAGCACCATGATAAGATAGATTTTTGTTTTAATCAGATAAAATTAAATAAATCCGTACCAGCAATTTTTAATATACCTATCTTATTGATACAGTTAACTCTAAGGAAAGGGTTCAGAAAAAGATTTTCAAAATTTATTCATTTATTTGGAAAATATTCAAGATGTTTCACTTTAACTTAGGAAAATACGCGGTAAAAAAAATAGCACCACAACTTTATATTTCATTTAAAAATTTAAAAAACTAGGGAAAATAAAAGGTTCATTTATAATTATGATTAATAAGCTGACAGTTGTATAATGCACTAAAATTAATATTTCGTAGCATATTTGACAATCTACATGTTTAAGCATTCTCTAATTTCCATATATTATGTATGTAAATATACAGTAGGAATAATAAAACATTGATAAAACAGTTTAGAATAGTTTTCGTTCATAAACTTATTCTAATACAAAAGAAGTATAGGACAGTCAAATTTGACAGTAAAATCGCGATGTAGTTCTGCATTTTTGATATATTGTTGGCGCTGTAAGAGTAGTCAGTAGCTAACCTTGCAGCTCGAAAAACCTGAGCGTTCTGCAAGAAAAATGCAACAGTGAAAAAAAATTGTTAAAATCACCCCATTTTTCCTGTATTTTGATTTATAACTTTAAAAATATGCAATTTAGAATAAAGCCATACTATAATATTTGGTTTCTATAAAATTTTCTATAAGAACAATTTTGTTTTAAATTCATATTCATGCATGTTAGATTTGTGTTGCTTTCTAACCATAAATTAAAAATGGGCACGACTGGATCGCACAAACTGGTTATGTATTGGTTCCATAACATTATGATATCATTAAAAAAGTTTTTAAAAACAAAGGACCTCTTGCATAAAAATGACTTAGTATAAATTTGTTATTTAATAGCTAAAACTTACTTACTTACTTTTGATGGCGCTCACAGCCCAGGATGGGCTTCGGCCTCAACTAACAAGCCCCTCCAGCCAGCTCTGTCCCTAGCTAGCCGCTTCCAGTTGCGCACACCGAGTGCTTTGATGTCGTCATTCACTTGATTGCGCCACCTGTTACGGGTTCTTCCTCTGCTGCGTACCCCATCGGGGTTGGATTCGAAGACTCGTCGGGCAGGTGCGTTGCTGTCCATACGCTCCACGTGCCCCAGCCATCTAAGCCGCTGTATTTTCAGCTTTTTGACCAGGTCAACGTCGCTGTATAGCCCGTATAGCTCGTCGTTGAATTATCTCCTCCATACTCCTTCGATACACACCGGACCGAAAATCACACGAAGAATCTTCCTCTCAAAGCACCCTAGCAGATTTTTATCCGAATCTTTCAGTGTCCATGCTTCTGACCCATAAAGCAGGACCGGGATGATTGGGGTTTTGTATAAAGTCTCCTTGGTTCTCTGAGAGAGGGCCTTACTACTTAAATGCCTTCTTAGACCGAAGAAACAGCGGTTGGCAAGAGTAATTCTTCGCTTGATCTCTGCACTGATGTCATTCTGCGATGTAATAGTGGAGCCCAGGTAGACAAAGTCCTTGACAACTTCGAAGTTATATCTGTCCATCGTGATATTTTGCCCGAGTCAACGATGTTGAGATTCCTCTCTCGATGACAGCATATACTTCGTCTTGTCCTCATTAACCGCCAATCCCATTCTAGCCGCCTCCGATTCAATGCTCGCAAATGCCCCTGCCACAGCTCGCTTCGTTCTGCCGACAATGTCTATGTCATCCGCATATGCAAGCAATTGAACGGACTTTTGATAGATTGTACCGCTGGTGTTGACATGTGCGTTGCGTACAATGGCTTCAAGAACGATGTTGAATAGGTTGCATGATAACGCGTCGCCTTGCCTCAATCCTTTCTCAACATCAAAGGAATCGGTGGTGTTCTTACCAATTTTGACGGAGCAGCGAGATTTCTCCATCGTCATCCTGCACAAGCGGACGAGTTTGGCAGGGATGCCGAGACTCGACATGGCTCTGTATAATTCGTCCCTTTTCACGCTATCATACGCGACTTTAAAATCGATAAAAAGGTGGTGTGTATCGATCTGGAATTCCCGGGATTTTTCTAAAATCTGTCGGAGTGTGAACATTTGATCGACGGTTGACTTGCCTGGCCTAAAACCGCACTGATAAGGGCCGATCAGATCGTTGACAAAAGGTTTTAAGCGGTCACACAGGATGGCCGACAAGATTTTATAAGCGACGTTTAGGAGACTAATTCCTCTGTAGTTGGTACATTTCAGAACATCTGCCTTTTTATGGATGGGGCACACTATACCGAGGTTCCATTCATCGGGCATACTTTCCTCCGACCAAATTTTGCAGATGAGCTGGTGTATGCTCCTAGCCAATTCATCTCCCGCTGATTTAAATAGTTCGGCTTGTAAGCCATCCGCACCTGCAGCCTTGTACGACTTAAGTTTGGATATCGCCAGCCGAACTTCGGTTAGGTCGGGTGGACGGAACTCTTGGCCATCATCGTCCAAGTTGAATGGAGCGTTCTGCCTATTAGCAGCATCTTGGCTGTCTTCGCCATTAAGCAGTCTAGAGAAGTGTTCTTTCCAGATCCTCAGCACTGACTGTGTGTCTACTGCCATATTCCCACTCTCATCTCGGCAGGCTTCCGTTCTAGCCTTGAATCCTTGGGTGGATCGCTTCACCCTCTGATAAAATTTTCGAACATCTCCCCTACCGCTACAACCCTCAATAGACTCTACCGCCCGCTTCTCGTGCTCTCTCTTTTTCCTCCTGAGAAGTCGGCGTTCCTCTTTTCGTTTCAGCCCGTAGAGCTCCCGGGCCACTCTCTCAGCAGCTCTTGTTCGAGTCTGCAGCATTGCCTGGTAGGCCTCGTCCTTAGCTGCATGCGCTAGCCGGCACTCCTCATCGAACCAGGGGTTTCGTTGTATTCGCCTAGTGAAACCCAGCACATCAGAGGCGGCACTTCTAATGGCTTGTTGGCAGTGTTCCCACTGGTCCTCTGCACTTGATGCTGGTAGCGGACCTCCTGAGAGATTAAGAGTTACGTGGTCTGCAAAAGTTCTGGCAGTCTCTTGCGATTTAAGCTTCTCGACATCGAATCTTTTCACAGCATCTGCTCTGCGTTGTCGCGTCATGGATATCCGCATACGTAGTCTAGCTACCACCAGGTAGTGATCCGAGTCAATGTTGGCCCCTCGGAACGTTCGGACGTCCAAGATACTGGAAGCATGTCTCGCGTCTATCGCAACGTGGTCGATTTGGTTGACGGTTACTTGATCACGCGACCGCCAAGTCCCCTTGTGTATATTGAGGTGTGGGAAGTAGGTGCTTGAGATGATGACATTTCGCCCCGCCGCGCCGCAAAGTCTGCCAGCCTGTGTCCGTTGCCGGAAGTTTCGTCGTGTAGGCTGTGTCCTCCGACTATCGAACCAAAGATGCCCTCCTTTCCGAATCTTGCGTTGAAGTCACCAAGAATGATCTTCACGTCGTACTTCGGGCACATATCATACGTTGTCTCCAAGAGATCGTAGAATGCTTCTTTGGTTGAGTCTTCTCTCCTTTCATGGGGGGCGTGAACACAAATCAGCGAAATGTTCTTAAATTTGCCTTTGATGCGGATTGTGACCAGGCGCTCGCTTACACTTCGGAAGCCCAAGACTTCTTGCCTAAGTCTTCCCCTTATCACAAAACCACAACCAAAGAGCCGCTGACCCTGTTCCTTCAAGCACCCGCCGTAGTAGATGTCACACGTTTTCAGTCTCCGTACGCCCTCTCCATCCCATCGCACTTCCTGGATGGCTGTTACGTCAGCCTCTAGCCTGTCCAGGTTCTCCACTAATTGTTCGGCTGCACGTGTTCTGTATAAGGACAGGACGTTCCACGTGCAGATCCGAAATTCATTGTCCTTGTTTCGTTTGCTGGGGTCGTCAACTTTAAAATCATCCATATCCGAGGCTTGTTGTTGTTTCGGAACAACTTTTTTTTACGTGGTAGGGAAGTTACCCCGACGCACAACCCCCGACCCGGAGGACCAGACCCTTCGTATAACTTCAAGGGTAGGGAGCTGGATAAACCGCTTCTTATAGGCCTGAGCTACAAATATGTCGTAGTAGCCCATATAAGGTGTTCACTAAGTAGTTCAACCTAACTGGAACTGTAGACGCCACCGTTGATTCCATCTAGAGAATTCGTCCGCTGCCGTCTCGATGAAAGGAGAAGTGCCTTAGTGGGAACACTCCTCCCCCCCCTCTCTCGTTGGCTGTCCCCAACAGCTTTCCACGGGGATTTAAACCCCGTCTCCAGCTGAGGTACTAGACACCCGATGTTCACCACGTGGAGGTGAGAGTAAGAGTTGGTAGACAGAGGTGGATTTTGAGAAAAACCTGTGGACGCTTGTGTCCTCTTGAATGCACATAACTACCCTTTTGAACATCATAGCTTTTGAACATAGCTAAAACAGATAGAGATAAAAAAAGTATGCCATCTGATTTGTTTGATAAATATGAATTTATGCAAAAAAAATACAAAAATCACTAAAGCGGTTTCCTTTAGGTACATTTTTTTTTTTATAAACATTTTTAAAAATAAAATTTGGTATACCAACTTTTAGAATTAAATAAAATACAATTTTACACAAAATTAAAAAAATATTTTTTGATTCCTTTTCATGATATTGAATTTTCAACAAAAAATTTCAATATTTTTCTAAAAATCCAAAAAATATTTTTTTCGAAAAATTGTTATAATTACAAAGGACCTCTTACATAATGATGAAATCGGTGTAGCCGTTAACGAGAAATTTGAGAACCAAAATAACCGTTTATAACTGTTATTCATTTTTTTTTTGTCAACCAAACTATTAATTGTAGTAATTATAGTAGCTCGTAATTTTGTTTCAAAATTGTTAGAGCCGTTTTTGATATAAATCAATTTTTTTGTATTGGGTGTATGGCCGGTAACGTTATTTTTCGAGCTAAAAAAAATTAATTTCCCCTCTAGGGAGGGGAAGAAGAATCGAAGAATGAAGAAAATCGCTTCAGCCGTTTAGGCTGCAGGTTGAGGTACAGACAGACAGAATTGCGAGACCCACTTTTTTCGCGTTCTCTATCATCGTAATGTTAGGGAAAATTATTATCTCGAGTTTTTTTTTCGCACGAATCCTAAACTTGCCCTATGCTATACTACGTATGTATATATATCGCAAGTAAAAGAAATCTGAAAATCTTAGTAATTTTTAAGCACTCAAAAAACAGGTGAAAAATGGTCCGATTCTGTAAAATTTGGAATCAAATAGTCTAGAGTATTACAAGACGAAGTTCTGAAATTCTATCCAATTTTTTTCTAATAGTTTTGGAAAGAATCATGAATAAAACAAAGTGCAAAACGCAATGCTTGCATCATTGCTGTGGTCTCATCATTAATTTTTGAAATTTCGTGTTTAATGGTGTGGTGGTTCTAGCTTGACGTCAAGCTGGAATCACCACAAGTAGGAGCGGTTATTAAAGTAGAACTAAAAATCAAACCAGTGGGAGTTGAAAGGCTAAATTTGCAACTTTTCCAATTTAACTCATTTTGCATCTTATCCGTATTCTTTTGTTTAAAGGTCGAGTGTAGAAAGTCTCCACAATTTGTTGCGTTTGGACCTAAATTTCAAGGTCAAACCATGGAGTATTTAATTTGGAGTTCCGCCGAATCATGAGCCCAAAAATGGAACTAAAATATGGCATCATTAGTTTTTTTGAAATGTTGTGTTTTCGAGGTGTGGTGGTTCTAGTTTGACGTCAAGCTGGGTCCACCACAGATTGAAGGGGTAAGGGTAGGAGTATTAATTTTGGAATTCCACCAAATCACCAGCCCAGAAATCGAACTAAATTCCCTCATCATTAGTTTTTTGAAATTTTGTATTTGAAGGCGCGGTGGTTCCAGTTTGACGTCAAGCTGGGTCCACCACAAGTTTGAGGGGCAAGGTATTTTAGTTCTCCATCGGGATTAGGGTACTAAATTAGCCCAAAAATTGAACTAAATTATGGCATCATTAGATTTTCGAATTTCAGTTGTGGCGGTTCCAGCTTGACGGACCTCTTGTTTTAGTCGATTTAAAGTGGGTTACGCCACTTTTGCACTCACAGCCTCATATAATATGATCTGCTCCGAGTACTTCTCTGTTCGCTGGTCGTCACTACTTTTTGTCGTCTCTTCTCTGTCGTATATTCATTGTCGTCTCTAGTTCTGTTCGTTTACTTTATTTCTTACATTGTAGGTGCTGTTACAACCAAATACGTTTATCGACTTCATATCTTTGCTGATCGCATTCCTCGTCGAATCCGTGGAACTCGATTTCACTCTCTTCGTCCTCGGATAAAATTGATTCTTCGGGGCTTATAGAATTAATACCATATTGGACTCGTCCTAAATTAAGATCCCATCTTGTACCTCCTGGATCATAAATTTTGAGAACAGGTTTGTCAACTAGTAACGACTTTAATAGATTCAACGCCTTGAACTGTGGAATTCCCATTTCGAGCCGAACATCACCTTGCAATAAGTCAGATGGTGGTGCAGCAACTATAGGGCAAAGGCTTGGATGAATCTTCTAAAATAACTGCAATATCCGAGAAATTATTGAAGTTGCTTCTTGTTAGTAGGAACTGGAAAATCGTCAATGGCTTTTGCTAATTCATCACGTTCAGTGTATGCCTGCAGTCTTGGTCTTGATGAAATCGGTATGTCGTCCCGATCTTCATCATGTGAGGTAAATGCAGAAATTAAATTACATTATCGGCTAAATATTCGTCTCGAACTAGGTTCTGCATTTTATCTACAAGTTCTGGTCGAACACTGGGTTAAATCTTGATTTCGATATCACTCGTCTTGACTTCTTATCGCATCAATTCGGCTTCAAATGATTCGTTCGTCTGTTCATTGCTCTCGAAGATTATGTTTATGAAGATTATTATTTTTCTTGAATATTAAATTATTATTATTCAAAAAGTCTTGGCCTAGAATAACGTCAGTCATGCTGCAGTTATGGCTGATGTCGGGGCTATAACCAATTCTAATTCATACTCTTGTCCATCAATTTTAACTTTTGCTCCAAATGCCACCGAATCACATACCACCTTTGTTTGGTTCAGACCTATCAATCAGCAAGATATCGTATTAAGTTCTTGCATCTATTCAAGTTCAAGTTCTTGTATCTATCAAGGCACTTATGGTCTTACCACGGATAACGGTCGACTTCCTATAGCTGCTAGATGGAACAGCCAAAGAAAAGTTATTATTCTGGTGAGTCACCATGGCTATGTTTCGACAGTATTTAGCGACATGTCCGTAGCTTCGACATTTAAAGCATAATGGTTTTCCATGCTCGTTGCGGTCCGGAAGACGTTGGTTTTGTACAAATCCGCCTTTTCGTGTTTGAAGATTGATCCGTCTGGTTTTGGTTCACCTTTATTCCTCCCCGACGACCAGTTATCTCGTCCCGAAATCCACCTATGTCGTCCATCACTAGCTGCAGCTGAGACCGAAGTATAATATTGTTCTTCAACTCGAGTAATTTTTCTTCCGTTCCATTTTTAATAATTCCTTGTGGACTGAGTGCTTAGAGCTCTTTGATTTTGTTTTCCGTTGCGCTACTGCTAACTTGAACTCGTCTGCTTTTGGGATGGTGCTTATCAATTCAATTAGTTGATTCTGTATGTTTTCTATATTCGCATTAGCAATATTAAACAAATCTCCAACTTGCTGTATCTCAACGTCACGTGTCCAAAACTTGTCTGCAAAACCAATGTCTTGCTGCAATTCGCTCCAACCAGAAAATTTTATAATTTTATTGACTACTCACGTAAACTCTTGCTTATTTAAAAAAAAAAAAAAAGTAAATGGTGCAATTTAGACAATATTTCGTCGTTGACACCAATAATTTTTTGAACAAACTCTGGGCAAAATATTTGCAAATCCATTGTGAGAAGCGTTTTTTTTTAAATTCTAACGTGCATGCCGGCTGTCCACAGATGTTTTTTTTTCGTGTCGTCTCTTTTCTTCTTATTTTAGTTTACATGTTCTATTTAGGGGTGGTTGTTTTTTTGTTTTTATTTCGCACACACAACTCACGATCCCCAGTTGAATAAGTTTTTTCTAGACTTAGTTTGTATTCTTACTATTCAGGGATAATTTAATTGGGCCGGATTTGGATTTCACTTCTGATTTCATTAGAAATTTAATTATTTGTTAAGATATTTATTAATAGTCCAACCAAATTAGTTTTTGGCATGTATGTAACATATAGTATCTTAGATTTTTTTGGTATTCGATCAGAAATAATATAAACTATTTGCTATTTGCAGGAAAAATCAAAACATGCAAGAAAATGCATTATTCACTACCTGTTTTTTGTTCTTTACTTATATAACTTTGGAAACATACATCTTAGGAAAAAGACAATGAGACAAAATTTGTTTGTTATAAAATTCTCCACAAGATGACATTTATATAAAACTTTCTAGTGTTATATTTTCGTTGCTATACAGCGTTGACGTCAGAAAAAAAAAAACGTAAAAAACAGAGTAGATTTGAAGCGCTTAACTGACAGATAAAAAATGGTTCAATTTTTCTATAAATGTGGACTCAGATCCTCTAGGGAATTACGAAATGAAATATTGAAACTCCATTTAAATCGGTCTGATAGGTTCGGCATGAGAGGTAATGTTAATTAGGTACACCGCGAAATGTTTGCATGAATGCTGTGTCCAAAGTTAGACATTTAAGCTGGCGCAAATTTTTGTACACATATCCACATTATCTGAGTCCACATTAATAAAAGAATTGGACCATTTTTTATCCAGGGGCGTATACAGCTTTAGTTCTTGGGGGGGGGGCTCATGCCATAAAAAAAATAACACAAACTAATATTTGTTAAAAGTCAAGTGCCTTATATTTTTTTTTTTTCATATTTTACTGTGCGTAGCTATATAAAAGAAAAGGGAAAAAATCTTAATTAACTATACTAAAGGGTTTTCCAATAGGGTTGATTTTGACAGCTTGTGGCGGCCATATTGTTTCTTTTACTTTCGGTCAAAATATCCTCTTTTAATCAGTTACTATACAGACAAATCATTATGGTGAGTTACAGCGTCGAGCAACACGTGCAAATGAAGTTTTAGAGCAGTTAGAAGTTTTTCCCAATTTTGGTCGAAAAATCTTCTTTAGCGATGAGGTCCATCTTTGGATGAATGGGTACGTGAAGCAAAATTGGCGGATTCGGGACGACACTAATCCACGCGACACTGATGGAAAAAATGCTTTCTAAAGTTAAATACGGGCGTATTTGATCTAAAGTTTTTTAAATGAAGTGGAGCATTTTCTATTTTACGTTGAAACAATGTTAATTTGAATATGCGACGTAATTTTAAGAGATTCAACCTAGTTTTAAAGTAAAACGTATTTATTTATACATCGAAATCAACTTTTGTACATTTACATTTCGTTCAACGTTGTTTTAAAGTGAAACGTTTTCATTTTTAAATTGAGATCCAAATTTAAAGTGCGCCCAACCTCAGTTCAAAGTGAAACGTATTCATTTTTACATTGAAATCCACATTTTACTTTGCGATCCACTTTTATGGCACTTAAAGTGCCATCAACGTAATTTCAAAGTGTTGCATAGTAAAGTAAACCTCAATTTGTTTGTATTTGTAAGCTTAATATAAAGAAATTCGAGAGCGCGTTGTTGTTTTTCGAAGTAGCTCCTTTACATTTGTGAACAAATTAAACGCGCACTGGAAATTCACTTTCATATTATCGAAAAACAATATTTAATTACTTTTCCTATATTTATATTACTATGAAATACTCATAGCATCAAACAATACACTTAAGTCGTCAGAAATAAATGATTCACCACAAAAATGAAATGCGTCGATCATGTATATACATTTGTCTTTGTCTTACATAAATTTAAACAAAGAAGCGTGGCGTGGGTATTTTAAATCAATACCTTGTTGAGCGAAGTTCAATCTACGTTGATTCGAAGTAGAAACATGTTGTTTTAAAAGATGGATGAATTTGATTCACCTTTGATTCCACTTTAAATCAACATGTTAACGTATTAAAATCTAGTTCGTTATTAAGTATGGAATCACTTTGAAATAAAGTCGCTCCACTTTGATTTAAGAATTTCGGCGTTGGCGCCAAATCGTTCCGAAAAATATTAGAATCAAAGTTTTTTGCTTTGATTTTACGTTGTTTTTTTCGCTGTGGAGATTCACGAGGTGCCAATGCATCCAAATAAAGTTTCTGTTTTGTGTGGATTTTGAGCTGGATGCCTGGAGGCGTCATCGGTCCGTACTTCTTCGAAAATGATGCTGGCCAGGCCATCACCATCAACGGCGATCGCTATAGGTCGATGATCACCATCTTCTTGTGGCCTAAATTGGATAGTATGGACACTGAAGATATATGGTTTCTCCAGTTGCCTGACAAAAAAAAAATCAGTTAAGCTAGCTGTCAAAATACTGAGGAAAAAAATTTTGGATTCGCTTGATCATTTGTTCTGAATTTTATTCAGAATTTATTTTAATCCTATCAAAGTTTTTATTTCAGCGAATTGAAGTTGCAGGAAAAATTAGTAAAATATCATAGGTACGCACTGTTTTCTGTTTCTTAATTTTAGTAAATAGATATCTATAAATATTCACTACTGAAAATGAAAACAATAGCTCTAATTTTCAAAAATGTCCACTTGTGTAAATTGCTCTTTTACAATAGTGGAAAAACTAAAATACATTACAAATTCGTATTATAATTGAATACAAAGATTCGTTTTCGTTGTGTTTCAAGAAAAGTGTGAACGAAGTTCACGAGTGATTTTGATATGCCTCTGGTTTGAAAAAAATGCATGTCTCTAAGACTGCCACCGATGGAAAAGTGAAAAGCACCTTCCAAAATAAATATGTACATCAAATATACCTAATCTTTTTATCTTTCTTACCAGTAAGCCTTTCTGACAAAAATAATGGAGAATATTGTTAAATTCTACGAGCCTAGTCGCTATTCGTCAATAATTCCCTCCGACTGGTCAACGGTTCACCGCAAGGAGTTCCAAAAAATCTCCTTTACTATAGCTATTGGCTTTTGCATTATGGGATTCATTGGTTACTTTGTAAAAGTAATCCACATTCAAATCAATAACAGTATTGTTCGATCGTAAATGTTGAATAAGTGCAAACAAAATCCTTTCATAATAGGTTTTCATCATAGTTTTATATATTTATGTCTTTTATCGTTAACATTAATATTTTTTGGTTAGAATAACTATAAATCGAAAGTTATCACTTTTTTTGCTTTTAAAAAAAATCTGTCATACAAACAAAACAATTTCTGTATGTGTGTTTAAAGATTTTATTTTCAGAAAATAAAATATATTTTTTTTGAAAATCCTATTAGTTTTTAATTTGAATGCATGTTATGTTAAATTTGAGGTACGAGGAAGAAAATCAAAGTATCATCGATTGACTACAAAATAACGTAGGTATTCCATTGCCATGAAATTAAATTTCTTATTGAATTGAAGTTACCAACATTCAAATTCTCTATTGAATTCTAAATTATCAATCGAAAATCCTACTAGCTTTCTAAGTAACCAACTTTCTTTTTTTTTTCTATGTGGTTACTAAATAATTATTTCAGATCTACAAAATAATCTTGAGTTCTCGGGGGGGGGACATGACCCCGTGACCCCCCCCTGTATACGCCGTTGTTTTTATCTGTCAGTTTAGCGCTTTTGTTGACGGACCTGTACCTGAGGAAAGGCAGGGCAGGAGGGATTATATGAAGTGTGATTTTCGTCGTTGCAATTTATGCAGACAATTCGAGCACATTTGTCATGAGGTGGCGGAAGACAGCAATCTTAGCAAATTATAGAATTTGTGCATCGATTTTTGGTGTGGCCAAGCTTTTGGCAACTGAACCAACGCATTGGATTTTATATTCCTCGACTTAGCAATTCAACCAATCTATTTTAACTTGAGTGGACAGCGAATTTGATCGAAAGTAAGGATAGCTGCACCGGTTGCAATTGCAATTAACAAATCATTTTCTTTTTTCATCATTTTTCGGACTTCGATTACCTTGATTTTTGTAAGTTCTTCAAGTAATTCATCTTCGCTTATATTTTTGATGTGTATGGAATAAATTCTACCTTGAACAGAATTAAGGCTAACGTGATTCGTTCTTTTGACTGGGATTGAATCTATGAGTTTAACTTTAATGAATTTATCAGCTGTTGCAAGTCGCCTGACCTCATTGACTTAACCTCCAAAATGTCTTTGGAAATATGCTCTAGTCCGCGATTGATTCGAATAGGATTGTAAGTAGATAATTTACGCAATTGTTCACCTTCCTTTTCTAAACCAGTTATGACGATGTATCGAGGCACATTATCATCGTTTTAAATTGCCGGTAGATTAGGGAAATCATCAACATTGTATTTTCTTTTCTGTTTTTTTACTCCGGTTTAAAATTACCTCTGATTCGAAGATCTTAAACCGGTTATGATTGGGGGGATCCGTCCCCCCATCCATAAAAGCAATTTATTTACAAAATTAATTTATTGATTTTCTTAGAAAATATTTATATTTCATTCACCGCAGATGGTAATAAATTGAGTGGAAAATAAATTAAGTTTTTAAGAGAAAATCACAGCTCACACAGGATAAACTCACGTCTATTCACGGCGTTCGCCAGCTTCACACAAAGAAATCATTGTGAACTGAATGTAAAATCTCAAATTTTTAATTTTCCCTTTGCATGTCAAGTCCTATCGTTCTACAATTTTATATCACTACGACAATCAGAAGTGCTCCACATTATTGATATTAATTCTGTGGAAATGCGCTGATGCCACGCCCCCTAAAAAGAAAATCTAAAATGCAATTTTGTTTTCCTTTGTTTGTTGCACTTCAAGCCTTATTGCTCTTTGTAAATTTTATAGTTCTACGACAATTATAAAGTCTCAAAATAATTTATATTAATTCTACGGAAATGGGCGGGTACCACGCCACTTATTGAAAATCTCAAATTTTTCAAATTTTAAAATCTTAACTTTTCGATGTTTGCCTTTGTATGCACCACAAAGGCCTACCGTTGTGCGAAATTAAATAATTCTACGAAGTCAGGAAGTGCTCCATTATTTTGATGATCGGTCAGTGAGTAAGTCATCAGTCAGTCAGTTACGGTTTTTGTGATATTTGCAGGCTTATATCTTAGGAACCACTAATGCTTAAAAATTGAAACATGGTGAGTTGCCTGAATCTTGTGATGCTGCGAATTTTAAATTTCTGACTTTATTGGTGGTAAAGCCTGAGTTTGATCATGTAAAAGGGTGCAGTGCCAGAACTTGGCTGGGCACTACCATGCCCTTTGATGATAATATAATAATTGAGATTAGCGTGTGTGTGTGTGTTTGTGTTTCATACCTTCTCATCGTCTAAGCGATAACACTGGGAAAACAACCACCTCTAGGATGTTTTAGATAGAAAGACTGGAGTGGAATTAAGAGTAATGTTTGAACATAATATTTGCACGCCACTGAGTTAATTTCTCATTTTTCATCGCTAAATTTTAGTCTTGCACAATTCGGATGGGGGCTGCCGAAGTGAGTACTAAGGGAGTATTCGTACTCCCTAACCATTCACTGTACTGCCGTACTACCCTCACTGTGATTGTACTCCCCTTGAAAATTCCCAAAATGTTTGCAAAAAGTCGTTATAATTGTGCTAATTCAAGCGCATTGAGAACATTTATTGGTTTATTGTTTTTTTTTTTTTAACTTTACATAAGTGTCAATTTTGAATAAAAGACAAAATATAAAATTTACATTTAGCATATTTATTAGGGTGTCCGTTATTTCCCAAACTCATTTTTTGGATAGCACACCCCGTCAATCGAAAGGTTATGCCGAAATAAAAAGTTATTGCCAAAAAAAAAATTTTTCCGGGTCATTAACCCGTGAATAACTGTTAAAGTTCTAGAGAACAAAAATAAAATGTGAAAAGTGTAAAATTCCAATACAAATTTGTATGGGAAAAGTATGAACTTAGGCACGGGTTAATGACCTCGGAAAAAAAAAATTTTTTGTCAATAAGTTTTTCTTTCGGCATAAACTTTCGATTAACGGGGCATGCTATCCAAAAAAATGAGTTTGGGAAATAACGGACACTCTAATATTTATAGAAGAAAACAAATATTTCCTTAGTTCCTTCATGGTCGTCTTCGAGAAACAAAACCTGCCACAGGAAGTTCCATTTTATTAGGTAAATCGCTTCTTCAGAGATCAAATCGCATGGTTGAAAAAATGTGTTAGATCCGAAAGTCTGAATTTAAAAAAAAAAAATATTGTAAGTTAAGTCCCTAATGATAATACTTCGTTGTGGTTTAATCTACTATTTAAAAGTTATGTTAAGTTTTTAAACAATTTGTCAGTTCTGTTCTTCTTTACACACTTATATGATTGGTATGAATGAAGTATAAATTATTAAAAATGGTTTAATAAAGTTATATTTGTAGATCGTTTGTGAATTAAAAATCGTGTTATGTAAATGTTATCCGATGATAGTTTTGGCACTAACGAGGTGAAAATTTGTTTCTAATTTAAATCAAATTTACACAAGGCCATAATATTAAAGAGATATGTTTTTTCTTGCGTACTTCCCACAAGCCTAAAATACTCCCCTCCAATCCTCTAGAATACTCCCCTCCGAAATTTTATAACGGCAGCCCTGATTTGGATGCTTAAAGTAAGTCTTGATTTAGACTGACCGATTTTTTCAGTGCTGAATGGAAAAATCTTGTGAAGGTTTGCACGAAGTGAAATCTGAAAAAAAATGTTCTGAATTTACATTGGGGCGAATACATAGTCGGTTGCTTACCTCATATTGTACTTAGGGAATGATTTAAGAGGAGATACCAATGCACATTAGTTTTGAACATCCGAATATTTTTTAAAAGCAGGGAAAAATAATGCTAGGTAAGGTATTCCACATTCGAGTAGATAGATAGATACTCGTAGATAGGTAATTTATTATTTCTCAAATTATTTACATATTCAATTACTAACATACTTAAACCTTGAAAGGGCCGTCAGCCAGATGATAGCTTTTTTGTAACAATTTCAAATAATTTTAAGTTGGTCGTCCTATTGATTTGGATTTAAAAATCATTATTTTGTTTCTATACAGGGTTCCTCATTAACAATGGTCTAAACCAGGGTTCAAACTTGAGTAATCGCAAATCGCAGTAAATTGAAACAAAAATCGCAGTGAAACCAAAATTTTCGCAGTAGAATTAAAGTTTTATTTTTAATCATTAAATAAATTTAATTTCAGCATTTTTTTAACACAAGAAAACTGAGAAGCAATATCGTAGATAAGGGATCGCAAGTATTCTGAAAGATCTTGAAAAATAAATTCTTCTACGACATTTTTCTGCTTTTTTCAAAGAATACAAATACTAACAATGTCCTCTGGATTCAAGGCATTTTTATCATATCGTAAAAATATTCTCCATTTACCATTAATAATTTCAACATTTTTTTATGAAATGGAAATGCTTTTGTTATTTTCAAAACTGAAGGAAGATAGACTTCTTGATTTTTTTTCGGATGAAGATATTCAAGCATCTTTCTATGAATGAAAATCTATATTGGATTTGTTTGCAAATCGTATCTAATATAATAATTCAAAATATTTGTTTCTACTTCAAAAATGTTCGCGTCCGATAAAATGCGCTCATGTGTTTAAAAACTAAGACCACAAAAATTCTTAAGACAGGAACATGATATAGCCTTGGTTTGCAAGATCAACTTTCAATTTTAAAAAGTGTTTCTTAACAAATAATTGCATAAAATAGATAAAGTACGGTTTCTTCGCGCAGTAGATCTACTGCTTTCGCAGTAAAGTCCGAACGCTGGTCTAAACTGAATCTGGTTAGAGGCTAGGTCATGACGAGTAGCGTACGCAGGGGGGTTTCAATTTTGGTGAAATTTTTTTTAGGTATCACAAAATAGCAAACAAAATTGAAGCCTTTCGCATTATCAACCACCAGAAGTTACATTTTAATAGAAAAAAAAAGGAAAAACACACAAACTCCTCCCTTTAGTTATGAAATGAATTTTACCTTTCTTTCTTCTTTGACAAAAAACCACTTTGGCGATTCGATTTAAACAACGTCAACGGTAATTGGAGTAGGTGAAAAGTGTATTCACATTTTAATTTTTCCGTTTTTTTTTTCAATAAGATCATAGCTATGTTATTCATTAGGTATGTTCCTTTACTTTGAGTTTCTGTGAGTCTTAGTCCAAAATCCTGTCAAGTTCATATAAAAGAAATGAAATTGACAGAACTTGGGAACAAAATGCACAGCAGAGTAAAGGAAATTATTATGTTTTAAAGTAGCAGAAGCAGTAGCTATGCAATGAAAAACTTGATAACATTTTTTCAAGGGAATTCTTATAATACAAATTATTACTGGGGCGTTTTCATAGTGATTTTGCTAAACTCATGTTTTGTTTAAGTACAGTTTAAATAAGATCAATTATTATAACAATTAATTCTGTGCAAGTCCGACAAAGGCAATGCTATAACAATCACTAATAAAGTTGAGTACATAAATGAAATTGATGAGTGTTTGAGAGATATGCATGTAGATGTTTTAATCGATGATCCAACTTTAAGATACAACAAGATTCTGTATGATACAATAAACTCTTCGCCTTCGGTGATAGATCCAAAAGAGAAACATATGATTCGTAACAGCAACCCGTCCGCGCCTATTCTGTATGGATTACCCAAACTTCATAAAGAAGGAATTCCTATACGCCCCGCGTGTCTTCCTCCTTCAACGCCCCTCACAGAAACTTGGGAAATATATTGCATGAACTTTACCCGAGGTTTTGTACTTTCAACCTAAGTATGCACTTAAGAACTCTTTTGAACTCATCGATAGGGTGAAATATCTGGTTATACCAACTAATGCTAAACTTGTGTCTTTTGATGGTAAAAATTTGTTCCCGTCGGTACCTACTGTGCAGATTAGGTTGCTACTAGAACATCGACTTTCTGAATGTGTAAATGATAAACCAAGATTTTGCCAATTTAAACAACTCATCTCAATTTGCATTGATCAGAACTACTTCGAATTCAATGATAAATTTTATACTCAAAAGCCTGGACTTGCTATGGGATCCTATTTCTCCCCTTTTGCAGCCGAATTTTGTATGGACCACCTGGAACGAAAGGTTTTTGTTTCTAAAAGCACACACACAAGCAATGTATTTTTCTGGGCCAGATATGTTGACGACATCTTCTGCATATGGACAGGTACTCAAAGAAACCTTACTTCCTTTCTTGACACCGTTTTAAATAAATTGGACCCGAACACAGTTTTCACTTTGGAGTATGGCTCTAATTCTATCAATTTTCTGGATTTAACTTTGGCAATTTCCTCCAAAAAATTGTTTTCGACATTTTTAGAAAGGAAACCTCCACCGACACCGTCATCCCAATTCCATCCACTCACCCCTGGAGTTCTAAAATGTCAGCGTTTCATCATATGATCAATCGACTTCTCAAGGTTCCTTTAAACGAAGCCAGTTTCAAAAAAGAATTAAACACCATAAAGGACATAGCAGTGAAGAATGGATGCAACACCCAAATGATTAACCGTCTTATTCAGACAAAATCCAGAGCAACGGCTATCCATTCAATTTTCCCGATTGTTAACGAGAAGGATGATAAGCTTTGGCGAAATATTCCATCCATCCTCGGTGTCTCTAAAAAGCTTTCTCTCCCCCTATCTAAAGCCAATGTCAAACCAATATCTTCAATAATTTCACCCTTAAAAACGCCCTCTGTTACAACAAAGTCAAACAAAAAACCTACATCTCAATGAAAAGTGGAGTTTATAAAGTTACGTGTAGAAATGCAATGGAATTTATATTGGAAAAACCTCAAGGATGTTGTCCAAACGTATCCACGAGCACTTAAAAGCCTCAGTGCATCAAGATCCCTCTTCTGGGTTATACCAACACATATAAAACACTGGACACGGCAGTTCTATGGATGATGTGACTCTTTTACATAGCCTACTGCGGGACGAGTATTGGACAAATACGAAATTTTAGAAATAAATCGCGATAATGCTTAAACATTTTAAATTGCCAAATTGATTTAACTAATAACAGCCCCCTTTTAAACCAACAATTAAAAAGTAACGTATGTGTTTTCTGACATATTTATGTATGTATTAGGTTTTATTTTCATTTTGTATTTATGTAGATACTTTTGTATGTGTTCATTTTAAATTTAAATTTAATGTAATATTGTTGTAACAATGAAAGAAGAATTTTAAATTATTCCCCACTCCCACTTCAATGAATAAGAAATTGTAAGTTATAAATTAGTGCCCTGATGATGTCCTCATCAAGACGAAACGCGTTGGCCTATAGCAAAAACAAATAAATTAAATTAAATTTGTGGAAAAAACAAGTTTTTTCTTTTCATTATATGTGTTATTATAGACTAGGAGCCCAGGGTCGCCAGACATACATCATTTTATCAAAGCTAAGTTTTTTTCTGCAAACAGATACTATGGTAGCTAAGAACAAATGGATACTAAGAATCTTCAATCCGGGTGCAATTAAGAAGCAGCGAGTGTTAAAGTTGCATACAAATGTTGCAACATTGCGTTATTTTATCAAAGCTGAGTTTTCATTCTACAATATTTTCTAATCAGCAAGACACCTACAGCGGGGCCTTACATCGACGTAAAACTGTTAATATAATAATTATTTGTTACTAAAACGAGATTTGTTCGCTTATTTTTGCTGTTTTTAAATGTCTAGCTGATGAATACGCCCCACTGTAGATGTATAGCTGATGTGGAATTATTTTTAAACAGTTGCCCATAAAACATATAAATATTAGCTTTAAAACTACAACGTAAATGGCACGAAAAGTTCGACATATTTAAAGTGTCTGGCTCAAGTAAGGCCCCACTGTAGATGTCTGGCAAATGTCCAATAAAGTAAATGACACCATCCCCTAAGACATATCAAAAATTCAGCTTTGATAAAATAACGCAATGTTGCAACATTTGTATGCAACTTTAACACTCGCTACCTCTTAATTGCACCCGGATTGAAGATTCTTAGTACCCATTTGTTCTTAGCTACCATAGTACCTGTTCGCAGAAAAAATCTTTGCTTTGATAAAATAACGTATGTCTGGCGGCCTTGGGCTCTTACTCTATTAATTTTAATTAGACAATTAGCCCAGTCAATAATTACAAAAAAAGGGCTAAATTTGCAAAGCGCGATGTAGTTCTGCATTTTTGATATGTTGTTGGGGCATGTAAGAGTAGTCTGTAGCTAAGTTTGCAACTTCGAAAAACATATGCTCGCTGCAGGAAAAATGCAACAGTGAAAAAAATGCAAAAATCAGCTCATTTTTTCCTTTATAACTTTGGAAAAATGCAACTTAGGAAAAAAACATTCACTATATTCTTGTTTGTTATAAAATTTTCTACAAGACCACATTAGTTTAAAATGCATGTATCTTATATTTGAGTTGCTATCTAACCATGAGTAAAAACAAAAATTCTGAAAAACTAAGTAATTTTGAAGCGCTCAAAAAATGGGTCAAAAATTGTCCAATTGTGCTCAAAATTTGCAATAAAATAGCCTAGTGTATTATAAGACATTTTGATCAAAATCGGTCAAATAGTTTTGGCAAAAAACATGATGTTAACTAAGTGCAACAAGCAATGTTTGCAACGTTGGTGTGGTCAAAGTAGGACGCTTAAGTTGGCACCTAATTTTGTACACGTACTTGGAACCCTTAACTATGATAAAATAAAGTTACAATATTTATATCTTTTTTTAAGCAATTTTGGTAGTGAATTTAAAAGTGTCGAAAATGTTCCCGAAATTACATATTAACATGCCAAGTGAACAATTTTAAGAACTTTTAAAATCGCTTCTAAAGTTGCTCAAAAAAAGATATAAATATCAAAACTAAATTTTATCATAGTTAAGGGTTCCAAGTAAGTGTACAAAAATCAGTGCCAACTTAAGTTTCCTACTTTGACCGCAGCAATGATGCAAAAATTGCTTGTTGCACTCAGTTAACATAGAGAGGCAGCAAACACTTCTGAAGCTGATGACAGCATATAATAGAGAAGAAATTCGGCAGAGTTAAGCGACGACCGGCACTGTGCACACATCTCTTTTTTTATTCACTTAATCATTTTTGTCATTAAAATTGAATTACATTAAATATAGTAATAAAATTACTAAATCTAAATAATACCTGATATAAAAGGAAGTTTCTAGTTTTATTTTCTTGGGAAAACGTTCTACATGGTGTCAGAAGTTCCCTCATCTACATTATTTATAGTTTGCACAGTGCCTTGTTTAATTGTTTCTTTACATTGCAATTTTTTTTTCATGCCTAACGGACGTGATCTAGAAGGTCTTACGGTAAAAGAATTGCAAGACATTTTACGAGAAAACGGCCTATCAATCCGTTATAATAATAAAACTGAATTAGTTGCACGTGTTAAAAATCTTTCAACACCAGAGGCACAAAACGAAAAGGAGTTTGAAAGCGAAATAAACTCTCCAACAAGCGAAGGAAAATGCGAAGAGAGTGAAGCTATTTTGTTAAGGAAAAGTATAAAAGAAAGCGAACAAACTTTTAACCACGGAAAGATGCCATCGTCATTCATGTGTTCAGAATTCTTTCCAATTGAAGGACGTCCAAGAAGCTCTTGAAAAATATAATGGCGAAGAGGGCAAAAGCATCGAAACATGGATCTCAGACTTTGAGAGTGTGTCCATGGTTTCCGGATGGGGAGATGTGCAGAAATATCTGTATTGCAGAAGATTATTATTCGGTGCAGCCAAACTCGCTTTGGAGTCTCAAAAGGAAATTAACAGTTGGGGTGCGTTAAGCGAATTTTTGTTGAAGGAATTCGGCAAACAGGAGCATGAAAACGTCCATAAGATACTTGAGAAGACGACAAAATGCGAAAACAAATCATTTCTCGAATATTTTTACAAGATGAAGAAGATAGCTTCTAGGGGAAGTGTAGACGAAGTACATCTCTTATCGTATATTATAGCGGGTATACCAGACGATGTGTTAAGCAAAAGCATCCTATATCACGCAAAGTCTTTAGAGGAGCTAAAAGCAAAGCTTAAACCGTATGAGCGAATGAAAGCTGACCAAATCAGTTCCAGGAATGCCACTTTGAATAAGTCAGCCCAAAAAACGTCACAAGAAAAGAATAAACAGGTTACCAGGCTCGATGCGTGTATTGTGGTGCTCTTTACCATACCTCTCAGGCGTGCCCTTATAAGGAGAAAGGTTGTTGTTGTTAAGTGCTAAGATCAACTGGTTGATAGTTCCCGATATCACATTTCCAATCAAGGTACACGATCAAGAATTCTAGGTACTAATCGATACAGGAAGCGATCTTACTCTTGCCAAAGAGAGTCTCAGACATAATTTGAGTTTTTGTGAGATTCAATATCCAGGCGTTGTCACTATTGCATTTGGAAGCCAGCCAGCAAAAACATTGGGTGCTTCAAAAATCCACATTGAGATCTAAGGCGAGTATTATAATTTGATATGTCATTTTGTACCAGATAATTGGTTGGCTTATGAGTTCTTATTAGGTAAAAAATTACTACCAGAAGTTTGTTTGATTATCGAAGACGGTCAAACTATCATTTGTAAAAAGATACCCGAAGCAGATAATCCAGTGTTTAGAATAAATCTGATTTCGTGTTGCGAGTCGCAGCTAGCAGAGACACTCAAGAGTATCCAAGAACCAAGAGCCTGATGAAGCCAAGTTGAAAACACGATTGCAGAGTATTCTCCAAAGCGGCCCGAAAAAACTAGTGTTCAAATGAAAATCATCCTAGATGAAGAAAACACAATTTATCAGAGAGCACGGCGGTTGGCTCCCCTCGAGAAGGAAGTCGTAAACAAGCAAATTTCAGAGTGGATGAAAGATGGAATCATTCGTAGCAGTTATTCAGACTTTCCCAGTCCCATCGTATTGGCACGTAAGCAAGATGGTTCGATGCGGCTTTGCTTTGATTTCCGTCAACTTAATCGACATGTTCTTAAAGATCGATATCCCTTACCGATTATAGAGGAGTTACTCGAGCAATTGTACGATGCTAAAGTCTTTTCTATTCTGGACTTGAAAAATGGATTTTTGCATGTCGACATAGAAGAGAACAGTAAAAATATACAGCTTTTGTGACTCCAGACGGCCAGTTTGAGTTTAATTAAGTACCATTTGGTTTGTGCAATTCTCCTGCCGTGTTTCAGAGGTATGTGAATGTTATTCTTCAGGATCTAAAACGCTGAGGTGTTGTTTTGGCCTGCATTGACGATTTAATTATTCCTGCCTCATACAAAGACGAAGGGATTAGAAAGCTGAAGGAAGTTTAAAAGATATCCGAAGACAACGGACTCATTATAAACTGGGGAAAATGTGCTTTCCTCCAAACTCAAGTCAAGTTTCTCGGGCACATTATCATGAACGGCAGCATAAAACCATCTAGAAGAGAAAACCTTAGCAGTTAAACATTTTCCTGAAATGAAAACTGTCAAGTCAGTTATGCAGTTTCTCTGAATAACGGGATACTTCCGAAAATTTATGCTGGGATATGCAACTATTCGACTTGACAAAACGAGATTCCACGTTTATATGGGAACCGCCACAAGAAGAAGCCTACATCAAGCTGAAGGAGCACCTATGCAAAGAGCCGGTGCTTTTTAACCCTTATTTGACAAGTCAGCTGCACACCGACGCCTCTAAGGACGGATATGGAGCTGTGCTCGTACAAAACATGATGACAGTATGTACCATCCAGTGCTTTTTTTCAGTTTTAAAACCACCGACTCGGAGAAAAAATTCACAAGCTACGATATAGAGGTTCTGGCCATTGTGAAAGCTTTAAAACGACTCCGAATTTACTTGCTTGGGTTATGATTCGACATTTTAACCGACTGCAAAGCATTTAAGGACACTATGTCCAAAAAGGGTTTGAATAGTCGTCTTGCGCATTAGGCACTACAGTTAGAGGAGTTCAACTGCGAAGTTCATCACCGATCCGGGACTGCCATGCGGCACGTGGACGCCCTAAGCCGCCACCCATTAGCTGTTTACACAATAGAAGACGGTGCTGTGAAGGCAGTCAAGAATGCACAACTGAAAGACGAATTCTGTCGTGCTATTCGAGAAATTCTTGCCAAGTCTGATTCCTACGAAGATCTAAGGGGTGATGTGCTGTACAAATTCATAGACGGTGCTTGTGTTTTGGTGGTTCCAAAGTCTCTAAAGATGCAAATTATTCGCATGTTTCACGAGAAGGATATTTTGGTCTCGGTAAGGTTTCTAAACTAATTAAAGATGATTTTTGTATTCCTCAGGTGGACCGCAAGATTGCTAATGTCATCAGCAATTGCATCCCCTGTATTCTCGCTGCAAAAAATAATGGTAAAAGGGAGTCGCTGCTTCACCCCATTGCAAAGGTGGATCAGCCTTTACACACCTTCCATCTCGATCATCTCGGGTCACTCCCATCCACATCAAAAAATTATCGATACATTCTGGTCATCGTTGACGCCTTTTGCAAATTTATCTGGGTGTATTCAGTTAAAAGCACGACATCCAGTGAAGTCATTAATCGTTTGAACATACAATCGCAAGTTTTTGGCCACCCTCAACGAATTATTTCCGACAAAGGATCGGCATTCACGTCTATCGACTTCGAGACTTATTGCTTGGAAAGAAATTTCGATCACCATCACGACCGGTGTTCCTAGGGGGAATGGACAAGCGGAAAACTGAACAAAACCATCATTCAAGTGCTAACGATGAAACGATGGCGCACGTTCCAGCTTGATTCCGAGTCCGACGAAGATGAATATGCTGAAAATGAAATCCATACTTTGAATGAGGCAGTCGAATTTCAGGATGGCCGTGTAGGTGGCAACGCTGGTAGAGAGGCAGCAAATACTTCTGAAGCTGATGACAGCATATAATAGAGAAGAAATTTGGCAGAGTTAAGCGACGACCGGCACTGTGCACACATCTCTTTTTTTATTCACTTAAGCATTTGAATTACATTAAATATACTAATAAAATTACTATATCTAAATAATACCTGATATAAAAGGAAGTTTCTAGTTTTATTTTCTTGGGAAAACCTTCTACATACATAAGTAACAGGCATTTAGGAGGGAATAAATAATAGGCGGTTTTTTTTAGGCATTTTTATATGCAGCGCAGCAAATTTTACATTGAAAAGAATAGTGTGGATAACTTAAGCATTAAAAATAGTGCAGATAATAGTGTATATAGTTGGGATGGAACGACTTGCTTAGATTGCAGAAATGTAAGATAAGAATGTAAATAAATAGTGCATATATATGTTTTATTCGGACTCATTCCTATACTATCAATAAAAAACGCTTATCCATAATAATATTTTTTGATAATTAAGGGTTCCAAGTACGTGTACAAAAGTCAGTGCCATTTTAAGTTTTCTAAGTTGATCACAACATCGATGCAAATACTGCGTATTGCACTTAGCTAACATTATGTGTCTTGCCAAAACTGTAAGACCGATCTTTATCAAATTTTAGAATTTCGTCTTGTAATATTCTAGACTGTTTGATTGCATATTTTTAACAGATTTGGACACTTCTTTAACTGTCTTTTGAGTGCTTCGATATGACTTAGCTTTTCACTTTCTTTGTAATTTATCGTAAGATAGTAAAACAAATAATATCACGCATGAATTTAAAACGAATGGGGTCTTGTAGAGCATTTAATTACAAACAAATTTATAGTGAATGGTTTTTTCTTAAATTGCATATTTCCGGAGTAAAAATGCCTTTTTCCTCCAGCGAGCACAGGTTTTTCGAAGCTGCAAACTTAGCTACAGACTAAACTCTAACATGCCCCATCAAATCAAAAATGCAGAACTACATCGCACTTTGCGATTTTAGTCCTTTTTTGTAATTATTGACTGGGCTAATCTTCGAAATTATTTTACTAATTTCCTTAGATTTTTTTATTTTAATATTTCTTTTTCTTTTCAGAAACATATTCCAGCCTCTTGCTCGTTTGGAAACCCTAAACTTGGAAAACAACGACTTGCTCACAATAAGTATGGATTCCAATCAACCACAACTTGGATCTATATTTGATAATGCAAAACATCTCGAAGAACTTAATTTAAAAAGCAATTCAATTAGCGAAATTCCCTATAATATTTTTAAAGAAATACCAGCTCTGGAGATTTTAGACTTGAGTCTCAACAAAATAAATTCTATAAATTGCAATTTTGTAACATTCTATGATTCAAAAATAAATATATTCGGAAATCCGATACATTGCGATGGCAATGTCATATGCCTTCACCAGCATATAATCCAAAAAGCAATGGAAGCCTACTCCGGGCTTAGACAAATTCGATGTGAGTCTCCAAGTGCGTTTAAAGGCCTGCTTTTATATGATCTAAGTCCAAGGAAATTACTCTCTTTTCCTAATATCATGCACGCCAATTTTTCAAACAGATGCTCTTACAAGATACGACTACCAGATTCAGTTCTAGTTATGAATTGTTCCGATGAAAGCTTAAACGATATTCCAACGTTACCAATACTTGAGCGCTCATTTTCGAAAGGTATAGAACTGTATATGGATAAGAATCCGCTCACCGAACTTTCAAATAAAATACTCAAGGACAACCCAAATGTTACATTGTTTAGCCTTTTTGACAGCACTATTACTCAAATACCGAAAGGATTTCTTTTCAATATGAACAATTTGAAAACAGTTTCTTTGGTTATGCCATTAAATGACATCCCAAATGATGTTTTTTTCAATTCAAATGCAATTGAAACCTTGAACATTTCCGGGACAAATATCGAAAGTCTTCCAGAATCCATATTTGTCGATTTGTTTAATATTGTTGACCTGGACTTATCCTGGAATAGATTGAAAACAATCAATCCCCATCAATTTAAATCAAATATAAATTTGGAAACAATACGTCTCTCCCACAACTTTTTGGAAGAATTGTCAGGGTAAGTTATTTTAAACCTCAATTTTTCAAAGCAAGTAACTTCAAGATTTAACAAAATTTAGGTTGGTAGTTCGCAAACTTGCTAAGTTGAAGAAGCTTTTCCTCGATAATAATCGATTAATATTTGTTGACATAATATTTGAATCGAAAACACCAAGACTTGAATTTTTAAATATGGAAAATAATGAACTCATAAACATTGACATTTCTTCTGCAACAAACCTTAAAACACTTTTATTAAGAAACAACAAATTTGAATATTTCAATAGCATGTTTAGCATGTTAAAGCCAGAATATGTTGATTTGAGCTTAAACAACCTCAATTACATTGATTTATCTAATTCTGGTTTTATCAATCTCAACACAACTATTTGGAATTTTACAGAGAATGATATTCAAACAATTGAAGTCTCATATGAAGATACTTATCTGAGGTGCGATTGCAAGACCGCTACATTCGTTACAGATAACAAACTGAGTGGCAGGAGAATTTTTGAAAGTCTGAAATGCTTATCCCCTAACAATCTTAGCCGTGTCAGTTATGTACCCCTTGAGGAATTATTGTGTCCAATACCAATTGCTTCAATTTGTCCAGAGAAGTGTCAATGTTGGATTCGCCCAGCCAAACCAACTTTAATTGTAAACTGTTCGAACGCTAGTTTAACTGAGGTTCCTTCATTGGCTAAATTAGAAAGGCCGTTTGAAATCGAACTGTCGATTGAACATAATAAGCTAAGAAGTTTAAAGCCTTATTCCAGCTCAGATTTGAATAGTGTCATTAGAATAATTGCAGCTCACAACAAAATAACTCACATTTCCAGTGAAGATATCCCAAAGAATTTAGTCGTATTGGATGTTTCGTACAACAAACTTGAGAGATTAGACAAAGAGGTAATAAAAGTGATAAACGAAAGTCGGACCCTAACGTCCGTCAACTTACATCACAATGCATTTAAATGTGATTGCTCGTCGGAAAGTGTGACACGGTTTATTACGTTGAACAAAAAAATGTTTCTTAATTTCGATGAATGTGCGGACGGTCAAAAATTCAGCGAATTAGTTTATCATAAAATCTGTGAAAGCCATTTAGATAGATGGATTGGGATAATTCTTCTGATAATTTTGGGCGCACTCTTACTTCTAACAATTTTGTATTTCAAGAACAAGGATTGTGTTCTGATTTGGCTGTATGCCCATAATATTTTTCTTTGTTGGGTAACGGAAGAAGAGCTGGATAGAGAAAAGCGATTTGACGCTTTTATCTCATATTCAAGTTGGGATATGGATTTCGTTGGAATCAATTTGATTCCGAAATTGGAAAGTGGTCCCAGACCATACAAGCTGTGTCTGCATGATCGCGACTGGCTTGCCGGTGGTTTTATCCCTCACCAAATCGAGCAATCAGTTGAATGTTCTAGAAGAACAATAATTGTGATGTCGCAGAATTATATAAAATCACAATGGACGCGCTTAGAATTCAGAACGGCGCATATCGCGTCAATGAATGAAAAACGTCCTCGCGTTGTGGTTATCATGCTTGACGAAAATATCCAACTTGAAAGTCTGGACGCTGATTTGAGAAAGTACATCAAGATGTACACTTATATTAAATGGAACGACCCGTGGTTTTGGGATAAATTGAGATATGCACTGCCACATCCTTCAAAAAAGAAACAGAAAATTGAACAATACCAAATGAATGTGATTCACAATGGAAATGCTGATGGCAGAAGGGGTGATTTAAACGATCAGAATGACTTGATTTAAGTTACATAAAATAGATAAATCTGCTTTAAAAAAAAATTCTGAATGTCGAAACGCAAATTTTTAAAATTGATTGTTTTTTTGACCTGAAAAAAAAGACACCATAATGATAAAGCAACTAAGAGACCAATCGGACACAAAACAAGAACGTAGGGTAGGAATCAGAATATGAAGAAAAGATTCAAATAAAATGACTAAAAAACACCTTTTATGAGAGATCAATAGATGGAGCAAAAACATATGAACTGAACAGACGACTTTAAACAGTGCACCTTTAAATATCGCAACAGTTTTTTAGACTAAAATGGATGTAAATATATATTTTTCTAAGCTAGTTATTGTATTAAATCTATATTTCTCTTAAGTTATAATTATAAATTGGAAATAATGATTAAATTGTATTTATTATTTATATTAAAATCGATGTAAATTTATATTTTGTTATTTATAATATTTTAAATCGAAAATAATAATTAATTTTTGCATTTATCTTCTGTAAATTAGATATTTAACCGCAAAAATAACACTTTATACATAAAACACTCGGTAATGTCAATTTCAGGCAGACGGCAATTTTTTGTATTGCCATGCTAATGGTCTTTTATCTTTTTCAATGTAAATTATTGGAGTTTTGTTTAAAATAAAGAATTATAATAATAAAATAAGAACAATAATAACAGTGCAATATTTCTGGAAATACATCAGCATTACCTACAAACAACACAGCAAGTTATATTATGATTTTTTAAGAGGTTTAGAACTTAAAAAAAAAAAAAACACAAAAATTCGAAAAAATGAATGAAATATTTATTTGAATCGATAGTTTGAACCTTGCAATTTAATGTTTAAAGATAATTTCATGCAAATGTTGACCGCGGCTGCGTCTCAGGTAGCCCATCCGCTGAGTCCAATTTTGGCATACTCTTTCACACATATCGGCCGGTATCTCACGAATGAATGCATGGATGTTGGCTTCCAGTGCGTCAATCGAAGCGGGCTTGTCCCTATAGACATTAGCCTTGACATACCCCCACAAAAAATAGTCTAATGGTGTCAAATCGCACGATCTAGGCGGCCAATTGACCGGCCCGAAACGTGAAATTAACTGTTCACCAAACTCGCCTCGCAATTGCGCCATTGTTTCGCGTGCTGTGTGGCATGTGGCACCGTCTTGTTGAAACCACATATCATGCAAGTCAAGAACTTCCATTTCGGGCAAAAAAAAGTTTGTTATCATCGCTCGGTAGCGTTCACCATTGACAGTAACGCTGCGATTCGCATCATCTTTGAAGAAATATGGCCCAATAATGCCGCCGGCCCATAAACCGCACCAAACAGTGGCTTTTTCGGGATGCATTGGTAGCTGTTGCAATGCTTCTGGCTGATCTTCACTCCAAATGCGGCAATTTTGCTTATTTACGTACCCATTCAACCAAAAATGAGCCTCATCGCTGAACACAATTTTTCGATAAAAAAGCGGATCCTCGGCCAGCTTTCCAAGAGCCCATTCACCGAAAATTCGGCGTTGTGGTAGGTCGGCTGGCTTTAGTTCTTGCACCAGCTGTATCTTAAAAGGCTTTACGCCCAAATCCTTCGGCAAAATTTTCCACGTAGTGCTGTAACAAAGGCCTAACTGCTGGGAACGGCGCCGAATCGACATTTCGCGGTCTTCTGTCACACTAGCTGATACGGCCGCAATATTTTCTTCACTACGCACAGTACGTAAACGTGTTGGTGGTTTAATGTCCAACAAAGTAAATTTAGTGCGAAATTTGGTCACAATCTTCCGAATAGACTGCTCAGAAGGTCGAGAATGCCGACCATAAAATGGAAGCAGCGCGCGATGAACATTTCGATACGAGCACGAATTTTGATAGTAAAATTCAATAATTTGCAAGCGTTGTTCACTTGTAAGACGATCCATGGTTAAATTGCAAACCAAACTGAAGCTGTTTGACAGTGACACAAGGTACTATACACACGTCAGCTGTCAAAACCAGTGTTGCCAAAACAAACCAGCTAAAAAATCACCCGTTATTTGAATCAGTTTTAATAAATCTTACATAATATTGATTATAATATTGATAATCGTCAAAAAATGTTTTATTTTTCTTTAACCGTCTAGTCTACTCCATATAAAGTAAAACATTTTTTTTTTTTAAGTTGCATTTTGTTTTCCATTTTTCGAACCTTAAAAAAAGTCATACAGTAGGTATATTCTTCAAAAAAAAAATTTAACCTGAGAACCAAATAAATAAAATACACGACTGGGTTGCACCACCGATCTCTATAATACAATGGATAGTGGATTCCTTATACGTATAACTCCATTTGAAGATGACATAAGGTTCACTGGTACTTAATTTGACCAAGCAAATCAAAATCTTGACCCATACAAAAAAACAAAAATTGGAACGTGAATTTAAAGTTATTATTTATGTATATAAGATAATAATAAGATTTTAATTTAAGAAAATATCACTAACATAATTGTATTTTTTTTTTTTTTTTTAAATCAAAAAAAATCTTTTTTTGAAAATTTTGATGTACATAATTATTTATACTTTTTAGGAGCATCGGCATAAACAAAATTATTTTAATCGGTTCATCGGTTAACTTGACGTCAACTTAGCAGGTGAACTTTCTCAAAAGTGTAGATTAACAACACAAGTGTGGATAAAATTAAATGTTTTAAAAATAAAACAAAAATAAACTTGGTAAAAAATAATTAAAACGCCAAATTTTGGAAGAAACTACTTTTTTTTACAAAAAAATTACACCGATAAAATTTGTTTGTTTTTTAAATTTGTTGTTGTTTTTTTTTAATACAATTTTGGGAAATAGAACTTTTATTATTGAAAAGGTGACAGATCCTAGATCACAAATATGCCATTTTCAAGTCTCTATGATAAAAAATAAATATATCGGGTGGCACAACGGCTCATGAAGAACTAGAAGAAAAATATGGCGATTTTCAAATATTTTTTAAAGTAAAAAAAGTGACGTGGGAGCGTTGCATGTTGGATGTTGCATGTGCGTACTTACTTCTTACAAATAATATCGCCTCCTAAATTAAAGGAATAAGTAGCTTGATTTTCCACTTCTTTAATATCTCAACAAAGACGTTATGTACATTTTTTTGACATAGCGAAATATAGGATATATTGATTAAAATTAAACAAGAGAAACAAAATTTGTATCGTTCTCAGGTAGGTTTAGGTATACAATATAATGTACATTGTACAATAATGTACATACTTAAGAAAACCTAAACAAAATTTTGAAAACCTAGTTAGGTGCATAGATACCTATACTCTGTTCAACAACAATTGTCAGTACAGGGCTTAAGGCTAGGCGCGCACATGCAACTCTTACCGAAAATAAATAGTTTAATCGCTAGTTGATCGATGACCGCGCACATAAGCAACTTTTGTACCAAATATTAAATTTTATAATGCCAAGAAAAAGAAACTAACTGATTTTTGACTCAATCACCTTTTTAGTGTGATATTCTGCATAGTTTTGCCAATATTTTTACACACAAATGCAGCCTGACATTTTAACTTTAATTGAGTACTTAGTTTTTAAATATCCAACAAATATAACTCATGTTATAATAATGTAATATGTTATAATAGTGTAATCCAAAAATGTAATGGAAAATCAAATTGATGAGGTCTTTTAACACCATTCTAATTTTAGTATGATATTTGTTGCCTCTTCCCAATAATTTGTATACAGAAAATTTAGTCTGACATTTCTTCTTTATTTAAATACCTTAACATTGAAGATCTGATCATTATCAGCGAAGTGAAGCCATCTCAGTTGAAAAATTATTTTTTTTTTAAATTCGGATAACTGTGCTTCCATTTCTGTCGATTTAAGGTTGTTTCTTTGTAGTATTGCGATACATTAACAATAATTATAAAAGTTTAAAGAAAAATAAATATACTCGTATAAATATTTACATCATTATGTTTTATGGCCTTAATGGGCGATGCCATACATTTCGACAAAAAAAATCCATTCTGGATATGAGATGAATATGGCATGAATTATTGGCCCTGAAGCATTTGACGTATTCCTCGTTTTTTTCATGGTATGTATGTGTGAGTTGAGAATTGAAAAAAAAGTATAGTTGACGTATTTTAGTGCATGTGTATGTTGTGATGAAATTCATTAAGTTTATATAAGTTATGAATCAGTGTATGAAAATTAATGAATCAAGATAAAAAGAATGAGTGTGGTTTTGCAAATTTGTTGTTTAGTAGGATAAATTATCTATTTTTTATAAAACAAGTAATGGGTATTTGAGCATTACGTAAAATCCCTTTTTTTTTTGCACTATATGGGGATAGAAAACTCTATTTATCCCTTTTAGCTTATTTTAGACGAGAAAATCCCTCAAAAAGGAATAAATCCCACGATCTGGCATCGCTGGTTGGGAGTTGTTAGTCGCTATACTCTGTTCAGTTCGTATTTTCAGTAAAGGCCTTATGGGAGAGCTTTTTCAAACGTACACGTCGTCGCCCGAGAATTGGTTTGTTTCATACGCCATTGGCACGTTTTCGAGAAAAACGCTATAAAGGTTTGCGTACTTGGTACTCCAAAACTGTGTGATAGGATTTTTTTTTATTTTTTTTAACTTGAAGTTAGTCTTATAAGGATTTCACCTAACAATTTTCTAAGTGTTTTGCCAGGCCGTTAACAACATACGTTAATTAGCGTAAGAGTCATTAGGGTTAGCTTCCGATGTTATAAAGCCAACCCTACTGAGGAAAACCGGAAAAAGTTTCAACAAGCTAGAAAGACCTGTAACGTTCATATTCGAAGAACCAAATTTTTACATGATCAGAAATTACGGCAAAAAATACTACAATGTCCCAAAGGTAGTACAATTTTTTGGTCATTTGTAAAAAAACATACGAAATACCACCTCGTCCTCGGTTCCAACGCTCGTCTTCAATGATACTCCTTTTGTCAGCTCGCAAGATAAAGCCAATTTGCTTGCAGCACAGTTTGCTGTTAATTCGACGCTGCCAGAAAGTGTTATGACTCCTCCTGTACTTGAGAGCGTAAATGATTTTATGGGACAAATCTTCTTTCGCACTCGTGCAGTTGCTAGAGTTCTAAAGGATCTCGATGTACACAAATCCGGATAGTATCCCTCCCATTGTTCTGAAGTGGTGTTCTTCAACGCTGGCAAAACCACTGCGTAAGCTTTTCCATCTATCCTACTCTACTGGTCTCTATCCGAGTGGATGGAAAACAGCATTTGTCCAGCCTGTCCCTAAAAAAGACGTATCTTCTTCACCCTCTAACTATCGACCAATTGCACTTACGTCCCTTCTTTTCAAGGTCATGGAAACGCTGATTAATTTCCAGCTCAAGAAAAATCTCGAGGAACGAAAGCTTCTTAATGACCGGCAGTACCGCTTTCGTAGCAATAGGTCCACTGGTGATCTGATGGTGTATCTCACCGAACAGTAGAACAAATCTTTACATCGCTTTGGAGAAAGTAAGATTATTGCGCTTGATATTTCTAATGCGTTTGATAGAGTTTGGCACCAAGCTCTCTTATCGAAAATGCGCGCATTTGGTTTCGATGAATCTCTTCTTCGTTGGATTAGAAATTACCTTCGGACCGATCAATACAAGTTGTATTGAACGGTTTCAAGTCTGAAATCCACAAAATAAATGCTGGTGTGCCCCAGGGCTCTGTTTCGTCTCAGACTCTCTTCCTTATTTTTATAAATGATCTTTTGTCTGAAACTTCTAATCCATTAAACTGTTTTGCTGACGATAGTACCCTCAGCTTCTCATATTCGTTTACAGATTCTCATCCATGCCCTTCGGATGTGGAACTTGAACGGCAGCGTATGATAAGCTGACTAAATTCTGATCTCGACAGCATTGTCCAATGGAGAATCAAAAACCGCGTAGAATTTAATGCTTCTAAAACACAATGTTGTCTCATGTCGTTAAAGCGAAACCCACCCCCAATGCCGCTATCCATGGGCGGCACTTGCATCGAGGAAACCGAAAAGCTCTCAGTTCTCGGTATGTGTGTCCCAGACCACCTTTTGTGGAATGACCACATATTTGATGTCGCCAAAACGCTGCTAAGTGTTTAGGTTTTCTCCGTAGATGCAAGAAGTTTTTTTCCCCTTCTGATCTGGCTGTGATCTACAAAGCCTTTATTCGTCCAAAACTTGAGTACAATTCTCATGTTTGGGCAGGAGCTCCAAAAACTCACTTGAGTTTGTTGGACAGAATTCAAAAGAGAGCTTTAAAAATGATAGGCGAAAGATCTATAACAGAAACAATTACATCTCTCGAACACCGCCGTAATGTTTCGTGTCTTTCTCTATTTTATCGCTATTATTATAATCAGTGTTCTAGTGAAATAGCCAGTTGCATTGCCCCCCTTAAAAAATTCAACGTGGAATTTTCTTCCCAGCTCAATTTTCCCCTCCCACTGTGATATACAGACATTCAAAACCAATGTGCATCGGTATCTCCTTCTAAATCCTCTCCTACTTACCTAATCGCTCGTCCTGTGTTAAAAACCCCTTTTGCGCGCTTGGAATTTAAAAAAAAAAAAAAAAAAAAAAAACATACACTTTCAATTCGTTTTTTATTAGGGTATGCCCGGTAGGCCTTATCCTCAGTAACAAACAAATGTGTTTACATACATATATAATAGTATGGAATTCTGATTGATTTATCGGTCCTTTAAAAAACTGCATTTAAAAATGCATTAAAAAAATTTAAATTATAATTTATTTCGATTTTTCAAATTAAAAAAATACTTTAATATTATATATTTTTCTCTTATTTTCCTCTCTCGATCCCTCAACAGTTTTTGTTATTTTTTTTATTGATTATCATAGAGCTATTAGTTTTTTTTTTAAAATGCATTAAAAAAAATAATGAAAACAAATTACAAATAATTTATTTCGATTTTTCAAAATATTAAATATTTTTTAATTTTTTATGTATTAAATTGGTTTTTCTTTTAAAGTAAAGCTTTTTTTTTTATTAATTTTTGAATGTGGTTTTTAAACAAGATATTGGTCAAAAAAAATCATTTAAAAAACTTTTGTTGATAAAAAAAAAAAAATACATACAAAAATAAAAATATTGAATATTTTGAAAAATCGAAAAAAATTATTTCTAATTTGTTTTCATTATTTTTTTTAATGCAATTTTTTAAAAAAAACAACAAAAACTGCCGCGGGCAAAAAAAATGCCGCGGTGCAAAAAAACTGCCGCGGGCAAAAAAACTGCCGCGAGGCAAAAAAACTGCCGCAGGACAAAAAAATTGCCGCGAGGCAAAAAAACTGCCGCGGGGCAAAAAAACTGCCGCAGGACAAAAAAATTGCCGCGGGGCAAAAAAACTGCCGCGAGGCAAAAAATCTGCCGCGGTGCAAAAAAACTGCCACGGGGCAAAAAAACTGCCGCGCGGCAAAAAATCTGCCGCGGGGCAAAAAAACTGCCGCGGGGCAAAATAAACTGCCGCGGGGCAAAAAAATTGCCGCGGGGCAAAAAATCTGCCGCGGGGCAAAAAAACTGCCGCGGGGCAAAAAATCTGCCGCGAGGCAAAAAATCTGCCGCGGGGCAAAAAAATTGCCGTGGGGCAAAAAAACTGCCGCGAGGCAAAAAATCTGCCGCGGGGCAAAAAAACTGCCACGATGCAAAAAAACTGCCGTGAGGCAAAAAATCTGCCGCGGGGCAAAAAAACTGCCACGGGGCAAAAAAACTGCCGCGAGGCAAAAAATCTGCCGCGGGGCAAAAAATCTGCCACGGGGCAAAAAACTGCCGCAGGGCAAAAAAATTGCCGCGGGGCAAAAAAACTGCCGCAGGGCAAAAAAATTGCCGCAGGGCAAAAAAAACTGCCGAGGGGCAAAAAAACTGCCGCGGGGCAAAGAAACTGCCGCGGGGCAAAAAAACTGCCGCGGGGCAAAAAAAACTGCCGCGGGGCAAAAAATCTGCCCCGGGGCAAAAAATCTGCCGCGGGGCAAAAAAACTGCCGCGATGCAAAAAAACTGCCGTGAGGCAAAAAATCTGCCGCGGGGCAAAAAAACTGCCGCGGGGCAAAAAATCTGCCGCGGGGCAAAAAAACTGCCGCAGGGCAAAAAAATTGCCGCAGGGCAAAAAAAACTGCCGAGGGGCAAAAAAACTGCCGCGGGGCAAAGAAACTGCCGCGGGGCAAAAAAACTGCCGCGGGGCAAAAAAAACTGCCGCGGGGCAAAAAATCTGCCGCGGGGCAAAAAATCTGCCGCGGGGCAAAAAAACTGCCGCGATGCAAAAAAACTGCCGTGAGGCAAAAAATCTGCCGCGGGGCAAAAAAAACTGCAACGGGGCAAAAAAACTGCCGCGAGGCAAAAAATCTGCCGCGGGGCAAAAAATCTGCTGCGGGGCAAAAAAACTGCCGCAGGGCAAAAAAATTGCCGCGGGGCAAAAAAACTGCCGCGAGGCAAAAAATCTGCCGCGGGGCAAAAAAACTGCCACGGGGCAAAAAAACTGCCGCGAGGCAAAAAAACTGCCGCGGTTTTTTTTTGATGCCGTCCTTTTATTTTTGACGCCCGGGCGTCATTTTGTCATTTTGTTTTTGATGCCCGCGTGTCATTTTATTTTTGACGCTCGAGCGTCGATTTTTTTTTGACGCCCGGGCGTCATTTTATTTTTTGACTCCCGTCATTTTGTTTTTGACGCCCGGTTGTCATTTTATTTCTGACGCCCAGGTGTCATTTTGTTTTTGACGCCCGGGCGTCATTTTAATTGTGACGCCTGAGCGTCATTTTGTTTTTGACGCGCGGGCGTCATTTTATTTCTGACGCCTGGGCTTCATTTTATTTTTGACGCCCGGGAATCATTTTATTTTTGACGCCAGGGCGTCATTTTGTTTTTGACGCCCGGGCGTCATTTTTTTTTTGACGCGCGGGCGTTATTTTTTTTTTGACGCCCGGGCGTCATTTTATTTTTGACGCCCGGGCGTCATATCATTTCTGACGCCCGGGCGTCAATTTTTTTTTGACGCCCGGGCGTCATTTTGTTTTTGACGCCCGGGCGTCGTTAACTCCCACTTATAAGCGAAATCACTGTAAAGCAAAATCAGGATTGAAACTTTTGTTGAAATAACGTGAAAACTCTGCAATAACTAATAAGCAAAACAGCAGTTTAGCAAAATCAGTAATAAAAAACAACTTTTTGTTAAATTTACACGATGACTCTGAAATCACTTATAAACTAACTCAGTATTGGAACTTTTGCAGAATTTGTCCGAAAACTCTGCAAATTAGAATTTCTTGTTGACTTAACGTGATGACTCTGAAATAATAAGAAGTAGAATCAAAGACAAGCAAAATTAGTAATGACCCGGCTGGAAAAATGTCCAGTTTCTGTCTAGTTTCAACATGGCACTAGTCAGTTTTCTTTAGGGAAAATCTAGACGAGACAAACTTGTCAAATATACGTCAATCCCTCGCAAGTTTTCAGTAAGTAAAATTAAGACGAGGAAAATATTTCATCTTCTCGTGAGGTTCTCGCTAGTAAGAACTTGATGGACGTTTTCGGCATCCTACCAGACTAAGCACTATCGTTATTGATACTTATGCAAAATTTTAACTAAATAAATTGAATCGATGCCCGGGCGTCATTTTATTTTTTGACTCCCGTCATTTTGTTTTTGACGCCCGGTTGTCATTTTATTTCTGACGCCCAGGTGTCATTTTGTTTTTGACGCCCGGGCGTCATTTTAATTGTGACGCCTGAGCGTCATTTTGTTTTTGACGCGCGGGCGTCATTTTATTTCTGACGCCTGGGCTTCATTTTATTTTTGACGCCCGGGAATCATTTTATTTTTGACGCCAGGGCGTCATTTTGTTTTTGACGCCCGGGCGTCATTTTTTTTTTGACGCGCGGGCGTTATTTTTTTTTTGACGCCCGGGCGTCATTTTATTTTTGACGCCCGGGCGTCATATCATTTCTGACGCCCGGGCGTCAATTTTTTTTTGACGCCCGGGCGTCATTTTGTTTTTGACGCCCGGGCGTCGTTAACTCCCACTTATAAGCGAAATCACTGTAAAGCAAAATCAGGATTGAAACTTTTGTTGAAATAACGTGAAAACTCTGCAATAACTAATAAGCAAAACAGCAGTTTAGCAAAATCAGTAATAAAAAACAACTTTTTGTTAAATTTACACGATGACTCTGAAATCACTTATAAACTAACTCAGTATTGGAACTTTTGCAGAATTTGTCCGAAAACTCTGCAAATTAGAATTTCTTGTTGACTTAACGTGATGACTCTGAAATAATAAGAAGTAGAATCAAAGACAAGCAAAATTAGTAATGACCCGGCTGGAAAAATGTCCAGTTTCTGTCTAGTTTCAACATGGCACTAGTCAGTTTTCTTTAGGGAAAATCTAGACGAGACAAACTTGTCAAATATACGTCAATCCCTCGCAAGTTTTCAGTAAGTAAAATTAAGACGAGGAAAATATTTCATCTTCTCGTGAGGTTCTCGCTAGTAAGAACTTGATGGACGTTTTCGGCATCCTACCAGACTAAGCACTATCGTTATTGATACTTATGCAAAATTTTAACTAAATAAATTGAATCGATGAATCGAAAAATACAAATTTTAACTTTTATTATATTTGATCAGTTTCGGTTTAAAAAAAAAAAGTTAAAAATTTCACGCTCTTGCAAATCCTGCCAAGATAACCATATCAAGAATCAGGTTTTTATTTTTGATCTGAGTTATTTTACTATCGAATCACAACCGATACTAAAATACCCTTTTTTTAATGTTTCTAGCAAAAATATGAACAAATCTAGTTTTTGCTGGTCCGGGGCATAGAGTGGTTTTTCTGACGAGGCAAAAGGGTTCATAATCGACAAGGCCCTAGTTTTGGCCATTACTCAAGAATGCTAGGGCCTTGCCGGAATTTATTTAAAACTCTCGAGTGCCATGACGAAAACTAGAATGTGTTTATGCGCGGGAAACAACAACTGAAATCACTGATAAGCGAAAGCACAGTTCAGAAAAATCATAAATTAGATAAAAAAAAAATTTCTCGATCTTTCAAGTTTCCAGGAGAATTTTGATTTCTTAACTGTTATTTCAGAAACAGGTATATTTAACAGGTATTGGGAAGTAGCAATAACAGTCAGTAACAGTTACCGATAACTAGCTGTTTGGCCCATCCCTAATAACAACAAGAAACCCAATAAACGCTGTGTGTGCACTTATTACGCATACTTTCTCAGAACTCGTTTGAGGATGTATCTTATCTATGATGTAGAAATGAGGAAATACCTCGCTTCGTGTAGTTGGCCCACTAACTATTGAGTTGAGCAAAACTGTTAATTGCAATCGTTTGTACATCGTTTGTCTACGTTTGTACAAGTTTTAGATTCGTTTGTACACTCACCGTTTTTTTTATATAGCCACTTCAAAAAAATTTACGGAGTTTGGCCCACCAACTATAACGCTCCAAAAATCTGGAAATGCAGTTCGATAGATAATCGTTTGTCTATGTTTGTCTTTTTTTTTTTCGTTTGTATACGTCCCAAATTTTTTTGACAAAAAAATTTTTTTTAACCAAATTTTATTAAAATTTTAAAACATATGCATTTTATAATGATTTTTTTATAATGATTTTTCATCGTGTTATTTTTTTTAATTTGTATTTATTTCTATTTTTAATTAATTATTACTTTTTTGGGACATGTAGTTGGCCCACCAACTATAACGCTCGAAAAATCTAAAAACGCAGTTCGATAGAAAATCGTTTGTCTATGTTTGTCTTTTTTTTTCGTTTGTATACGTCCCAAATTTTTTTGACAAAAAAAATTTTTTTAACCAAATTTTATTAAAATTTTTAAACATATGCATTCGTTTGTCTCTTTTTTATAATGATTTTCCATCGTGTTAGTTTTTTTAATTTGTATTTATTTCTATTTTTAATTAATTATTACTTTTTTGGGACATGTAGTTGGCCCACCAACTATAACGCTCGAAACGCAGTTCGATAGAAAATCGTTTGTCTATGTTTGTCTTTTTTTTCGTTTGTATACGTCCCAAATTTTTTTGACAAAAAAATTTTTTTTAACCAAATTTTATTAAAATTTTAAAACATATGCATTCGTTTGTCTCTTTTTTATAATGATTTTTCATCGTGTTATTTTTTTTAATTTGTATTTATTTCTATTTTTAATTAATTATTACTTTTTTGGGACATGTTGTTACATTTTGGCCCACCAACTATAACGCTCGAAAAATCTAAAAACGCAGTTCGATAGAAAATCGTTTGTCTATGTTTGTCTTTTTTTTTTTTCGTTTGTATACGTCCCAAATTTTTGTGACAAAAAAATTTTTTTTAACCAAATTTTATTAAAATTTTAAAACATATGCATTCGTTTGTCTATTTCTTATAATGATTTTTTATCGTAGTAATTTTTTTAATTTGTATTTATTTCTATTTTTAATTAATTATATATTAATTATATGGAGCATGTAGTTGGCCCACCAACTATAACGCTCGAAAAATCTAAAAACGCAGTTCGATAGAAAATCGTTTGTCTATGTTTGTCTTTTTTTTTTTCGTTTGTATACGTCCCAAATTTTTTTTTAGACAAACGATTATCTATCGAATTGGATTTCCAGATTTTTGGAGCGTTATAACTAGTTGGTGGGCCAAACTCCGTAAATTTTTTTGAAGTGGCTATATAAAAAAAACGGTGAGTGTACAAACGAATCTAAAACTTGTACAAACGTAGACAAACGATGTACAAACGATTGCAATTAACAGTTTTGCTCAACTCAATAGTTGGTGGGCCAACTACATGCAAGCAAATACCTCGTGCTCATTTTAGTAGTACATTATCTCTTCAACCAATGAATGCGTCAAATTTTGTATTATGTGTAGGTACCTACTAATTACTCAAATGTCGCAATCGAACAAAATTTGTTACATTGTCCCAGGCAACTCATACAAACTCATTTGAAATTCGTGTCTTACCCATCACCAGGGATGAAAAAGCGTCTTTCGGTAATGTATCGAATGTTAAAAAAAAGTGTATCGAATTGTACTTTTTGATATTTTTTTCAACAAATCAATGCTTATGAAGTGTAATAAACAAACAGGAGCATATTTTAAAATAAAAATCAAAAATAAAACATACCGGTGGGCTTGAAGTGGCAAACAACTAGTAACCAGGCTTGCCAGATTGCGCGATATAACGCGAAACGCGCGATTTTTCTTAAAGTTCGCGAGCCAAAATTTCATTTTGCGATATCTCATATTTTTCGAGATGTTTGCGGTATTTTTTCCCCGTACAATAAAACGAAATTTCAACCTTAAGGAAAACAAATTATCTTATTTAGAACACAACCATTTCACTTTGCAAAAGTGAACTTGCTTTAAGTGCTCTTTCATTACCAGCAAGCAATGTCATTGTTGAAAGAGCGTTTTCCTACATGAATGTAATCAAAAGGTAATCACTTATGTTGTCAAGTAACATTAGGTTTGTTTAATGAATAAAAACTAGATCAGAACAGAACAGCACAAACTGTCAGACCAAGTTAGAACAGAAAAGTTCAACTTTGTGGTTGACAGTTTCTAATCAGCTGTGAAAAGCGTCAAATTGAAAAAACATCAACAACCAATAACCACAATTAAAACTTGTTTTTTTTTCATGCTGACAGAAATCAGTCAGCTGTTTTTTGACACTTGTCACGCACTTGCACCACATACAACACAAAGTAGGTACAGAAAATATTAGGCGTGTACCACAAACTTAGCGCTCAATGTCAGATTAACGGAGGCAGAATCATTTGGTGGGACAACATTCTCCGCTCGTTTAGAAATAAAATTTCATCTTTTCTTTAAATATTTAATTGTTAAAGCAACAAAATTATTGAAATTGATGAAAACGATTATAGATTTTTCAACTAGTTTGCGTTTTCATCAACATTTCGTCTTTATTTTTTATTTACTTACCACGTTCTTATTTGCACACCCTCAAAAATTATAACTTGGTTGTCAAACAAACAGCTGTTCGGACTGAAAAAAAAAAAATTGAGAAATGAATCCAAAAAATTTTTGGATCAGAAATCACCGCAAAAAATCTCAGTGCTCAGTTAAGATTTTTTGTCTCACTTAAAAAATCCTTGAGCGCTCGGAGCGCTCGGAGCGCTCAGTTGATGGTACACGCCTATTGTTTTCATCTGTTCTGAAAAACTTCATGGAACACAAAAGTGAAAGTAGTTAGAACAGCTGAGTGCAAGGTTTTTACTCATGGAACACACAATCTTGTACTAATCTTATCTTTTCTGTTCTTTTCTGTACTTTTCTGTTCCGAACAGACTTTTTAAACAGACCTATTTAAAAAAAAAAATATTTATGTGATATAATAAATGAATTCTAAATAAATTATTATGTAACGGGAGGGTCAAATTAAAATTATTTTCTAAAAATGCAATAGAATGAACAAAATTAAATTTTGTAGCTAATTTAAGTACAATTCTTAGATCCACTTACGAGGATTATGATTCTTTGCCATGTAAAAAAAATCTGCTGGTACTTCGAAACTTTTTGTAATAATTAAAATACCTAACATGTCTTTAATCCTATTCCGTTGCTGCAATTTAATTATAAAAATATATTAATATATTAAATAAATTAATTATATAAATAATAAATTAATTTAAATAACTATTTAACGTTTATTTTCTACTAAAATAATAAAAAAAAGAATTAATATAAAAATTTAGCTTTTTTACTATAAAATTTGTTTCAAAACGATTTGCGGTTTTTGCGATATTTTTTATTCGTTTTGCGGTTTATTGCGATATATTTTTTTAAATTGCGATATTAGCTCATCAAAATCGCGCAAACCTGCTGGTACACTTAATTCGCCAAAATTTAGTATAAAGGAATGTTAAAGTATAGCTTTCTTTGTTAAGTAGTAGGAAGAGGTAAAAAAGTAATATGTTTTATTAATTTAAGCTGCATTGTGTTGAATTGGCACAATAAGGGTACTTTTGAAATTGGATAAAATAGAATGTACCTATTTGATTGGTTTTTACTTTTTACTGGCAAATTATCAGCCCTATTCTGCTATTCGTCGCAGGGAATTTTGCTTGAAATTTCACTTGTTACTATTCTGCTATTCATTCAAGTGAATGTGGATTTACGTCGGCAATGTCGGTAATACGGTGTGGTATTCTCTTAATAACGTGAAGGGACTCTTTCTATACAATTCAGATCAGCATATAAAATATTGCGAGTTTTCAATTGTTGGTTGTGTATCTGCTTAGTGCTTTGGAAAATGTGAGTAGAAACCAATTTTTAGTTTAATTTGAAATATTTGTTTTATTTGGAAGTGGGAAAAAAGTCCAAAACTGTCCATATATGTTTTTTTTTTCTTTTTTAATAAAAAAAATCAACCAAAACGATTTATTGAAACTTCTTAAGATTTTCACATGCACAGGGAACAGCTGTTTGAGTGAATGTCAAATTGGCTTGGGATAATGTAGTTCACCCGACGGATAGCAGAATGGAGATACAGAGCGTAAGGGAATCAAATTGGTGAATCGGATCTATGGTTCACGGGAATAGCAGAATAGGGCTGTATGTTTGATTTTTAGTTTTCTAAAAACCATATTTTGTTGAAGTAATTAGCTGTTAAGACAGGGCAAAAGTGTACTGAATTTTCTAAAAGTGTATTTGTGTACTTTAGCAATGTCAAGTGTATCGAAAAAAGTACAATTGTATCGACTTTTGCAACCGTGTTTTGAGAGCATTATATTTTATATTATGTGTGTTAAGTGTTGTCACTTCGTGTTTTTCTGCTTACATGTTTTCGTTTTATTTTTTTTCCTGGTTAAAATGCTGCTATACAATATTTGTTGAGTATTTTTTTTTAAGGAAGAATTACTATTTGAGAAAGATTGTGATGGAGTTCGGTTCATGAACTTACTGCAATTTGAATTGCCAAATAGTTTTTTTTCTTCATGAAAATAAAAATAATAAGGTTTCGTGTTTATTGTAATATTTTACGAAGGGTTCATAATTAAAACTTATTTCCTTTCTAAAAATTCTAATAAGGCATTACTTATCCTTTTTCCTGAAATTAATCTTATAATCTAATCTAACCTAATCCTTAAAAGTCATACAAAATTAAGAATACACAACACAAACAAAGTAATAAAACTTTAAGGAACAACAAACACACAAACAAAGTAATAAAACTTTAAGGAACAATAAACATTGTTTGGTTATTATTTATATGAAAAACGCAACAGTATACCAGTATAACTGAAAACCCCATATAAAAAACACCTTTTTTTATTTTAACCTGACCTGCGTGCATTCAAAAAACTGTGGAATTATTCCAGATATAAATACCTGTTCACGCTTCCAAAACGACAGTTTGATTTTAAAAGCGAAAAGCGAAAAAAACGCGCCTAATATCTTACCTCTTGGTGGTGTGGAAAAAGATAGATTTATTTTTATTTGCGTTTACATTAATTTTTTTTAGATTTAGTTTGCGATCTACATTTTTTCTGTTTATGAAATCTAAATAAGCAGTTGGTAACCCTACTGACATTTGAATGAGAGAGAAGAGAGAAATATGCCAATTTATAATGCGCGATACGGCAACCATTGAAAATGCAAAAGCTGTATAAAAAAAGAGATAGCTTATTGAAATCCATAAAAGTAAGGGTGAGAGGCAAACACCCTATATTCCCTGTACTGAAAATACGAACTGGACAGAGTATAGACCCTGGTTCTTCACGAGCCGTTGCGCCAACCAATTTATTTATTTTTATAACTGTGCTTTCTCACTAAAGCTCGTCCACACAAGCTAAGCATCTCATATGGGGTGATCGTTCAGTTTGCTTCCGTATGCAGATGACATAGACATTGTCGGCAGAACGAAGCGAGCTGTGGCAGGCGCATTTGCGAGCATTGAATCGGAGGCGGCTAAAATAGGATGGGTGGTTAATGGGGACAAGACGAAGTATATGCTGTCATCGAGAAAAGAATCTCAACATCATCGTTAACTGGGGCAAAATATCACGATGGACAGATATAACTTCGAAGTTGTCAAGTACTTTGTCTACCTGGGCTCCACTATTACCTCGCAAAATGACATCAGTGCAGAGATCAAGCGAAGAATTACTCTTGCCAACTGCTGTTTCTTCAGTCAGCCCTCTCTCAGATGACCAAGGAGACTTTATACAAGACCCTAATCATCCCGGTCCTGCTCTATGGGTCAGAAGCATGGACACTGAGAAAATCGGATATAAATCTGCTAGGGTGCTTTGAGAGGAAGATTCTTCGCGTGGTTTTCGCTCCGGTGTGTAATCGAAGGAGTGTGGAGGAGAAGATTTAATTCAAGATTGACCTGGCCAAAAAGCTGAAAATACAGCGGCTGAAATAGCTGGGGCACGTGGTGCGTATGGACAGCAACGCACCTGCCCGACGAGTCTTCGAACCCAACCACGATGGGGTACGCAGCAGAGGAAGAACCCGTTACAGGTGGCGCAAACAAGTGGATGACGACATCAAAGCACTCGGTGTGCGCAACTGGAAGCGGCAAGCTAGGGACAGATCTGGCTGGAGGGGCTTGTCAGTTGAGGCCGAAGCCCATCCTGGCACGTGAGCGCCATCTAAAGTAAAGTAAGTAGGTCTGAATCACATTTCTGGTAGTTGACATTTTACACTTTCTTCGACCAGTTTAACACAAAGTATTTTAATGAATGTCAGTACTCAAACAATATGAAGGGTTCGAATATTTGGAGGTTATTTTTATTTCAGTGAGTATAGAAAACCTGTTCAAATTTTATCTGATCTAATATTTTAAACGCTCGGTTTTGTTGGCTCAAGGACTTCACATAAAGTTTTTATTGGAAGTCAAACAGAAACCTTAAAATTGGGCGACCTATTTTAAATTAAAAAAAAAATATTTTTTTTTTAACTGCAACAGCAAATAATTAAGCAAGCGACTTACAAAAAATAAAGTCAGCCTCAGCGTTTTGACAGCAAAAGTGAGGAGTTATAGAAAAAATTCAAATCCAAATATTCTAGCTAGCGCAGTAAAATTACTCTTGGCAAAAACAACAAAACTAAGAATGTCAACAGGCAGCCTGTTGGTTTTATTTTTTTTTTACCGATGGAAATTTTACTAAACCAGCTATAAAACAAAACGTTCCTTTACATAGTTAGCAATGTTTAAATACGTATAAGAGAAAAAGTTTTAATTCCAAACGAAAATTATCTGTTTAACTTTATTTAATACCTAATGATTTCTTGGTAGCTCTGATTTTTTTTTAAACAGTCTCTGTTTCATACCACTAGGTGATTAGGGTCTTTCTGTCTAGATTTTTTTTTTTTAAGATTTGACATCCAAAAATATTTTTATAACCTCAAAATTTCAACCTCCTACACCAACCACCCAATATTTAATCGCGATTTTAGTATTTTTGTATGAACAATATTGAAATAATTTAAGAAACAAAATTAAATTATTTATGTTGTTGAATGACAGATGTCACTACGTCCGCCTCATTGAACTTATTCATTGGCGTGAAGTTTCGCGACACTTTGACATTTATTTGCTGGGGTGTCATCGGATAAGGTGCTTTGTGCTTTCTTGGATTACCAAGAAATGCCATCTGCGCTGCGTAAGGTCATTGTCACATGTGACAATCACACTTTTGTGACTTTTTCGTGTGAAAGCTATTTTGCTACCACTTTCATATTAATCAAGTCAAAATACTGTTTGAATAAAAAATAAAATATTCCACAACAGAACAATATATTTATTTCAAAAATGTTTTTATGAAGATCACAGGAATTTTCTTGCAGGAATTTAGCAAACAAGTTATTGGGCCCACAAGACTTTGGCCAGTTAAATATAGCGCCAACAGAACCAAATCAAACGTTCAAGATCATTGCCTTGGCACGGGTTTTAGTAGGAATTAAAATTAATTTATTTAAATTTCTTAATTTCCTATCACATGTGACTGTCACAAATGTGATGATCACAAATCAACAAAATTTTGCAGGATTGATTTTAATTACACGAAAATATGTACATTTGTACGTGTTTTGTGCCTGTGAAAGGCTGACTAAATACTAAATGAACAAATACATTATCGGCATACTGTTTTTTATCAGTCAGCATAACAATTTGGTCTACAGTATGCCCGGCTTAATTGCACTGACCATTTTGTCCGATTTATCGGTTAATTATCCGGGTAGTTCAATTAATGAAACCCCGCTTTATTGACCGATCTGTTGAATTAAGAGAAACCTGTATAATTGCCAAGTCGGTTAATAAAAAGAAAAAAATATTTATGTAAGGAATTCAGTGTACAAATTTCAGTGTCAATTTAAGTGTTTCCAAGTAACTATAATTTATGTTTGGATTCGTTTCAAAATGTTTTTTTTTTTGCCATTCACTTAACCGAAAAATGTACGTCTTTAGTTTATAAGCTGAATTTTTTCAAGATGAATTGAGGAAGTAATTCAATTTAGCAAGTAATTCAATTAAGCGGGGTTCAATTAACCATTTGAAAGCCTAATCTACTTATAAGGGAAAATTCCAAACGCAATTCTGTCGTTCAATTAAGAGGGATGTTCAATTAAGCGAGGTTCAACTAAACGGGGATTACGTTTTTGTGTGTGTATAACATTGAACAATGCCAGCACGACGCCGACGGTTTATTCTTTGATGAAGATCAAACGGATATGTGGGGATGGGATCTATGACAGAAAGATGAATGGAGCCTTCTATTTTATCGATAACATATCGTTCCATTTTATAGGACATATTCAATTAATTTTATCGATTGTTAAAACGTTTATATAGCAGAACAACGTTTTGCCGGTTTAGCTTATTTCGGTCGCCTTAAGACGGACTGACAAAACATTAGGTACACTCAATAATTACTTTTCGAAATTAATATTTATTTTACCTTATTTCATTTTTCTAATTAACGATAAAAAATATATATTACTTATTTTACTTTACATTTAACTTTTACGTGCTCAAACAATGAATAGGTATGTTAATGAAATACATTGAATTGAGAAAATAAATGGTTGGATTGGTGTTTTTTGCAATCGACAGTTATCGTCTACAGCACTCCATTTCTTTTTCATAGATCCAATCCCGACCCGGAATCTATCATCAGCGACGAATAAGTTGTGTACACTGTCATCGTACTTGAAGTTACTGGCATGGTACAGCTGCATCTGAAATCGGGGCCGAAAAATTCCTAGAACAGAACTGCGACACACACAGCGACGAGATACACCATGAAATGCTTCATTGCACGGATATTTAAGGGCTCAGCACCGATATAGTGCAGCGAAATTTTTCTTCTCAATAGAACACTAGAGTAACGATCGTATCAAGTTTGTTTATCGAATGATAACGCGCTCCGTCATTGTCGACAGCATTAACGTCAAACACACTTTCGTTCAAATTGTTTCATTCGTTCTATTTCATCGATAAACGATAGTTCTTTATCACATTCGATCAATTTTATCGATTGTTAAAACATTCAAGCCCACTTACAATACATTCGTTATATCATATTTAGCAACTAAAATATTCACTTTACATAATTTATATTGCAGAACAACGTTTGCGGGGACAGCTAGTAGTATAATGTGTAAATATCAACGCAAACTTAATTTTGTATTTTAGATTTAGATTTATTATTCATCAACAAGATTACATGTACCTACAGTTTAACAATTTTGTTTACAACTTTTGAGGGCACGGCCTGCAGGGCCGTCAGCCAGATAGGTAATAACTTATTATTATTAAACCATTTTAAAAAAGAAAGTATTTAAAGCTTAAAAAATCTTCATTTATTATCTTATTTCTATACAATAAAGATATTTTGATAAAATTGAATAACTTTTGCCTGTCTTTACCATTTAATAAATCTTGAAATTTCTTTGCCAAATTTTTCGACGTATTTCTACCAGAATGGGACATTTTCCAATAAAGTGTACTACATTGTCTCGTTAACGGGTGTTACACAAAGAGCAATTAATTGCTAAATCATTACGGTGCGGTATGAAATTCAGGGGGAGCAGTTCTCCTCTTGCTCGAAAGATCATCTATATTTTTTCCGCTGTATGGATGTCCTTAAAGAAGTTAGCTTCGCCTAGATTGTGTTCGAGCTTAGAATAAATCTCTCTGTGCAAAGAACTTTTGGCCTTTTCGCTGTTGTCCTCTCTCATTTTTTGGTGAAGCTTTTCAAGCGAGTTGTCGAGATATGGTTTCCACAATGCAAGATTTTCCAGAGTTAAATTAAAAGGAAGCGCACACCCTTCAGCTATATTTTTCCACTCATCAAACCAAGAACTGTTGGATTTTACAACTGATACGGCTACCTTACGAGTAATTTTTTTTCGTGTGGTTAAACATTATTATGTAATATCGTCTTTTTTTTTAATTTGGTACCATGTAACTTCGGAGCATCATCTAGAATACTCGAAAGAATCCTTAAAAAACAACGGTATATAAGATACAAATGTTGAAAACCCGTTAACAAAATTTTAGTCTTCATACCTACCTACGTAGCACAAGTACCTCACAATTCTGAGCCATAAATTGTTTTGACAAAAGAATATTCTTGCCTAAATACCTTAACTTAAGGCAAATCAGCCATTGAAATAATAGATTGACATTACACGTTTTGGACTTTGAAATCATTTGTGCATGCCTACCTACATAATCTTATTCTTTTAAAGTACCTATATAACTGTAAACCGAACCATTTCTTGTGCTTGTACTCTATATGCAACACGTTGCTTACTTTTTAACAAAAGGAAACTATCCAAATTACCTCCATGAAATATTCATAACATGTGATGCATAACCAACATGTCTTTACAGAACCACTAACTGAAAGGAACGCCCTAGCTTTTATAGCATCCAGCCACAGCAGCCAAGCTCTAATAATGACTCCTAATTGCTCCCACAAGAAAATTGAAAACTCACAATTACTTAATAACCAAAATTGCAGCTACGAAAGCGGAATTGACGTAGTCAATTTCGCGCGAGCCAAAAACCAACTTCCTGCACCTGTATTCCCGACACTGGTTCCCGCACCAGATCGGTACGTACCTACGTATACGTACGTAGGTCGTAGGTACACCTCTCAGCAAGCAGCACAGGGTTCAGTGTAAAGAAATTGAAGAGAAACCGTGCACTTTGCCACTTGAGGAAGAAATACCTTCATAACGGTAAGCCATTCATATCCATCGTAGAGCTACCATACCGGAAACAAGAAAAGACTTGGCTGTTCGCCCGCCCCTAACCAGAAGTTTTGCCACCGTTGTGAAACCTTAGTTAATGTAGACTATATACAGACATTTACTATACAGCATATGCCAACACCGTCAATACTGAAGCTTTATCAACTCTTCATAGTGCAACTCAAACATACACACACAAATGTATACACGTAGCTTGGTCGATATCGCGCAAAACTTTAACGAATCAATTCCCTTAACAAAGTTCAGCCAGCCGTTAACTAAATGCAAAGAAAATGACTACTTAGTTCTTGAAAGAAATGGCTAGCCGAGCATGAGAGAGAAAACGTAAAATTTGCAAATCTGCCATTCCAGAGACACACATTCTTGAGATAACTTTTGGAAATATATTATAGTGGATCTGAGATGGTATAGTGTACGTCGCATCGTTGTTCGGCGCTGCGCTGCACTGCTTAAGTCATGGCAGAGTTGAGTAAAAATGTAGCTTCGAAAACAATGTACCTAAATACAATAATATACCTATACTCATCGCAGGCATAACTTTTCAAATTGTCTTTATTTGTTTTGTGGGAACTGCTACAATGCCAAATCATAGAAAATGGATACTGGACTGCGGACAAGGGCATGCTGATGAATGTTATTTACAAAATCCTTTGCAGGAATAGGGAATATTTTGTTACTTAACTAAAAACATTTTTTCAAATATATCAAGTGAACAAATTGCCAAGCTTACATTGATTAATATTAGTTTGCTGTGATAAATCACGGACGTGTCAGATTAATCTCAGAATTAATTTGTAAATCACGACTTGTCCGGTAAATCACAAGATGATCTTGGTATTTCAATGATTTCTCTGGTAAATCGATCGCAAATTGATCTTGATAGATCAATGAATGAATATACAAATTGAGGGATATTGCACTGCGACCTTAAGATCTATTGTGCCCCCCCATATAGAGCTGGATGAGGCCTGCTCATCTTACAGCTCTTCCTCCAGATGTATTCCTCTCAAGAATTAGAGTATTTGGAGTATTGTAAGTGATGTTGTTAAGTCGCGCTCTTCTACCTGGTAGCGTCACAGGCAGCGCTGCCGAAAGTGGCACTTTAGTGCAAAATTGGCACTTTCAAATGAATTTGGCACTTTGGCACTCAAAAGTGCACCCATTGGCACTCAAAGTTTAAAATTTGTCACTCAAAGTTTAAAATTTGGCTATTTAACGAGAGGCTTAGCCTTTCGTGTATACTGGAGCGTTTGAAATGTCTATTCGGTATTGACATCAATGAGATTTGGTTCTTCTGGAACGATCGGTCGGTACGGTACGGGTATGTGAATCAATCATCTTTGAAGTCCCTCGCCATTTTGTCAGATGATTTTTGTCAAAGGCTGAGGTATGCTCGTTGGATCCAGGGTTTTACTTAAGAAGCAACTAACTTTATTCGGTTTTGAGGTTCTTTATTCACCAATCACTGGTTCTTTAATTAATTCACAATTTTGTTAAAATGTTCATATTTTACTTAACTAGTTTATATGTACATTATACAATTCCCAAAGTCATACGTTTAGATAATAAGGGACTGAGATAGCAGTGTTGTCACTAAATTACAGTCTAAGAACTGAGATAGCAGACGCCCCACTAAATTACAATATGAGGTAGCAGACGCCACTCAATTACAGTCTGAGATAGCAGACGCCACTAACTAACTACTTTTAAACCTGGGCTTAACCTTCCACTGTCAATTCTGCAACCCTAGTCTTTTCAAAAGTTGTAGTTGGAGATCTACCAGGTACTCTAGATTTGTACTTTTCTAATATGTTAGATCTCTCTTATCTTCTGTACTTTCACGCTGCCTTATACAGATTTGCGTAAAAATTTGCTGTGAATTATAAAGTCACAGAAAACAAGCTCATACTAAAATTCCATCACAGTACTTAACCAGTGATGGTTTGCGTGGTTATACATAGTACTGGGGTGTGGAATATGAAAAAGGGTATTTGTTTGGAATTTATACAAAATAATTAACTCAATTTAACGGTCAAAATTACTTGAAGGCAATTAAATAAATAGCGGTAATTCTAGATTGATTGACCTTGAATGCAATCGAATAAACGGTGGAGGACGTGGCAGGTAGTACACCTCTACCTGCCTCCTTACAATACTCATAACTATAATACAAAAAAATTCAGGACACACATGATAATTGCATTTTGAGCAAGAAATCTTACATTCCTCGACTTCTTCTTCAACTTAATATGGGCACCCTTTTAAGATCCCAGGTTCCAGAATTTAGAAGGTGTCCTAGACTAGAACACTAGAAATTGAACAAACATTAGGTTTATTAAAAAATAAATTAACCAACTTTCTCATAAAACTTAGAAGAATCCGGCTAAATGATCATTGCAGCAACCAGTTGATTATTATCAACCTCGTTTTTTCTTGTTCTTACTAAGAAGCTGGTTTATTTATTTTTTAATATCTTGAAAATTAAGTCCTAGAAATACACAGTTTACAGCTTTTGACTGAAAATTGATAAGAGCATTGAATTTTGAAAATAATTATAATAGTTAATAAGGTGCAATTTCGAAAAAATATAATATGTAAAAGTATATTCGTTTTTCAAAATTTTGAGTTTGAAAATAATTAAAAAAAAAAACTTATAGCAAAAAGGTATAGAAGTGTTGCCGTTGTTTTTTAATAATTAGTTTTCTGTTTCAAAGTCAAGTTTTTAGAAAATTGCCACTCCAGCCGAAAGAGGGGGAATAGACCCCCCCCCTCCTATACGATTTTTTATTGTCTCAACCTTAGGTGAATCACAAGTTATGGAAACGGATTACGTACTTCTTGGATGATATTGACCTTAGGTGCTTGAATCGTTCCCGGATTGTTGGCATAACATCGGTCCTTTACGGTTCCAAAAAAAAAGTCTAAAGGGGTCAATTCGCAGCTCCGAAGCGGCTTAATTTTGGGAATTTGGGGCGCAAAAGATCGACTTTGACTTGGGATGTGTGGCATGGCATGTCATCCTGCATGAACCAGAGGTTGTCCAAATCCATGTCTTCAATTTCAGGAACAAAAGAAGTCGGTTAACATGGCTCTGTAACGCACATCGTTGACCGAAACGTTGTGACAAGCCTCATTTTCGAAGAACAATGGTAGCCTCCGAGACGAAAACGCAAATCGTCAGAAAAGATGATTTTTCGCTCAAAAACGTTGTCCAATAAGTTTTCATTATTTCCCAACGTTGCTTAGTCGTTAAGCGACTCATTTTGTTCCGCGGACCAATAATACTGTAATAAGATTTCGATGTCAGTGTCATAATAACTTATGATTTAAAAAGAAACCACTAGATGGCCCACCCTTTATGTTAATGTTCAAATTGTACATTCTTCTTTATAATTCAAATTTTTGTTTCGTTCTTATAGAACAGCTTTTCATATTTCCGTCTTTCTCATTATTGGTTAAATCTATATTGAAATAATTTTGTTTTATACAGATGCTCTTAAAAAGTTTAAATAAAATTTTGAAAAATCGATTTTTGAATTGATGACATGTTTATACAAATAAGAAATTTTACACAAATAATTTATTTTAATTCGCGTTTACTGCTTAAACAGTACAAATATTTTTAAATTTTTGAAGTGAAACTTCTTTGGGCGCGTTGAGAGTGAAATTTCAAGGTTGAATTTTTGTGAAACGAAAAGATGTAACGCCACATGTGCCACAGCTGAGACCATTGATTAGCTAAGTGGAAGAAGGTAGAGAAAAAGTAAAAATTTTTATTCATAGGCTAATATATTTTATAGTGCAATAAGTTTGAATTTTTTGATAATCTATATTATTGTAGCAGATAAAAGGGAAAATGTCCTTCTACGTCTTTTTTCTAATTTCTTAATTTAGAACGCTAGAGTTTTGAAATTGTTTTGGTGGATAGATAATGAAATTCTAAGAATCTTACCAGTTTAAGATTTGTATCTATCTCCTACTGGTATGGAGATATAAATTATTTTAAAAATTTTATCTCAAAATGGGCTAATTTCAAAAAATTGAATTAAATCAGGAGAGTCCGCTAAAAATTTGAATTATATATGGTTGCGAAATACATAAAACCAAATTAAAGTTGTCATATACAAATTTTGGATTTGCAGAGATTTTGAGTGTAGGAATTTTTGGAAATAGTCGGAAAACCTACTCAAATGAACTGATTTATATCTTTTAAATTTTCACCTTTTTTACTTTAAATTTTCAATTATTATTTAATTTTAAAGTATACAACCCCAACCCATCGATCATTTTGATATAGAACACATAGATGCGTCTTACGCATATAAGCTTAATATCCCTATACATATCGAGATTTTTAGATCGCCAAAGAAGTTTCACTTCTGTCACGAGTACTGAGTTACACGCGCGCTTTTTTTTTATAAGCTCACATTAGTTCAAGAACATAATTACCATCTTTTTTGTTAAGCTCAACTATAAATAAGGATCTTAAGCAATTAAAGAAAAAATTTCATGTTTTGAACATTTTTTAAATATCCGTCGTTTTAGATAAAACTTTTACATGATATACATTTGAGCTTTCAAAGAATGCACAACAGCCAGTAGTGAAGTAAAAGTGTCCGGCAATTTCTTTTTTTCATAAAAATCGTATATGTATCCACTGTCAAGTTGACCTGGTTTTTATTCTTGTTGATTTGTTTCATTCTCCGTCACCAGCTTAGCGATTTGAAGCGTGATCTAATTTTCTATATATACAAATAAAGAAAATTAATTCCCTTAATTGTATAACAAACCATTTGACATGCCAGCTTCAACGAGAGGCCAACGTAATCAATGCGCAGACGCTGCTCTGGATGGTGGAATCGATACAACGGGAATAGCTGACAAACTTTGGACCCGATTAGAGAAAAAACTAAAAAAGTGGATGGACAATTTCTGTCTGCAAATGGATGCTAAACTCTTGGCATTGGAGGCCAAACTTTTTTTTGCATTTCTATTCCCGTCTTGTAGTAGCCCGTAGCGTAATGGTTAGTGCGTTCGACTGTCATGCTGGAGGTCTGGGATCGCTTCCCAGCCTCGTCCACCTAAAAACTAAAAAGTTTTTTTTTCAGGGCTACTGCCTCTTGCGAGGAATTGACAAATCCTCCAAGAGTATCACTTGTCACGAATAAGTGCTTCTTGTCTAGCCGTTCGGATTCGGCATAAAATTGTAGGTCCCTTCCATTCCTGTCGAAAGACGCACACAGGAATGGTTGCGAGTTATTAGTCACTAGGCCCTGGTTCTTCATGAGCCGTTGTGCCACCCGATTTATTTTTTTTTTTTTTATTCCCGACTTTGCAGTTCACCAAATAGTGGGTGTAATCGAGTGACCTGCTAACTTCACAGTGAAGTTAACAGGTCACATAGTGTATCTTGATAACCAAGCATGCTAGAGACTTGAAGTAAAGCTTCAAATTTGCAGTTTATTTTGCATTTTAAGAAATTTTAGGTCCAAATTTTGTACTGCCCTGCTAACTTCACAGTGAAGTTAGCAGGTCAGAGGGTATCTCGAGAACCAAGCATGCTAGAGACTTGAAGTAAGGGTCCGAATTTGCAGTTTACTTTGCATTTCAGGAAATTTAGTTCGAAATTTTGAAGTCCTTTATTTGAAAAAATGTCATACTGCCCTGCCAACTTTACTGTGAAGTTAGTAGGCCAGTATGAAATTTTTTTCATATTGAGGACTTCAAAATTTGGAATTATAATTTCTTGCAAGGCAAAATAAACTGCAAATTGGGAGCTTTACTTCAAGTCTCTAGCATGCTCGGTTCTCGAGATACACTCTGACCTGCTGACTTCACTGTGAAGTTAGCAGGGCAGTATAAAATTTTTAACAAATAAAGGAACTTCAAAATTTGGACCTAAAATTTCTTAGATGCAAAATAAACTGCAAATTTGGACCCTTATTGCAAATTTCTAGCATGCTTAGTTCTCGAGATACACAGTTTGACTTGCTAATTTCTTATTAAAGTTTTTTTTTTTTTTGCCTGATGACAAAAATTGAACAAAAAACAGTATCGGGGTTTAACAACCAAGTCCCTTAAAACATCCCTTATTCCAAATACATAGTTTTTGGAGCTTAACTAATGGCTGTCAAAGTCCGAAGTTGGGGTTAAGGCTTAAAGAGATAATGAAAAAAATGGGGCCGGGGCTTAACAATTAACACGGAAAATGCAACAACAGTTTTCCCTTAATACTTAGCTTAAAAAAAACAATTCAGGCTAAAACCCGGGGAGAATTAGAGAAAAGTCATCAACGTTAGTGTAAATATTTAATACAACAAGAATTCTTTCTTACGGCATTGGCTGGGTTTATATATTTCCAAGATCGAAGGCAATTATAAATAGAAATCTTTTATGGACTAAATTCCAAAGAGTGCGTTTTCTCTGTGCACTCATAAAATCATGCAGGAGCACATGAATATTGGCAAATAACAATCCATCTAGAATTTGGTGACGTGCAAATTTATCGACACATTATTTGAGCAGGAATATTTAGTACATGCAGCCTTTACGAAAATTCATTCACGCTTCAAGATTTATGCCGCAGGTTATTTTTTAGAGCAGCTTTGTCTTATGTCCGACTAAAAGTCTTGAAGTTTTGACATTTTATTTTTCAATCGGCAAAATATTTTATGGGATAATGGCGTTATCTAGAATGACAAAAATCTCAAATAGCAAAAATCTCGAAAAATCCAAAAAAAAATCTCGAACGCAAAAATCTCGAATGCACAAAAATCTAAAACGTACAAAAATCACAAAAGACTATAACCAAAAAAAAATTTCGAAAAAAAAAATTCATTCGAGATTTTTTTTTAACCTTTTTCAATAGTTTAAACGCAAATAAAACGCATAATAATGTTCAATTTATGAAACTTTATTTTTCTGGTCGAAAAAGAACAGGAAATGAAAATGTTTTAAAAAAAATCAAATATTTTATAGGATATGTTGTATATATGCACGAGTAGCACAGAATTACTTAAAGAAGGATTTAGGAATTCTTAATCTACATTGCATGCTTCTTTAAAAAGAATTTAAGTTCATATTAAGTAGAGAAAAGGCGCAAGTGGGAGGTCCGATAGAACTAATTAAGAAGCTAAATTGAATTATTGAAACATTCCTTAATTTTTAAATAGGTATCTTAAATAGGTATGCCATTTTCGAATAAAGGAGCTAAATTGAAACATTCTTCTTAAATACTTCGGTACTACTTCTTAAATAGGTATGACATTTTCGCTAAATTTATTTATTGAAACATTCTTTTTAATTACTTCCGAACTACTTTTTAAATCGGTATGACATTTTCTTTGCCTTTCACAAGTCGTCTTTAATAATTCTTGACTCCTTCTTTAAGAGGTACATACATATATGGCATTTCTGAAAAAAATTTTGATTTATTATTCTATTCAATTATTTTGGCAATTTTGTTATCTTTTTTTTTTATTTATTTTCAACTATTATTATAATTGCATTTTTCTGTAATTAATTGTTTTTGAATTAAATCTCAATTTTTTTTATTTACCTGTGCTCCACCGGGAATCGAACTCGAGCACCTCCGCATGCCGTTCGTATGCGCTACCTAATCAGCCAATCTGATACTTGCCTGTTTAAAGAATTTTACATATTTCAGCAATTTGAGTTCGTTTGTATCCCGATCTCTTTTTTTTTTTGTTGCCCAATAGGTAAATATTCAGCTCAGAGCAAACACCAACAAATTTGGTACCAAATAATCAAATGTGAAATAATGGTGGACGCGGCTGAGAATGGAACCCAAGACCTCTGGCGTGTCAATTGAATGCACTAACCATTACGCTACGCGCTACTACCTACTACTATCAAAAACCATGTGTCGCAATTTTAAGTACTATTATAAGAAGATCAAAAGAAGTATTTAAGAATCATAAAAATACCAGAGCCACGCCTTTCAAAATTAAGAACAGTTTTTGAAGGATTAAAGAAGTATTTAAGAAAGAAGGTAAACAAACATTTACTTTAAGTAGAAGTGAACATAATAATTTAAGTGCTTGACGAAAATACCTAATAAAGAGGAAATACAGATCAATTTAGGAAGTCGTGAACTGGCATACCAATTAAAGATTGAATAAAGTATGAATTAAGAAATGTCATATCGAAATTATACTATTTTGTGCTACTTGTGTGTATACTCGTACCACAACATAACAAATATCAAAAAAGTACAATAATTATTCAATACGAGGGAAAAGTGTCCAAATGTAACAAAATAAAACAATTAACTCTAAAACTAAATAACTTCTATAAACTGGAGTTATATACAATACTTTTAAGGTAGCTTCTTTTTCGTCCAGTATTTTTAAGATTTGCTTTTCTGTTTTTAAATACTCCCTTCTAACCTTAGTTTTTTGACCAATTTGAATTTTTTGAACCACACAACTAACCTGAATTGACTCACTTGCCAAAACTTCAATTAATTTATAAAGTCCAACACGTGGCCTTCCAATTAAAACTTTGAGCCTCCTATGCGAGGACTCAAACTCAACTCTGTTTTGTGTTCTGGGTAAGCTCTGTTTTATTTTTGGTCAGCACATGACCAGAAAACTTATCTTCTTTCGGGTGGGTCCATGTGCAGTGTACAAATTCTCTTAATTCTAAATTTATTTTTTCTAGATTTTTGCAGATCGAGATTATGCTTTCTAGATTTTTGTTTTCGAGATTTTTTCAATTCTAGATTTTTTTTCGAGATTTTTACTTTCGGGATTTTTGCTTTCTGGATTACTGGTTTCTAGATATCGTGGTAAACTTATATTTTATATATGTGAACAGGTAATCTACCAATTTGGATAGTTCCGGAAAATAAGATCTCAGAGGGCTCATACTGTCAAAACACATATCAGCTTTTGCCAGTGAGACCTCTTAGATATCATTTTCCTGAACTAGCCAATTAGAAACAGTTTTTAAATCTAATAAAAAATCTAACTTGAAAATACACCTACATAATGTAGTTACTTAATCAATTTGTGAGCTAAATAAGCGGGATAGAAGCGGATATTAGGTCTTACACACATATAGCTTTTAATAGAGGAAAAGTGTGAATGTAAAAGTTCGATTTCTGTTATATAACTATGTACATTATGTATTTCCACAAAAAACCTTGAACCTTAACCTAAACCTATCCTTCATTATATTTGTTTTAAATTATAAAATTAATTTTTGGACAAACATTTTATATTATACCTACATGTGTAGGTATGTCTCAAACTAGATCTCAAAGCCTCCCCACAGCTAAATTTCAAATCCGCTACTGCGCTCAACCGAACGGCAATTCATTCGGAATTCACCGTTTTTCTTGAAATTTTGCCTGCGGTGAGCTAATATTCTTATAACACATCAAAAAAATATTGGAAAGACAGTTACCTTCACAAAATCTTAACACTTAACTAATACGTAGCATCTGCCGTGGTTTTTGATCCTCGATTTTTATTATTTGTTTCCTTTGTAAAAAAGTACCTTACTCTTTCCCTAAATTTATTTTTTTCTTTTTTCCTTCTTAACCTTTTTTTTACTTCCAAAATATCAACACTAAAATCCGCACAAACTTTTCCAATAAGTTCAGCAATAAATTTTCAACCAACCAACCGATTGAAAAATGCGGAACTGCATGACCAGTGTGGAAAACTTAAACATCAGAACACATAGGCCAAAGGCCCCTTTTAGTGACTTTTCCTCCTCTAGACGCAGTTTCATTCGAAAATTAAGAATTTCATTCTTAAATAATAATTTAAAATTATTCTAAAGACTGAGAAGCAAAAAAAAAAAAACTTTTTACATCGAAGATTCAATGAAGGAAAGAACAAAAATTGGAGCACAAAACCGAAGACAGGATGATTTAGGATAAACTCAAAGTTCATGGGTGGATAAAGCTGTATTTAAGCCCAGCCACTCAGCAGCAATACTTCAAATATTTTCTAAAATCTTTTCACAACCAGATGCTGTTATATATATATTTTTTCTTTATATTTTTTATCGATTTTTCTTTGTGTTTTTTTTCTGTGTGTCTCTGTTTTAGTCGCTTACCACATAAAGTCTGATATAAAGACAAAAAGAAAAAATTTCAAAAATAAAGAAAACTGGAATAAAAGTTTCTTCTTATCCTATTATGTATGTAGGTGATATCAAGAGTCACATTCTTTGTTTTTTTTTTTCAATAGAACCTTATAAACCATTTTGCTGGGCAGTCAAAAATTACAGAACTTTACTCTGGTGTTTACCACATCAATGCTCTGCTCAGGTTCTAACAAATTTAAAAAGAAACCTAAAAACGTTTAAACAAATCCTCAACAAAGTTTAAATCTTTATGTCCTGTTGGAAAAAAAGTTAATTTTGAATTTATGAAATTAACGAAGTGGTTAAGTTGAAAGATATGGATATGAAAACAGCAAAAAGGTGCCTTTTGTTTTGAGTGTTAAATAGGTACATACACAAGAATGTAATTAAAGGGGACTTCCTACTTCATTATAACGCTTTTTACTTGCTGTAGGTAGTAATAGGGCATGTGTGTTTTTTCGCTTAGCAGGTTTTAATCAAAACTAGCATATCGATGATGGAGACATCAAAACTAAAGAATTTTCGACAGGGCGTCTTTCGGTGTGTGTTTCTGTGAGCCCTGATATTTATTGAGCTAGAGCCTGACGAAAGTTGTAAACAGGACAGAAACGTTACTTGAATTTTTGAGATAAACAATCAAAAATTGCCCTAAGGCCCACTGTAATTTATATGGTATTGTATTCATAGTTATCGGCTGTAGTTATAAGGGGCGCACACAGCTTTGCTTCTTTGGTTCATAAAAAAAATTTAAATAATAGTTTCCTGAGATTTTTGCGCAATTCGCAATTTTTCAAAAAATAAATTAGTGCAATTCTTTGAAGGTTCTCGTTTGTTCCGTTAGTTATCTGCAATAATAGATACTCATTATACAACAAGAATTCTCCAGACATTGCAAACAACTTGCTTACGTAACGCTTCCGGTATTATTACTTACATATATACTATCTTAAAATTTTTTAATTTAAAAACCACGCCTCTTTCCCCCCCAGATAACGCACGCAATGGGGTCCATTTTCACCGAGCATGACGGCAATTACGATTCCAAGTCGTATCGGCACTTAAACTAATTATTTGGTGTTAAGATAATAAATTAAATGAAAATAGTTGCTTTGCTATGTTGACCATAACACAGCAACTTGTCTTACATGCGCGCAACGAGTATCGTCGGAAGTTAAAAGAGATAATGTCTGCTAAATACAAGCAGTTAAAAAACTTAAAATTCAAAAAACAAAGGACGCGAAAGCAGTTAAATAAACAAAATTACAAAATGTCAACAAATAAACATTTATGTATGTATTGAAATATAAACAAAAAACATTTACAGTGACAAAAAAAAAATTAAACCGATCCCGACAGTGGAGCACTGGTTCGTAACAATTTTTTTAGAACTATTTTACTCATGCTAAAATCAACTGTGGAAACATTCAAATTATAGATTTTAATCATTCGGTTAAGAGGTTCATGCATGCCATAATTTGTTCTATATGAAAATCTACGTGAAAAAGTTCAAATTCATCGCAAAATTATTTTAATTTCAAACAATTATCACAAATCACATATTTGTCTTTGTTTACTTCAAAATCACATGACCAGTCATTTTGAATTAAAAATTAGCAAACTGAGCACTGAAAATTCACGTGGGTAAATAATTATGATTTCAAAACGATTATTCACGTGTTTTTTGAACCGGATCTATTTTTCATATCATTTCACAAAGAGGCTTATAGTCTATGAAAGATAGGATCGGACCAGGGACAAATTAATTCATGAAATTTTATTTCTGGTATCGACGCAGAATTGTATCCTCAACAACCTATCCAAAGTCCCACAAAATCCCCGCATTGGCTTTTTGTATATGGGCAATTTAAGAGGTGGAAAGGGCTGGGTGGCGGGGGTTTGTCAAGTTGAAAAATTTGCTGTAATACAATCTAATCATATGACACAGGTTAGGTTAAGGTAACAAGTAACAAGTAATATATTACCCAACAAAACCATTTTAAAATAATGGGATATTAATGAAATTTGGTATAAATGTTTCACTTGGCATGTTTACTAAGAATCAAAAGAGTCCCCAAACATATCTTTGCTTAAAGGGTGTTTTTTGACGGAGAGATGCAAGTGATTGATTATTACTATAACATCCATGAACAAATTCTGACACTTATGAAATTTGCTAAAAATATTAAATTTATATTGGCCCCCAAGGATCAAAAGAGTCCATACAAATATCTAAGGTCCAAGGGTGTTTTTTGGGGATGTAATGTTCGACCTGCTTAGCGGAAAAAACAGTAATTTCTGTTTCAAAATTAATCTAACTTTTTTAGGGTGCTTGTATCATATTGGTTTTTCTTTTATTGGATTCGGCGTTAAAAAATACCTTTAAATCATATATCATATGTCATATGTACTATCTCGATTACACAAAAATACAATTTTTCGTAAGAGCTAACATTATGCGACGTATAGGGCAGGTCAAACATAGGTTAGGTTAGGTTATAGTTGCTGCCAGCAAAGAAGCCGACACACTTAGACCATCAATTGGTCCATTATGATACCACATGAATCTAAGATTTTCTCCTCACTCGCTAAAATCAATTGGAGCTTTTTACAAAGCGCATGAGACTGTTAATGTCCGATCTTGCTAGATCTGTTGGATCATCGATGAAGAAATTCGCAAGATGGAGTTTACGTCTTTGAGGTAGGGCGGGACATGCACAGAGAAAATGAGGAATAGATTCTTCTTCCTCTTCATCCATACAGCTTCTGCAAAAATCATTTGCGAATACTCCAAGCCGCGTTGCGTGATTTCCTATGAGGCAGTGTCCAGTAATGACACCAATTATGGAGCTGATCTGCTAAAAGATAACACACACTTAGAGCGCCTTGTGTCCAACACTGGCCCGATCTTTTCAGTTGCCAGGCAAGTGGTGATGTTATTCCACCTCAGGCTTGTTCTCCTTATAGCATCTTGCTTCAGCAAAAGTTTGCAAGTAGCGATAGGTATACCGATATCTACCTTGTCTGGTAGAATAGGTAGTGTTGTTCCACTTTTGGCGAGTTCTTCAGCTTTGCAAATTCCCAGAATGTCCCTATGGCCTGGCACCCAACAAAGGTGAATATTGAACTGTAAGAGATGACCGACAGTTTATGGCCGTTTAAGAGTTTGTAGATACAGAGTCCAGAGATTTCAAAGCAGCGTGGCTATCTGAGAAGATACGGATATCCGACGTCGATACCACGTTTTCTTTGAGCCACGATAAAACTTCCTTTATCGCCAAAAGTTCCGCCTGGAACACGCTACAATGGTCAGGAAGACGAAATGAGAGACTCAGACTTAGTCTGTCTGAGTACACGCCTCCACCAACCTTATCATCGTTTTTTGAACAGTCCGTAAAAAAGTGAATCGATTCGTCTTCCAAGAATGTCACATCCTCCCATGTGGAACGGGAATGAATGACTACCTGAAAGTTCTTGTCGAAGCGGAATTGTGGGATGGTGTAGTCAATGATACCTGGGAGTGAACCGAGTGAGTTCAGAATAGATGAGTGGCCTATATCATTATTGATCCACTGTGAGGAGGCTTTAAGACGGATTGCCCTACATGCTGCCGTTTGTTTACTGAATATATCAAGGGGTGTTTGATAGAGAAGAGTGTCCAGTGCAGCGGAGGGAGTAGAGCGAAGTGCTCCAATTATGCACATAGAAGCTGATCTTTGGACTTTACTTAGTTTATCGCGGGTATTAGCTTTATCCAAAGCGGTCCACCATACTGCCACCCTATAGGTGAGAATTGGTCTAATTACTGATATGTATAGCCAGTGAGTAATGCGGGGTGTTAGACCCCATTTATTCCCAATGTCTTTTTTGCAGGAGAAAAGGGCTACAGTGGCCTTATTGAGTCTTTCTTGTATATTAGGTTTCCAGTTTAACTTTTTATCTTAAATAAGACCCAGATATTTTGCTTCGTCAGAGAAAGTTAATGGAATACCTTTAATAGCGGGAGGATCTATACTCGTATTAAGAATTTTATATTTCCTAGAAAAGAGGACAAGTTCGGTTTTGTGAGGGTTGAAGCTCAAACCGCATCGCTCTGCCCAGTTTATAAGCTTGTTTAAAGCATTCTGCAAGAGTTCCTTCAAGACAAAAGGATGTTTACCTGATACGGCAATAGCAAATCGTCCGCATAGGCAATCACTCTGTAACTTTCCGCTTCCAGAGAAGTTAGCAGTTCGTTTACAACCAAGTTCCAAAGGAGGGGGGACAAGCCACCTCCTTGCGGGTGCCTCTACTAACCGCTCTTCTTGCAGAAAATCCGCCGAGGTTGGAATTGATAATCCTACTAGTTAGTATTTGGTTGATCAGTTCACCAAGCGAATCGTTTACCTTCAGATTTGACAGCACAGATGTGATTGCAGATGTGTCGACATTATTAAAAGCACCTTCTATATCTAAGAAAGCAACCAATGTGTATTCTTTGTGATGGAGGGAACATTCGATGGGACGTACTAACGTGTGGAGAGCTGTTTTCACCGACTTCCCTTTACAATATGCATGTTGAGCATTAGATAAGAGTCTCGTATCTATGCTTGATCTTAAAAGGATATCAATGATTCGTTCAAAAGTTTTTAAAAGGAATGATGATAGGCTTATAGGTCTGAGATCTTTTGGGTTTACGTGTGAGCATTTACCAGCTTTAGGTATGAGCACAACTTTCACTTCTCTCCATAACAGTGGAATATGGACCAGATTTAGGAAGCCATTGAATATGACTTCCAGAATCGGCAGGATAACATCTGCATTCTTTTGGAGTTCAGCTGGTATGATGCCATCTGGTCCTGAAGACTTATATGGTTTGAAGCTGTTGAGTGCCCATTGTAATTTTTACCTTGTTATCAAACCTTGTGGAAAAGTTATATTACCGTTAATCCTATGCAGGATTGTGGTATTTTCTACTTGTGAGCTACCTGGAAAGTGAGTATCTAGTAGCAGGTTAAGCGATTCTTCGCATGAGTTGGTCCAGGAGCCATCTGCAAATTTCAGACAGCTTGGCATGACTCGATTTTTTGAGATGATCTTTCTCAATTTTGAAGCTTCGGAGCTTTCTTCTTTCTATTACCATAGAAATTTCTCCAAGAAGATCGTTTAATTTTCGTCAATTCTTTTTTGTATGTCTTAACGGATTTTTTATATGAGTCCCAATCAGACAATTATCTAGTAAATTTAGCTCGATTAAAAAGTTTTCTACAGTTTCTACTGAGCTGATCTAGCCCGTGGTTCCACCAGTGTGGCTTCCTTTTACCCCTAATATGGATACGGGGGCAGGAGAGAGACAGTGATTTGTTAAGGGCGGAGAGGTTAGATCATTGACTTTGTTGTCGAGATCGTTAATGTTGGATGAAACATTTAATAGTTCAGGTTTAACTAATCGTTTTAGTGTTTCTTTATACTTGGACCAGTCGGTTTTACGAAAAACTAGTTGGCATGGAGGTTCATCATTTAAACTGAACTGAATGTATCTATGATCTGAGAAAGAGTGATCTTTAGATACCTTCCAGTTCAGTATTAATTGATGGATGTTGTCCGAGACAAGTTGTCGGTTTCTGGTAACGAATGTATGTTCATTGCCGACGTTACTTACAATAAGGTTAGTACTCAGAATAAAATCGAAAAGAGACTCACCTCTATCGGTGATATCGGTACTCCCCCATACTGTATGGTGGGCGTTTACGTCACTCCCAATAACGAAGCTGATCTTTTGCCTTTCAGCATCAGCGATTAGTTTCTCCAGTGTATTGCCTAGGAGCGGGCCAAGGTGGTCATGGCCGAGATATGCCGATGCCAGCCAAAAAGTACCTTTGGCTATTTCCAGCCTTGCAGCCGTAATATCACGATCGCTGTAATTAGGTAGTAAAAATACATTAATGCCACGTTTTACTAATATGCAAGATCTAGGATCACCTTTGTCTGTCATATTTATTACGTGGTACCCATCAGGAGCCCTGAGTCCCCGAACAATAGATTTGACAATCCAAGGTTCTCGGATCAGGGTGATATCTTCCCCGTTGCTGGACAGATGAAGCAAAAGGGAGGCCGAAGCCTTGATGGCGTGTTGGAGGTTAATCTGAACTAACTGCAGCATTTTGGCTACAATCAGGCAAGTCAAACATAAACTCTCAAAAAAAAATCTTTGGATCAAGTAATTTTAATGGACTCTTTTGATACTTGGAAACCATGAAATATTTAATATTTTTAGCAAATTTCATCAGTGTCAAAAATTATTCATAGATGTTATGGTAATAATAACGCACTAAAATTTCGCCCTCAAAAAAAACACCCTTTCACCACAGATATTTTTGGGGACTCTTTTGATTCTTAGTAAACATGCCAAATGAAACATTTATACCAAATTTCATCAAAATCCTATTATTTTAAAATGGTTTTGGGTAATATAGTACTTGTTGTACTTTAAAAAAAAAGTGATCATTCCATAAAAATGACATTAACTTTCCACAGGATACATTTATCTTTTCAGTTTTGGTCTCTTTAGAATCAGTGTTGAAAAGCACCCTAAGAACATGTGACATATGCTTAGATTGTATTACAACACATTTTTTCTGCTTGACAAACTCCCGCCTCCCTCCCCTTTCCAACTCTTAAAATGCGTCTACACAAAAAGTCAAGTCAAAGTTTGGAGGACTTTGGATATGTTGTTGAGGATAAAATTCTGCGTCGATACCAGCAATAAAATTTTATGAATTAATTTGTTCCCGGTTGGCCATATTAAATTTCCTATCTATCCTAGACTATTAGTACTCGGCTAAGCCGGCTAAGAGCTGTGATAAAATTGAAAAATTCGTTGTGGCGTTTAAATTTTTAATTGTGTTTTCCATTGGTAGAAAAAATCAATTTATTTTTTATTTGGAGCTGCCAAAATGCAGATTCTTATTTTTTTTTTGCGCTCTATTATAAGCCCAGTACATTAATTTATTTTTTGATTTAAATTTACCAATTTCTGCACAGTTAGTTAGTAAGGTCCTCGGACCTATTACGTCCGTGATGTTTCCCTTACGGGACATAGGGCCTCCACTACACATACGCGCCATCGTGTACGATTTCTTGAAATATATTTCAGCTCTCTCCAACTTTTCCCCAGTCGTGCCGATTCCTGTGGGCCAATCCACTGCCACTTTCTTCTTCGTATAATGGAGTCTATGGGCTCCTGACCCGTTCTCTCATGAAGTTCGGTATTGGAGATACGGTTGGGCCAGAAAATCCTCAAGATGTTTCGTAGACATCGTAGACATCGTAGACGAAGGTTTGCAGCTTTCTAGTGACAGTGTCAATGACTTTCCAAGTGCTCTCTGCACGAACGACATCAAAACTGAAACAAAATATGGCAGAAATCTCATGACAACCTTGGCCTTACTGTTTGTCTCTAAGGTCAATAGTTCCGGAGATATAGGTCAATACGCATTTTCCAAAATGGTGGATTTCGTCAGGGTCCTGGCGCGGCGTCCCAAAGACCCGGAAATTAGCTTTTCTAAATGGACTCTTGCATGAAAAAAGAAATCAGCTTTTCTAAATGGACTCTTGCATGAAAAAAGAAATCAGCTTTCCAATATTTTGTTCCACAAAAAATCCCATCTTCATTGTACTATATCGGCTAAATTGATTTATCAGCCAAATTTTCAAAAGCTCTTACTATAAACTTTTACATAAGTTTCTTAGGAAATGAGAAAAAAGGCGAAAAAATTAAAAAATAAAATGACATAACCTAAAAAATATTGTCCACGCAGAAAAAAATTTTGATGCCAAACATAATTTTATGTCTAACAAATTTAGTTATGACAAGTGACAACTTCCCACCTCATACTGATAGTTTCGGAGATATATATCAATTCACGTTAACCAAAATGCCGGATTTCCGCAGGGGCATGTTGTCCCGAAAAATAGGACTTAAGCTTTTCTAACAGCCCTCCTTCAGATTAAAGAATTCAGTCGTTCTTTATTTCGTTCCATAAGACGATTGTTTTTTGCCTAATTTTCATATACTATAAAAACTAAACTAACTAACTAAATAAGAAGATGGTGAAAGTGGAATTAACCGTTTAAAACAGGATGGCGCCATAATCACACTTGGTGTAAGTGTGCGAAATGTGTTTTTTTTTTGGCTAGTTTATTGATACTCTTTCCAATACCGAAGCCAAACTTTGTCTCAGACTTTTTCCCAGAGCACCATTTATAATTATATCTACATGCATCGTAGGCACTAGTTCCATACCACATCTGGCTAGCATGAGTTTTCGCTAACCATAAAAATATATTTTTAGAATTTTCCCCCAATTCTTTTATTTTTATTTTACAATAGAATATTCACAAAACGAAACAACAAATACTTGAATACCAGTGATTAAACTTCCAATTGGTGTAACTTTCCAATAAGAGGGGTTATTTTGAATATCCCGTTATTTCGGTAGTTGTCACTTTTAAAGCTGTAAGTTTTTGACATTTGACAAGTTAGAAACTACACCATTAACAAAAATGGAACGATACACGCTTTAACAACGCATTGGAATTATTAACATTCACTATAAAAAATGCATGACAATGATCCGGAATTTCATCGAAAAATCATCTTGACTGATGAGGCCCATTTCCACCTCAGTGGCTTCGTCAACAAGCAAAATTGTCGCATCTGCGGCTCGGAAAACCCAAAACTTATTGTTGAAAAGCCTCTCTTTCCTCAACGAGTAACTGTTTGGGGCAGTCCGCTGGCCCGGATAGTATCCCTCCCATTGTTCTGAAGAGGTGTTCTTCAACGCTGGCAAAACCACTGCGTAAGCCTTTCCATCTGTCCTATTCTACTGGTCTCTTTCCGAGTGGATGGAAAACAGCATTTGTCCAGCCTGTCCCTAAAAAAGGCGTATCTTCTTCCCCCTCTAACTACCGACCAATTGCGATAACGTCTCTTCTTTCCAAGGTCATGGAAACGCTGATTAATTTTCAGCTCAAGAAATATCTCGAAGAACGAAAGCTTCTTAATGACCGACAGTACGGCATTCGTAGCAATAGGTCCACTGGTGATCTGATGGTATATCTCACCGAACAGTGGCACAAATCTTTACATCGTTTTGGAGAAAGTAAGATTATTGCGCTTGATATTTCAAAAGCATTTGATAGAGTTTGGCACCAAGCTCTTTTATCGAAAATGCGTGCATTTGGTATTGATGAATCTCTTCTTCGTTGGATTAGAAATTACCTTTCGGACCGTTCAATACAAGTTGTTCTGGACGGTTTCAAGTCTGAAGTTCACAAAATAAATGCTGGCGTGCCCCAGGGCTCCGTTTTGTCTCCGACTCTCTTCCTTATATTCATAAATGATCTTTTGTCTGAAACTTCTAATCCACTAAACTGTTTCGCTGACGACAGTACCCTCAGCTTCTCATATTCGTTTCCAGATTCACATCCATGTCCTTCGGATGTGGAACTTGAACGGCAGCGTATGATAAGCTCATTAAATTCTGATCTCGACAGCATTGTCCTTTGGGGAATACAAAACCGCGTAGAATTTAATGCTTCTAAAACTCAATGCTGTCTCCTGTCGTTAAAGCAAAACCCACCTCCCTTGCCGCTATCCATGAGTGGCACTTGCATTGAGGAAACTGAACAGCTTTCGGTCCTCGGCATGCGCGTCACAGACCACCTTTTGTGGAATGAACACATATTCGACGTCGCTTAAAACGCTGCGAAATGTTTGGGGTTCCTTAGGCGATGCAAGAAATGTTTTTCCTCTTCTGATCTGGCTACGATCTATAAGGCGTACATCCGTCCAAAGCTTGAGTACAATTCGCATATCTGGGCAGGTGCTCCTTCAACACACTTGAATCTGTTGGACAGTATACAGAAAAAAGCTTTAAAAATGATAGCTGACAAAACTATAACGGAAACATTTACATCTCTAGAGCACCGACGTAATGTTTCATGTCTTGTCTTATTTTATCGCTACTTTAACAAACAGTGTTCCAGTGAAATAGCTAGTTGCATTCCTCCCCTTAAACAATTTAACTGCAATTCTCGCGCTTCTAGGAATGCTCATCAGTTTACCCTTGAGCCCAATTTCGGACGTACTGTCAAGTATAGGGATTCTTTTTTTAGCCGCACAACACGAATGTGGAATGTTATACCTTACTCTATTTTTCCCTATCATTATGATATTCAGAAATTCAAAACCAATGTGCATCGATATCTCCTTTTTAACACTATCCTATTTTCCTAACGCTCGCACTGTGTTTTACATGTTAAGGGTATTAATAACCCCTTGAGTGCGCGACAAGTATAAAAAAAAAAAAAAAAAAAGTTTATGGTCTCGCGGGGACATTGACCTTCCTTTTTCGAAAATAAGCTGAATTAACAGCTACGGTGAATGGATAGCGCTATCGAGAGATGATTATTAATTGTTTATGGCCGGAATAGGATGGTATTGATCTGGACTACGTTTACTTTCAACAAGACTGCACTACGTGCCACACAAGCAACGAAACCATCTATCTTTTACGGGAAAAGTTTCCGGACCGTGTTATCTCCCGAAGAAGTGATCACAATTGGCCATCACCAAGAGCTTGTGATTTTACACCTTGCGACTTCTTCCCTTGGGGCCACGTGAAAGATAAGGTCTACGCAAACGTCCAGCGTCAATTCAAGACCTCAAAGATGGAATTCGTGAAGCTTTTGAGGGCATACAGCAGCCACTTATCGATTTGGTGATGTAAAATTTCATAAAAAGGAAATTGTTGTGTAAGCGTAGTCGTGACTTCCTTTTGCCTGATATTGGTTTCCATTATTAATGACATACTTTCCTCTTTACATTGAAATAAACATCCGATTATTTATCTCAAAAATTCCATTTTTCTTTGAATATCAAAATAACACCTCTTATTGAAAAACCCTTTACATAGAAGAAGAAGAACTTGGCTTCTTTTTTAAAATCTTCTATGTTTTTGGGGGAAAGCAGATGAAACTTTAGCTGACCTTTAACTTAGATCTTGTCCAAATAATTGTATTATATACAGGGTGTCCCTTAATTCGTCAAAAGTATTTTAGGGCATGATTCTTGGGTGTATTCTAAGAAAAAACTTGTTCTACAGTAGGGGCCTATCTCCAATTTTGATATCATTTATCGGGGATTTATGAAAGTCTTATTTTGGTGTACCCTGATCCATGTTTAAGATAGGCCTTTATTTTTAGAAGAAATACCAGTCTTTGTAACTGTGTTTTAATAAATTTGATATCTTTTCTCTGTCTAAAGATATTGAGTTCTTACGATATGCTAATTTTTTGACTTTGGGGTCGATTTTCTCCAAAAAAATGCGTAATCAACAGATGTTTTAATCATTTTTTTAAATCTATGTAACAATACTAAAAAGAAGTTTGCCAAAAAACCCATAGATTTTATGATAATTTGGAAAAACAGTGGCAGGTAAAATTTAAAAAAAAATGTTTTTTTTAGCTTTAAGCTCGAAAAGCTAAGAATATAAAATGAAATGTGTGGTTATCGGTAATTTTTATTTTATGTGTGAACTAAAACAGTTACAACAGCTGTTCGAATGCGTCCTCTTTGATTTTGTATGCATTCTACAGCCCGTTTTCGTATTTCACTGATATTGATATTAATGATTTTAGTTACTGACTTTTTGAGCATGCGATCTTCTAATTCACTTTAAGTTGCTATTTCGGTTGAATAAATGATTTATTTCATTCTTCCCCATTCAAAAACTTCCAATATTTTAGGGTCAGGTGATCTTGCAGACCATTGAATGGTCTAACTTTTTCCTATCCAACGATTAACGCTTACTCTTTCTCTTGTCAATTTTAACCTCTCTAGCAAAGTGGGCTGAAGCACCATCAAGTTAGGAATTCGATAAAGGATGAAGCTTGTTGAACCTATAGTATGTCTTCCAATAGTTCTGATAAATCATTTTGCAACAACTGCAGATAGTTTGTAGAATTCAACTTAAGTGGCTACTAAAATAAGCATGTATTCAAACGCAAGGATGTCAGAGTGCACCCGTTATAACTGTTTTAGTAAAAAAACATAATTACAAAATTATCTAAAACCACAAAAACAATTTGTATTCATAGCTTTTCGAGCTTAAAGCTAAAAAAACATTTTTTTTTTAATTTTACCTGCCGCTGTTTTTCCAAATTATTATAAAATCTATGGGTTTTTCCCAAACTTGTTAGTGACTTTTATTTTTGGTATTGTTACATACATTCAAAAAAATTATTAAAACATCATGTTGATTACGCATTTTTTTGAGAAAATTGAGCCCAAATTCGAAAAATTAGCATAGGCAGGAAAAATGGAACAGGCTAAAAATGTTGATGCTCCAAATACATTTGATAAACAAATAACACATCTCGACCTGTGACGTCAGTGGTCTAAGGCGGTGGAGTGCGTAGTGCACACAACTGCTAAGACTGAGCAAATCTGATATACGTGGGTTCAAATCCTATGGTGTGCATAAAAAGTTTTTCAAATAAAATTGAATTAAAGCTCAGCACCACAAAAAGGAGACTGATGAGTGCAAAAGTGGCAAAGCACGAAATAGCTATATCTCCAGCCAAACAATCGGTGGTAGCGCCTTTAAGTTGTTGTTGTTGTTCAAAAATTCAATGAAATTGACGGAATAAGGAATGGTCAAGCCCAATAAGCTGACATTCTAGTACGAATAGTACAATAATAACAATAATAACTTAATAATCTGGTTCGTAACCGATCTTCCAACCTCTCCCCTTTGATACGTACTGCGAATTGTAGTCTATCGAAATAAGGTATGGAGAAAAATGGAGGCGGAACAAGACAGCATACTTAAAGGCACTTATAAAAATGTTGATGCTCCAAATGCATTTGATAAACAAATAACACATCTCGACCTGTGACGTCAGTGATGGTCTGAGGCGGTGGAGTGCGTAGTGCACACGACTGCTAAGACTGAGCAAATCTGATATACGTGGGTTCGAATCCTATGGCGTGCATAAAAAGTTTTTCAAATAAAATTGAATTAAAGCTCAGCACCACAAAAAGGAGACTGATGAGTGCAAAAGTGGTAAAGCACGAAATAGCTATATCTCCAGCCAAACAATTGGTGGTAGCGCCTTTAAGTTGTGGTTGTTGTTCAAAAATTCAATGAATTTGCTTATACCCAACCCAAATTGAAGGAATAAGGAATGGTCAAGCCCAATAAGCTGACATTCTAGTACGAATAGTACAATAATAACAATAATAAAAACTGAATATCTTAAGAATTAGAAAAGATATACAATTTATTTAAAAACCTTTACAAAGGCTGGTATTTCTTCTAAAAATAAAGGCCTAAACTAAGTTTCTAGCATTATTACTAACAGCGCAATTACCGTAAACATGGGTCAGGGTTCACCAAAATAAGACTTTTCTTAAATCCCCGATAAATGATATCAAAATTGGAGATAGGCCATTACCGTAGAACAATTTTTTTCTTAGAATACACCCAAGAATCATGCCCTTAAATACTATTGACGAATTAAGGGACACCCTGTATATTTTCGATAAATTTGGCTTGGAAAAAGTTGTCTCCAAAAGTTGCAAGCTATTTTATTTTAAGACTTTTTAAAGGTAGGTTGCATGTCTACAGAGTGATTGGCAAAAAGTGTCACAAAAGGCTAGGGCGTGTAGGTTGGACTTAGACAAGAAAAAAAATTGTATGGGAGGGGGTCTATTTCCCCCCCCCTTTAGGCGGGAGGGGCAATTTTCAAAAAAAATCACTTAAAACTTATGCTTATTTCTTTACTTTGAATATCTTGAACAGTAAAACTCCTGCAACCATGCAGTTTTCAGTGTTTGACTAAAAATTGACAAGAGCATTAAGTTTTGAAAACAAAAATTATGCTTAACTACACAAAATTTTGAAAAAAATTAGCTTGACATTTTTTTTTCAAAATTTGGACTTTGAAAATTAATTTTTCAGAAACTATTCACTCGAACAACTAAAATTAAAAATAATATTAAAGAATAGACCTTTGGATTTTCAAAATGCTATAGCATGACCCGTTAGATATTACCATTATTTTTTAATATTTTTTTTCTGTTTTAAATGTTTTTTTTTTGAAAAACACTCCTCCCGCCTAAACGGTGGGAAATAGACCCCCCCGCCATTAAGATTTTTTTCTTGTCTAAGTCCAACCTCCACGCCCTAGCCTTTTGTGACACCTTATGCAAATCACCCTTACTGTATACCTTACCTACTATATTAAGCTTTTCTTTTTATAGTGCATATGAACCTAAAATAACCTACAAACTAAAAATATTTAAATAAATTAGAAAGCCGCATCAGGAGCTATTTTGCAGTAAAGCAGATTACATAATAGGTGTAGGTATTATAACGACAACATTATAATGAATCGAATTAACGAAGTAAGCATATACGTATACACTTAGACCTATATAAGCATCGAGAGCATGGTATTCACATATGAACCACAGCTTTTAGGTAGGCTGGCGGCTCACAGCGTGTGCTAATTTTTGGAAATAATTTCAAATTTCAAAATTGAAAACGTAATCCTTTGTCACACAGACCATAGAATTAATAAAGTGATATTAACAACGAGTATAAAATTCAATGGTGTGTTTCAATGATAAAAGAGGGCATTCAAAAATCTTGTTTTTGTTTTTGTTTAGTCAGAAGTATAGGGTTTTTGCGGACATGCATATGTTAAAAATTCATGGCTAAAAGGTTAAAGCCCCTTGAGAGTATATTTTTGTAATTTGTCTAAACGGATATAGAATGTACCTACCTACCTTATCGGTGATCGGTTACATAACGAGCATAACCATTAAATCAATTTTATTTTGCAGTGCATTTTATTGGGAGGGTAAGTTTAGAATAATTGTTTTTAAATATGTGTATGTATATGTAAAATAGGTCAACGAAAATAACCAACAAAATGCCATATAATAAAAGCTGCGTTTTAATCCCTGGTGATAGTGAACAAAACTTGCACTTTTATTATACCGAATGAAAACTGCTTGTTTTGATTTATTAGCGTGTTTTTGAAGTTTTACGTTGGAAGGCTATATTCTTTAAAATAAAGAAAAAATATCACTGTCCCGAAACTATCACAACGCTATAATATGTGGGAGAAAAAAAATGTCAAATCCAATTAATGATGTTGGTTAGATATTATATGTAGGTACAAGGTGATTCAACTAAGCTGTGAGAAAAAAAGGTGAGGCAAGAACAAAATCTTACCAAAGGCGGGTTCTATTCCCCCCATTTGGACTGGAGGGGAAATTGTCTAAAACATTGACTCAAGCCAAAAATCATATTCACCCCTGTTCTGAATTCCGACCGTTTGAAAAATCCTTTCGTTTTCAAAATCTGTGTGTTTTGAAATACTTTTCGTTTTCAAAACTTTCTGCATCAGTGCGCTTTTATTTTCGACAGGATTTATAATTGACGACATTTTAAATTTATTTTGGTTTTGACGTCTGAATTTAAATTGTGAGAATTGAAATTTTTAAGAACTTATATTTTACAAGAAGTTTTAACTTTAAAATTCACGGTTAAATTATGTTTCTTTGTTGTTATTCGTTTTTTTGGTTCAGATTTCGAACGAAAAAATGGTGTTTTTTACAGATTTCGAAAGAAAAAATGATTTGGATAATGACCAGCTAATGTGAAAGTGTAATTCAGAACACTTGTTTTTTGATTCCGTACGGAAATCAATTTCGTATACGAATTGAATTCGAAACGTAAATCAGATTATGGGTGATTATTATAGAAAATATGCTTTTTCATAAAAGCCAAAAATCCCTTCTTTTAAGGTATTTTTAATTAAAGTTCTTTTAATGAACAGTTTTTGAAAAATGTATTTCAAACAAAAATTTTAGTTTTTAATTTCAAACGAAGTTTTATTTAAAAATGAGGTAAATCGAAATGTAAACTGAGTGAACAGCAGATTTATTTATTCAATGGACACGAAAACTACTGAAGATTCAATTATTGTGTATTCTACGCCCTACGCGTGAAGCTTGTAACTTGCTGTCACGAAGAGCTAAAGGTTCTTGGCACAAAGCACAACATAAGGCTCTGTTGGGTTCCTGGCCACAGTGGTGTGCCAGGAAATGAAAGTGCTGACGAACTGGCAAGAATAGGATCAACAATTGATCTTAATAAAGCAGACTCAACAGTTCAAATCCCCTCCTGTAATCTTAAGCGGGTAATTGAGAGTAAAGTTCTAGCTACAACTTAGAAGTGATGGAGATCGCTTGACACCTGTGTTATAACTAGAGAGTTATGGCCTTATTTCAACAAACAAACGACCGACAAGATCATCCAACTAAGAAAAAGTTTATCTCTTCTCGTGAGCATTACCACTGGACACAACCAACTGGGCTACCACAAGAAAAAGATGAAGCTCAGTATGGATGACTTATGTAGAGGATGTGGCGACAGAGATACATGAGGATACTCCTCACTAAAAAAAAAAATATACTAACGCTACAAAATGGCTTGACAATTCTTAAATCTGACTTAACAAAGCCACCAACTACTGATCTATCAAGCTCACCCACCAAACATACGGCATGGAGCAACTGTCCTACGGGCCTGGTGGAGGGATGATCTACTCGGTGGGGGTTTGGGAAGGGATCACGACCTTAAAAGACAATGGTGCATTAACCTCTCCTCAGCCCGGTGATTATGCGCTGACAGACACTTCTCCTACACCTTAAAAGCTGGACTGACTAAACAAAGCAGCCACATAAGTACACCAACCACTGATATGTCAAACTTACCCACCATACGTTGAATGGAGCCACTGCTCCGATGGGCCTGGTGGAGAGATGATCTACCCGGTGGTGGGGGTAAGGGAAAGGCTCACGCCCTAAAAACACTACGGTGGGCTGGCTTGTCCCCTACCCGGGGATGGACGCTCCTTCAATCACCTGTAAGCTCATATAACAGAACTGAACAGTCGCTTGCACCAACCACTGATCTATCAAACCCACCCACCAGACGTTGCATGGAGCCACTGCTTTTTCGGGTCTTGTGCGGGGATGGAAAGGAGGTAAAGGAAAGGAATACGCCATCAAAATACATTGGTGCGTCAACCTCTCCTCCACCCGGTGTCTATGCAGCGACAGAAACTCCTTTAATTAATTTGAAAACAGCTACGACTTTTCAGGCTATAGCTTGTTAGACCTTCATCGACGGCCTTTACGGGCTATGTCATAGGATTTATCATAGGTTTATTTTTGTACGACATTTAAAATCCCTTGGGTACCACAATGGATCTACACTGACGGTTATAAGACCAACTGTCAGCCCACTAACCTAACCTGACCTAACGCCCTACGAGTAACTAGAAATGCAATTGTTGCCAAGTAAACCAGAAAAAGAACATTATCCTTTCGGGTCAACCCCTACCTGAAGGAAAGAAAAAACAACGTTTTGCAAATGATGTACAAAAATAACTATATCTGTTTGTTGACTTTCCTGTCGCGTCAAAGTCACGTGGGTTAAAATTCATCTAAATCAAAAATGTTGGTACTTTTAATAAAATAATTTAAAAGAAAAACGTATTTTTCGGAGGTTTTTTAATCCGTCATCTTCGTAGCCATCCTATAATGGAGTTTGACAGTTCATACATTGACATTTAGGTAAGAAACTAAATTTTGGTGTAGGCACACAGCATATTTCATTCCAAATGTTACTGAAAAGTCCTAAAATCCACTTTTCGCCGAGCAAACAATTTAATTTCAAAAAAATTAGATTTCTTAGACGGTGTTCACATCCACATTCAAGATTCAACTGATGGTCGATTCACAATGCGACGAGAGAAAGCGGCGTGAGTGTGTCGAGAACTCGTCATAGTTGTCAAACCGATTTCAAACCATTAAAAAGTATACGAGGTTATGGACAATGAAGCGTTTCTCGTCGTAACGTCACGCCCCAGAGTTATATGAAAATAAAAAAAAAACGCTCTCGTCGACTTTTTGATTTTTTTTTTTTTATGTTTGACAGATCGCAAAAGTTTGCAGAAATCATTAAAGAATAAAGAAAACAACGTGGAAATTAATAAAAACAAATATAAATTATATTTTACAATAAAATAATTATATTTAAGGCTCTCCCAAACCAACCCGAAACATCCGCTCTGCAGGGCAAATCATTCACAATGATAACAAAAATGACAAATAAACAATGTTAAATAACAACAAAAACTCGTCGGCGTCGCGATGGTTTGGGATAGCCCTTATAGATCTATTTGTGTTGATGATAGTATCATGTTGTATTGTTTTAATTTCCGTGCTTTTTTAGACGAAAATCATTTCCCCAGCGCGAGGAATAGAACACGAAATCAGCTTTCAACTTTAATATTTAAATAATAATAAATAATAAAAGTAATTTTCAAAAGTAATTTCAGTTAACATTTTTTCATTATTTTGAACGCATACTGCACACGCACAGCGAGAACAAACAATAAATAATTTAACGATTTTAAAAAAACTCGTCGTCAATCCAATCTCGTCGCATTATGAATAGGGCTGGCCAAGAGACGAGACTCTGCGAGACTTTTGTAAGTCTCGTCTCGGTCTCGTTAAAATCAAAAATTTTCAGCCTCGTCTCGGTCTCGTGAATACGATTTCCGGCCAACTTATTGATTACTGGAACGAAATATTTTCGATTATAGTTTGTAAGAAGAAAATAAGTATTTAACTGAAATTGGATTTTTTAATTTATTACGTAGACTCTCTGTAAATTTCGGTCCAAATATACAGCCTCGTCTCGGTCTCGTCTCGGTTGGTTAAAAGCCAGTCTCGTCTCGGACCGAGACTTTTCTCGTCTCGTGGCCAGCCCTAATTGTGAATTGGGCAACAGTTTTATAACTATAAAAAAATGACAACGAATCACGTCACGGCGCTCTCGTCGCGTTTACTCGTCGCATTATGAATCGACCTTGACGCTTACGACTTTTTTTGACTTAACGAAATTTTTAATACTTTTTTTTTTAAATTGTCAATTTTTTGACGTTCTCTTCTGTAAAGTCAAGAAAAGTGGGAGAGTCAAGTCAAATGTGAGACCGCCTAAGCATTATTTCAATAGGCATGTGTAGGAAAGGGAGATATCGGAGGACCTCAGCAATTTTAATTGCCTGAACAGGATTCCTCAGCAAAAATCTCAGTTTGGCTGTCAAAATACTGAGGAAAACATTTCTTGGATTCGCTTGCTTAGCTTTTGACGGAGCAACATCTCCGATATCTCTGTCTCGTGAACGCGCCTAATACATCAATTTTGCAGCAATCCTTAAATTTTATTTGACAGTCTAAGGCTAGACAAATCAGCACGATAAACAGATAAACAGCGGTGTGAAGTCATCGTCATCTGGTTCGGACATAAGATAGAATAAGAAAAGAATACCATTTCATTCGATTGTTTTTATAATTTTTCTATTTTTACAGTTAATTAAAATAATTTGTTAAAATGCTTAATTCTAACATACAGCCTACATAGTCTTTTTGCACTTATAGTCTAGATGCACACCTTCAGCAGTTTTTAAATGGTTTTCCAGCAATTTCCCTTCTGTATTATAGATGTTCCTTAATGTGTTTTTTAATCCTCATTAATAAACGGAGCTAGCGACGAGTTATCATTAACTCGTAGATTAGGAGTTAGATTTCTGCCACTTATGAGCTAAAACCAATAAGGAAGGCGATTTAGCGAAGGGTTAAATAAGAAAAGTAAATATATACGTTTTAATTTAACAGTTATCTCTTAATACAGGCTTATACACTACCCCCTTATAATTAAACGAGGCCAGCGGCGAGTTATCTTTAACTCGCGGATTAGGAGTAAGATTTCTGCCACTTACGAGCTAGCTAAACCACCAAGGAAGGTAGTTTAGCGAAGGATTAACTAGGACAAATAAATGTACCTTCCTTGGTGGTTTAGCTAGCTCGTAAGTGGCAGGAATCTTACTCCTAATCCACGAGTTAAAGATAGCTTCGTTTATTAATATGGGGGTAGAGCTCTAAAGTTACAGGTGAGTTAAGCGCTGTTTTTATTAATATGGCTGTAAAAGTCTAACATTTTCAAGTAGTAATGTATCACTTGGTTTCTAAGTCCACCTTCCAATTTTCATCCACCAACTTACTAAAGCTACAGGATGTATAAGGGTCGATTCACCCTTATTCATGGTACTATTATTATGGTACCTACTGATTCTTTCCTTAAAGCAAAAGTATATCCTTAACTGTATAGTCAAGTCACTCTCAACTAATTGTCCTGAGCAAACACGACTGTTTTTGAAGTATAATCGTTTTTATTCCCACAAGCACTAATCATTAATTTGCACATTTTAGTGTCTTTCAAGAAACAAATGATATCTATTTTAATTTTTGTTCACTGCTTTTTTCTGTCCGGTGTATTATCGCAACCCAAAACACAACCATTTTCAAATTTTCAAATTTACTTTTTAAACCGAAAAACAAATAAAATTACAAAAACCAATTGATAATTTCCAATTAACAACCTCGCTGGTCAAACTCGCAGAAGATGATGACGTCTCAACATAAGCAAGGTGGCGAATTGGTTGTATGTAATGAGCATATCTTGTTTCTGTTTATCGTGGGTGCCAGAATATTTTGTTTCATATTTCACCCGAAAGCACCTTTTTCATATTTGACAGTATGTTGCATTTTGCAAAAATGTTTAAATTTCTAGGTCATCATTCTAGGCCAATGCATTTTCAAAATCCTTTTTTTAATTACATATCACAAAGAGTAATGCATAATTTGTAATGGGCTTGATAAATATTAAGAAACGCTGGTGGATACATGGTACGTCAAAAACCAAACAAAAATCATAAAACCTCTAGGTACAGAAAAAATGCTCTGTCTTCTAACACTAAAAATCTACATGTTTCTAAGGACATTTAATTGACTGTACACTGATGAACTGTCTATAGCATAAACTACATAGACACACTGCATGAGTCGTTCCCATCTCTAGTCCCCAGTTTAGTTTGAAATCAATTTCGAGTTTAATTATAAATTCCCTTTTTGTCCATACAAAACGTTTAATTTTAATTAAATTTTCAAGTGAAAAATGTTTGTGACTGCTTTCCTTATTATTTTTTTTTTATTTATTTTTTAACTTTTCCTTGAGTCGGGTGCAAGTTTTTTTTTTCACTTTGGATGTGCGGGTGGGAGCACAACATTTTCTGCTGTTGGACTCTGGTAGTGACAAATTGACAAGGTCAACCACAAAATTTTAATGCCAGAAGGATAACAGTATGGAGAGTGGGAAGTATGACGAGACATAAAAGAAATTTACATTTACATTGGAGTTTTGAAATGTTTGAGAAAAAGTTTAACGAACATAGATAACTTTGGTACCTACAACCTTCTTCTACCCATCATGATAGGAACCACCCACCCCCCTGCCCAGCCCTGCAGATGCCCTCTGACTATACACTTACGAGTAAATGCGAGGTGTCGTTTTTTCTTCGCTTTGCATTTTTATCAAAGCGGAAGGCATTTTTATTTTAATTTTGATGAATTGCCCTAGAAAGTTTTCATTCAGTCAAATCGGATAAATGAGCATTATGTAATGTAAGCGAGGCATTTTCATAGGCTAGGCTTAGCTTACCCTCTGATTATTTTAATGAGAGCATCCCTCCAGGTTAATTTCATTTAATTTGCATTTTTTGTACTGTTTTTCGCTTTTTAACTTGTTTTTTTTTATTTAAATTTTTTTTTTGTTGTAAATAGTGAATGCTGCTGAACGGTCGGTGTTCATATCGCTTTACTGGGTACGTGGTAGAAGCAAACAAACAATGGTTATATTCAGTTAGTCTGACTTGAGGGTTGAGGTCTGAGGGGTAAAGGGCAGGAAATTCAGAAGCATCATTCTAGCGTGGAATGGAACTAACCGTGGTAATGGAGTTTCAGGATTCTTTTTGTGTTGGTCTATAGTGAAATGAAATTTTAATGAATTTGTTGGCATCAGCCATCATGCAGTTAAATAATTATTATTCTGTTTGTTGGTGCAGAGCTTGGACTTGGACTTTATTTTTTGTTAGTTGTTAGTTGTTTTTTTTTTTTCTTTTTTGGTAAAAAAAACTTGAGGTAAAAACAATTATTATATAGTTGACTTAGTTACCTTATTTAGAGCCTGATGGTAAAAGAGAATTACCATGAAAAAGAACAAATCCAAAATAGGTATCCTTTAACAAGGATAAAATAAATAAATCGGGTGGCACAACGGCTCATGAAGAACCAGGGCCTAGTGACTAACACCTCGCAATCATTCCTGTGTGCGCCTTTCGACAGGAATGGAAGGGACCTACAATTTTATGCCGAATCCGAACGGCTAGACGAGAAGCACTTATTCGTGACAAGTGATACTCTTAGAGGATTTGTCAATTCCTCGCAAGAGGCAGTAGCCCTGAAAAAAACTTTTAAGTTTTTAGGTGGACGAGGCTGGGAAGCGAACCCAGACCTCCAGCGTGACAGTTGAACGCACTAACCATTACGCTACGGGCTACTATAGGGATAGGTTACTTAAATTTTTTATGTATTTTATGAACCAATCCAAAATAGGTATCCTTTAACAAGGATAGGTTACTTAAATTATTTATGTATTTTTTTTTATGTTTCTTTGCATTGTGATCATGAGTATACGCCTAATACTCCTAATGCACGCTTTCAAGCATCACATATTGAACATTTTTAAAATAACTCTCTTAACTTTTCCATTAGTCTAAAACTTTTCTCAATCTATCGAGTGGTAATCCAGTCAATAATTTACACACAAACGTTATAGCTATCACCTTCAGGCGCGAACGCAGGGGGGATTTTGGGGGGTTTAAACCCCCCCGAAATGTATGAATTTAACTTCCTCGCCGTACAATTTCACTCTTTCACTCTTAATTTTTGGTTTTCAGTTTAAACCCCCCCCCACCTGAAATTTTTTGAACCCCTCCACCCGAAATTTTTTCCTGCGTTCGCGCCTGATCACCTTATTATAAGGCTAGGCGCATATTGAGGTGCGTCCGACGCGTGTTACGTGACCCGAAAAGTGTCGCACGACACGATTTAAGAAACGTGTTATGCCGTCCTCCGCATATTGATACGCGGGTCTCGTGTCAAAACACATATTATTGAAGCAAAAATAGTCTGATATATCGATAATTGAAATAAACTTAAAAAAAAACAAGTTATTTCTAAAAAAGCAAAAGATAATTTATTTTCAAACCTAACGACAGTTAATCATTTTATTTTTTGACGGAAAAAACCAAACACGCACCGGTCTTGCAAGGAAAACTGTGTTTCTATTGATTTATATTTTTCACAAAAACTCGTGCTGTGTCGCGTCACTCTCGTCGAATGCGCTTCAATATGCGCCTAGCCTAATATAAATGTTCTTTGTGATTCAAGGAATTTCTGTTTTTTAATAGTTTTTAAACAGATTTTTTTATAATAGCTATCCGAGGCGAATAAAATACAGTTAAACTTACCTCCTACCCACAATAATTTCAACACACTAAAGCCGATTTTCAATAGTCAGTTAAAGAGTCAGCTATTTACTATTACTGACCATCACACCCGACTCTATTTCGAACTGGACTAAACTGGGGAAATGAAAGTTTTAGGCGAGGGAGGTGAAGAGTGAGGAATGAAAGGACTAAAATGTTCATTATTTTTTCGAGCGGAAAAACAAATATAAGGCCATTTTTTTTGGTAAGTGTATACGCAGCGCAGCAAAGTTTTACACTGTAAACAACAACAAAGGAAAAGTGCGGATACTACATAACGTGTTATTACTTTGTTTTGTGATGTTTAAACAATATTAGATATTCTTTAAACATCACAAAACAAAGTAATAACACGTTATGTGTTAAAATATTAGATATTTTTTAAACATCACAAAACAAAGTAATAACACGTTATGTAGTATCCGCACTTTTCCTTTGTTGTTGTTTGCAGTGTAATATTTTGCTGCAGGGTATACGCAACACTTAACAATAAAAAAGGCCTATTAATTACTATTACATACACACATTGTTCGTTTGTAGGCAAAATAAACAAATCTGTTGTCATGCAATACTGAACATTTTAAAGGAAATGATTTGTTTTTTTCTTTTTCGATTCTCTAAATGAGAGCACTTATACAATTAAAACCGGCTCATGTACACAGAATTTTCAGCCAGCTTTGCTCATCCCGCCCCATGTGCGATTGAAGGAAAAGTAAGTCTGACTCAAAATTGAGCCAGTGTGTGATGGCCCAATGAGCAGATAAATTTACTGTTCCTATTCCTATTAATAAGTTATATCTGCCCTTTGAAAAATAGATTTTTGCTCATTCTGAGGATTAAGTTTTCAAGATACTGCATTTTCAAAAAAAAAATTAATATTTTAATATGTATTTTTTTTAAATCCAAAAATTACCTTTTTGAAAATTTTTATATGCAAAATTATTTGAATTGTGAAGGAGCTCTTGTGTAAAAATTTTGGTTGAAATAGGTGTTGCCGTTAACAAGAAATTTGAAATAAAAAAAAATTGGTTCTACGACAGGTACCGCTATTGATAAAATTTGTTTTCATCAAAATATTGAGAATATACCTAAAATAGTAAACGCACATCTTTTTATCTAAATTCTTGAAGCCGTTTTCGAGCAAAATAAGGTTCAACATTTGTATGGAAGGTACCGTTATTTTTTAATTTAGAAACATGATTTTTTCAAGTATTTTACAAAATAATAAAAAAAAAATTTGTTCACCTAGTTTTGAAAATATTGACCAAGTCGTTTCAAAATATTTAGGTTTCAAAAAAAAAAAATTGATTTCTTTTTAATTTAAATTTTTTTTTTATTTTGGTTCTTAGAAGTTTCACCATTAAAAATGAAACATTTCACCTTAACCATTTTCGAGAAAATTAAAAACCAATAAAATAGCTGTACTGGAGGTACCAAATACAACCAATTTTTGAAATTAAAAAATATTATCAAAAAGTAGTGTTTCCTTATTTCATTCTTTATGAATTTTTTTCAACAAACTTCTCGGACCCGTTTTTGACGAAAAAAATGGGCACGACTGGATCACACAAACTTGCTCTCGTAGCTAACAACTTTAACGTAGCTTAAAATTGTCAATGTGCATATATGGTTCTATAACATTATGAAACCATTAAAAAAAAGTTTTAAAAACAATTAAAAATATAAATTATTACAATAAAAAAATCGTTAGAGCGGTTTTCTTAAAAATTAATTTTTTATATATAAAAATTCTTGAAAATTTTTAAAAATTTAATTTGGTATGCTTACTTATAGAATTAAATAATTTAATATTTATCACAAAATTTCAAAAAATATTCATTGACCCGTTTTCAAGATATTGAATTTTCAAAAAAAAAATTTCAATATTTTTTTAAAAATCCAAACATTATTTTTATCAAAAAGTTTTATATGCAAAATTGTTATAATTGTAAAGCACCACTTACATAAAAAATTTGGTTAAAATCGGTGTAGCCGGTAACGACAAATTTGAAAACCAAAAAATTCGGTTCTATGACAGGTACCGTTAATAACCGTTACAAAAAATTTTTTTTTCTACCAAAATATTTATCTTAGTAATCATAGTATCTCGTAATTTTTTTTTTAAATCGTTAGAGCCATTTTTGAAATAAATCAATTTTTGTATATTGGTTGTCTGACAGGTACCGTTAATTTTTGAGATAAAAAAAAATTTCAATTTGCCCTCTAAGGAATCCCATAAGAACCTTAAGTCCAAAGTTTGAAGAAAATCGCTTCAACCGTTTAGGCTGTATGTTGTGGTACATACAGACAGACGAACAGACGGGCAGACGGATAGACAGACAGAATTGCGAGACCCACTTTCTTCGCGTTCCCTATAATCGATATGTTAAGGAAAATTAATATCTCGAGTTCGATGTTTTTTACGAATCCATACATAACTTACCATATGGTACCTATATCGCAAGTAAAAGCGGAGCAGCTGTCCAGTCTTTTAATTTATTATAAATTGTTTTATAAACTAAGTGTCAAAATATCGTTGATGCTCTTGAAGCGTGACAAGTAAAGAACATTAGATATTTGATATCATTATTTTTGTATACCAACCAACATACACAGTTCTTAGAATAAGAATAAGAATAAAAATAAACATCAAGTACATTGTTACCACTGGGACTCATTTGAGTCAAAACGGACTCATTTCTTTAAACTTGGCTTAGGGACTCATCTTTTTTAGATTTGAATCATTTTCTAAGAATACAAATAGGGCTGGCCACGAGACGAGAAAAGTATAGGTCGCGAACTCGGTCTCGCATGACGAGACCGAGACGCGACTGCTTTTTGAGCATCAACCGAGACGAGTACTAGACGCGACTGTATACTTATTTGGACCGAAATTTACAGATAGTCTAATAAATTAAATTTCCAATTTCAGTTAAATATTTATTTTCTTTTGCACGTATTCAAACTATAACCGAAAATATTTCGTTCCAAAATCAACAGGTTGTCCGGAAATAGTATTTTTCGGAGACGAGACCGAGACGAGACTTAATTATACGAGGCCGACACGAGACCGAGACGAGACTGAAAATGTTCGATTTTAACGAGACCGAGAGTCTCGTCTCGTGGCCAGCCCTTAATACAAATAAACACTTTATATACCTAATACGGTTGATTCAATTTTTAAGTTCAAGCTCTTTTATTTCATGTTGCTAAAAAAAAAATGCTTGCAAAATTAGTTAGTTTAACAATATTTATGAATTAAATATTTTGTTTTTATGATTTCAAAGTATTTTTTTATTACTAAAATATAAAAAAAAACGTCTTATCATACAATTTAAACATATTTTTTATTGGGACTCATTTATTTTCAAGATGACTCATTTTTTCAGCCTTCAGGACTCATTACAAATTAAACCTGCGGTAACACGGATCAAGTACATAAGTTTCAAAAATATCCAGACGATTTTGCCTTTTAGAGTCTTCCTTGAACAATTCTTCTGCATATTTGTACATTTATAGATGCATTGAATAATTTTTTAAGAAACTTAAAAATAATAATGTATACGAGAAACAATATTTTTTTGACTTACCCATGTACATACATAAGTATATATTAAGCTTAAAATATTTTTTTTATTTTTTGAAATGGTACTCCTTTTGTGCGATTTTGTTTTCGATTTGCGAGTGCATTGAAGTTCAAACAAGGATAACAACCAAAATAATGTTTCGTGTACGTCATACAGTTTTGTGCACAAAATTATGACTGTTTTTGTGCTAAGCAAAATTGAAGATGTCAATTGATTCCTTGAACTATAATATTATGAATTTATTAAAAAAAAAAAATGTTTTGGATCGTTGGAGCGGTTTTAAAAAAAAAACTTATTTGTACACAAATATAAAATTAATAAAATAAAAAACACTTTTAAGACAAACATTTGTTTAGCAATATTTAAAGTAATTATTCATATAGAGAAAATCGACTTTTTTAAAATGAGAAAGTCGGAAATACTATGTAAAGTGGTTCTATGGGAAGTATCTATTGTTAATAAGAAAGGAAACAATAATATTTTCTAATTTATAAGTAGAATACTTACTTTACTTTAGATGGCGCTCACAGCCCAGGAATTTTAGAATAAATACTCAATGGTCAAAAGTATAACAATAGAAAAATAGAAATGTAAAATTTGAAAATTCGCGCGAATTGAGTATTGATTTTGAGTATTATGATTGAGTATTTATTTGGTTGGTGAAATTTTAAAACATTAGCAAATTAGAAATGTAAAATTTGAAAATTGAGTTTGTTCATTTTTTACACTTGTTGATATTTGTTGTTCAATGGGTTTTATTTGCATTTAAAATTGGAATTAAAGCCCTTCAGAAAAAGGAATTAACCCCGCGGGCGTTTGTTCCAATTTAAAAAGGAAATAACCCCCGCGGGAGTTAATTCCTTTTGATTGATTCATTAATGCTTCTAGCCAAATCACTGTTTAAAACAAATACTTTGAAAGCAGACCAACTGACAACATAGGCGCCTGCCTGGCGACTGACCATACCCTGAGCGGAGCGACGGAGTCGCGTGAGCGGGACAGAGGACCCAAAAAGGGAGTTAAAATCCTTGAACCTGCGAAGCGGGCCACTCAAAGAACTGTTTAGTACACGAACTTTGAAACCAGACCGACTGTAAACATAATACTTATTACAACACCCGCGCGGGTTAGTTCCTTTTTTTTTGGATAGTTCCGTGGTCTTGAATGCACTGCATCCGAAATAATAAGAAAGGAACAGTTAAATATTTTTGTTGGCTTTGAAATGTTCCAAGTTTTATCATTTGATGATTCCTATTTATTGCGACATAACCCCCAAAATTTTTATTTGGGCCTTGGGTCTCATTTGTGTGGGACTTATTCCTCAAATTTTATTTGGGCCTTATGTCCCACTAAAGTGGGACATAATTCCCAAAAATTAAAATTGGGCGTTATGTCCCTAGGGCTTATGTCCCCGCGCCGATTCCTCCATCGTCATCCTGCATAAGCGGTCGAGTTTGGCTGGGATGCTCTGAGATATGACATGGCTCTGTATAAGTCGTCCCTTTTTACGATATCATACGAGACTTAAAAATCGATAAAGAGGTAGTGTATATCGATCTGGAAATCCTGTTTTTTTTCTAAAATCTGTGGGAGTGTGAACATTTGATCGACGGTTGACTTGCCTGGCCTGAAACCATACTGATAGGGGCAGATCAGATCGTTAACCAAAGGTTTTAAGCGGTCACACAGAATAGCCGACAAGATTATATAAGCGACGTTTAGGAGACTAATTCCTCTGTAGTTGGTGCATTTCAGAGCATCTCCTTTTTTATGGATGGAGCACACTATACCGAGGTTTCATTTATCTGGCATACTTTCTTCCGACCAAATTTTGCGGATGAGCTGGTGAATGCTCCTAACCAATTCATCTCCCGCTGATTTAAATAGTTCGGCTGATAAGCTTTCAGCACCAGCAGCCTTGTACGACTTAAGTTAGGATACCGCCAGCCGCACTTCGGTTAGGTCAGGTGGACGGAGTTGTTGGTCATCATCATTCAAGTTGAATGGAGTGTTCTGCCTAGTAGCGGAATATTGGCTGTCTTCGCCGTTAAGCAGTCTAGAGAAGAGTTTTTTCCAGATCCTCAGCACTGACTGTGAGTCTACTACCATATTCCCACTCTCATCTCGGCAGGCTTCCGTTCTAGGTTTGTATGCTTGGTGGATCGTTTCACCATCTCATACAATTTTCGGACATCTCCCCTGCCGCTACAATCCTCAATTGACTCGATCACATGCTTCTCGTGCTCTCTGTTTTTCCTCCTGCGAAGTCGGCGTTCCTCTTTTCGTTTCATCCCGTAGAGCTCCCGGGCTACTCTCTCAGCAGGTCTTGTTCGAGTCTGCAGCATTGCCTGCCAGCCGGCACTTTTCATCGAACCAGGGGTGTCGTTGTGGTCGCCTAGTGAAACCCAGAGGCAGCACTTCTGTGATGGCTTGTTGAGTAGAATGAACTAATTAAATAACACTATCATCTTCCTATCAAAAATTCTTGGAATTGTTTTCGAGAAAAATACGATTTTTCTTTAACAGTTTTTCAACATTTGTAAGTACAACCGTATAGTAACAAACGTTTTAAAAATATTGGGGCGTATTCATAGTCATTTTTAAACTGTGTCTATAAGCTAGTTTTTTTTGTCAAGTATGCCGCGGACTATCTCAATATGACAAGCACAGTGCAAGTGTTAGGAAGATAAAAAAGGATTTAAAAGGAGATACCGATGCACATTGGTTTTGAAGTTCTGAATATCAAATTGGGGGGAAAAATAGGACCAGGTAAAAAATTCCATATTCTTGTTGTGCGACTAAAGAAAGAATATCTTTACTACGTCCAAAATTGGGCTCAAGGGAAAACTGATGAGCATTCCTAAATGCGCGAGTTTTATGGTTGAATTGTTTGAGGGGGGGGGGGGGGGATGCAACTTACTATTTCACTTGAACACTGTTTATAAGAATAGCGATAGAACAGTGAGAGATAGGTGACATCGTGACATTGCGGCGGTGATCGAGGGATGTAACTGTTACCGTAATTGTTCTATCACCTATCATTTTTAGGGCGCCTTTTTTGATTTCAATCCAACAAGCTTAGATGAGTTATAGGACCAACTGCCAATGTTATGAGAATTATACTCAAGCTTTGCACGAATAAAGGCTTTTTAGATCACAGCCAGATCAGAGGGGGTAAAGAATTTCTTGCATCTTCGGAGAAAACCTAAGCACTTAGCAGCGTTTTTGCCGCCGTCGAATATGTCGTTATTCCACAAAAGGTGGTCTGCGACACACATACCGAGAACTGAGAGCTGTTCAGTTTCCCCAATGCAAGTGCCGTCGGTATTAGGAGTGGGTTTCGCACTAACGAAAGGAGACAGCATTGAGTTTTTGAAGCATTAAATTCTACGCGGTTTTGATTACCCATTGGACAATGTTGTCGAGATCAGAGTTAAATGAGCTTATCACATTCCACATCCGAGGAACATGGATGTGAATATAAAAACGAAAATGAAAAGCTGAAGTTACTGTTATCAGCGTAACATTTTATATTTTAATGGATTAGAAGTTTCAGACAAAAGATCGTTTATGAATAATTATGGAGGAGAGTCGGAGACAACGGAGTCCTGAGTTACACCAGCATTTATTTAATGGATTTCAGACTTGAAACCGTCCAATACAACTTATATTGAACGGTCCGAAAGGTAGTGTCTAATCCAGCGAAGTAGAGATTCGTCGATGCCAAATGCACGCATTTTCGATAAGAGAGCTTGATCCCAACCTCTATCAAATGCTTTTGAAATATCAAGCGCAATAATCTTACTTTCTTCAAAACGATGTTAGGATTTGTACCACTGTTCGGCGAGGAAAACCATCAAATCACCAGTGGACCTTTTGCTGCGAAAGCCGTATTGCCGGTCATTAAAAAGCTTTCATTCTTTGAGATGTTCCTTGAGCTGGAAATTAATTATCGTTTCCATGACATTGGAAAGAAGGGGCGTAAGTGCAATTGGTCGATAGTTTGAGGGTGAAGAAGATACGCCTTTTTAATAAGGGACAGGCTGGACAAATGCTATTTTCCATCCACAAGGAAAGAGACTTGAAGAGTAGGACAAGCTTAGGCAGTGGCTTGCCAGCGTTAAAGACCACATTTTCAGAACAATGGGAGGGATACTACCCGGGATTGGCGGATTTGTGTACATCGAGATCTTTATCAGGACTCTGGCAACCGCACGAGTGCGAAAGAAGATTCGCTCCATAAAACCATTTGCGCTCTCAAGTACAGGAGTCAATACCCTTTCTGGCAGCTTAGAATTAGCAACAAACTGTGCTGCACGCATATTGGCATTATCTAACGAGCTGACAAAAGAGGTGTCATTGAAGACGAGCGTTGGAACCGACGACGAAGTGCTTTTCGTATGTCCTTTGCAAAATAACCAACAAATTTTACTACTATTGGGACATTGTTATATTATTGCCTTAATTTTTGGTCATGCAATAATTTGGTTTGTTTAATATGAACGTTACAGGTCTTCCCGGCTTGCTGAAACTTCTTCCGGTTTTCCTTAGTAGTGTTGGCCTTATAACATCGGAAACTTACTTCCTTAACCCTAATAACCTCTAAACAGCTCGAATCAAACCATGAATTTTCTTTGGGTTTGATAAATTTTACCCTATTCGGGATAAAATGTCTCATTCCACAAAGAATTAGGTTTGTGATCATAATCTGCACTGCAGTCTACATTACTGTCGAGGAAGCATAGTCAGCAGTTAAAATTCCTGAAGAAACCGTTGAGACCGTCCCAGTTGGCTTTATCGTATTGCCAAACGGTTCTCGTTGAGGATTTTTCTTTAACTGGGCTTTGTTGGCACGAGAAATTAGCAAAAGACCTCAACATACCTTCCATCGGGTGTTGTCTGGCCTGAAAAGCGAATGCAACATTGAAATTGCCCGCAAAATGACGATTTCAGTGTTAGGACAATGGGAAACAATTCCTTGGATGAAGTCGGACAGAGCATCAAATAAGTTAAAAGTTTAATTTCTGTCCAGATTTGGGCTCTGATAAATGAAACATGTATAAATGATGTGCTCATTTACCGAGATTTTAAACCACAAGAAGTTAAAGTTTGTGTTTGAGCACAAACATAATTGTGGTTGAAGTTGGTACGCAACATATCATTTCTTATGGTCAGTGTTCCCACAACGGCATTATTAATGCTAGATCTAGCATTATAGAGAAGAGAAAAGCATTATGAAATTTTAAAATTATGCTAAATGCTTTTCTGGCATTCTTGAATGCCGAAAATGATTTCGAATAATTGATTTGATGATATCATATTTGGAAAATAATAAAAATTATCATATACATTTTTTTTTTTTTAATTATAAAGCATTGTGATTTAACATTAACTAGTTTCGCCCACTGGCCGAAATTCGTCCACCCAAAACTCACATTCACAGACTCTAGAGTCAAACTATTTGTTTGAAAATTAAGTCACAAAATATTTTTTTTAGTTTTAAATTTTTTCTTAATACGCAGAGTGATCGCCAGTGCAAAACCAAAAATGTTATTATTGTTATTATTGTACTATTCGTACTAGAATGTCAGCTTATAAGGCTTGACCATTCTTTATTCCGTCAATTTCATTGAATTTTTGAACAACAACAACAACTTAAAGGCGCTACCACCAATTGTTTGGCTGGAGATATAGCTATTTCCTGCTTTGCCACTTTTGCACTCATCAGTCTCCATTTTTTTGTTTTTTGAGTTTTTCAAATAAAATTGGATTAAAGCTCAGCACCACAAAAAAAAAGGAGACTGATGAGTGCAAAAGTGGCAAAGCACGAAATAGCTATATCTCCAGCCAAACAATTGGTGGTAGCGTCTTTAAGTTGTTGTTGTTGTTCAAAAATTCAAAACCAAAAATGGCCCACAGCGTGTTAATGCGTGTCTCAGGTATATTGTCCACATCTCCGCACCTATATTGTATAACCATATACAATTTATCGAAATCGGCTGGATACTTTTTGAGCAAATGGTACCACAAACTTCTTTCAAGGCTATTTATATATAGATAACGTCAATTCACACATACGGTCACAAAATTCATGACTTCTTCAAATAGAAATGAATTAATAAAAGCATTTGTTTCATATTGGAATCTGGGGGTCAATTCTCGATCTCTGAAATTGGAAAGTGATAAATTTTCCAAAACTTTATACGGTAATATTTCGATTCTGTATAAGTGTGAAAAAGTGAAATAAAATGTCAAAACTTCGTAATTTATTGTCAATTTTTAACTCAATATCACTTTTATACACTCATCTAGAAGCGAATTACATAATTAACGTGTGATGTTTTGGAAAATTTATCACTTCACAGATCGATAATTGACCCCCTGAAAGTCAGTTATTTGGGCCTACTCAACGAGGTCTTTTGTTCTGTTATTCTACTATTATGTTATCAATTTCCATACAAAAGTTTGAGCTGTCAAAAAATCTTTTACGAATTATGTATTCGGCTGCTAATTTAATCATCGAAATGGACGTTTTTACATGGAATTTGAAATCTAGCATTTTGTTTTTTGAGCTCCCATACGATCAAGCATTATAAAATTTGAAATCTAGCTTTATGAAATTTGAGATTATGGCAACACTGCTTATGGTGAGAAAAGAATATTGGCACTAAGCTATAACCATATAGGTTAAATTCTGTACGACCAGAATTTTCACCTATTTGTATTTCGCTTAGTGCCAAAACAGCTGACCTGTATTGCACAGTATAGACGTACGTAGCAAAGAAATTCTGTCTTAGTCCACGAATGTTGCTAAAATACACCCTTAATCTACTTACCCATTTAAAATATTCTTAACTAGATCAAACGCAAGTCAGACGATTAAGGATGCTACATGTACGGAAGCAAAACAATAAAGTTCTGATGGAATTTTTTCTGACACTACACTGTAAGTACGATTTAGCCGTTTTATTTTGCAGTCCTCTTCTTCTCCAATGTGCATGCTTCCAATACTTCCAATTCGATGATTGTATATAATTTATTTCCTTATCGTATATTGAATGTTCGATTTAAACGTCCATTGTATGTTTGTAAGTCTTTGAATAATTTTTATTTTATTTATTTGCAATTTGTTGATGTAAATGAAGATATTGATACTGAGGTAATAATACTACAAGAAGAACAACAATTCACTGAAACTCATCCCCTGATCAGAGTTCAATTTTATTTTATACAGACATTTTTGTTAGCTTCATTTAAATTTATTTTTCTGTAGAAATATTTCTTTACTGACAAAAAAAAAACTTTCCGTTGATATTGAAATTAAAAAAAAAAAAAAAACCTAAAGGGAAACTTTTCAAGTATTTAAATTGGAAAACGATTTACATTTGGGATTAAGCTTTAAACACATGTACAATGATATTTGTTTGCCTGTTTCTTTCTGATAACTTTTTATTTTGAAAAGATTTTGAATTTACCTTTATTCATTTATTTATTTTAGTACCTTTGTATTGTATTGCAAAAATATTTAAGAGAATATAATTATAAACTGAACTGGAAAAGTTGTGAGATTCTTTTGAAGTTCAAAGTTCTTGAATTCGAAAGGTATTATTTAAAATTATAGCAGACGAAGGTATATCTTATTATTAACTTTGGAATATTGTTTTAAATTAAATGCTACAAAAAGAAAACATAAATGTAGCTACCTGCTATAAATACACAAAAAGACATTTTTCTTTCATTATTTAATACATTTTGAAATACACAAGTTTAGCCATCTAGCTAGTAGCCCAGTTAAATTCAATAGTAAAGTCGCAAAGCGCGATGTATTTCTGCATTTTTGATATGTTGTTGGGGCATGTTAGAGTATAGTCTGTAGCTAAGTTTGCAACTTCGAAAATCACCCCATTTTTTCCGACATTTTCCTTTAAGACTTTGGCAATATGCTACTTAGGAAACAACCATCCACTATAAACTTGTTTGCTATAAAATATTTTACAAGACTATATTAGTTTTAAATTCATACATGTTATAATTTTGTGTTGCTTTCTAACCATGAATTAAAAAAAAAATCTGAAAAAGTAAGAAATTTTAAAGCACTCCAGAAATAGGTCAAAAATTGTGCAATTCTGATAAAAATCTGACGAAATTTGATCCAAATCAGTCAAATAGTTTTGGCAAGAAACATGATGTTATAACTTAGTGCAACAAGCAATGTTTGCATCATTGCTGTGTTCAAAGCAGGACACTTAAGTTGGTACTGATTTTTGTACACGTAGTTGCAACCCTAACCTATTTTTTACGTGCTTCACAATTACTTACTTTTCAGATTTTTTTTTAATTAATGGTAAGATAGCAACACAAATTTAACATGCATGAATTTAAAACTAATGTGGCCTTGTAGAAAATTATATAAAAAACAAATTTATAGCAGATGGCTTTGTCCAAAATTGCATGTTTCCAAAGTTATTAAGGAAAATATCAGAAAAAATGGGGCGATTTTAGTGTTTTTTTTTTCACTGTCGCACCTTGCTCTATTCCTGCAGCGAGCACAGGTTTTTCGAAGTTGCAAACTTAGCTGCAGACTACTTTAACATGCCCGAACAACATATCAAAAATGCAGAACTTCATCGCGCTTTGCGATTTTAGCCCTTTTCTGTAATTATTGGCTGGGATATAGGTTTTATTATTATTTGATCTATGTATGTATACAGGATGTCCCATCATCACCGGCCCAGAGGAAAACTATGGGTTCCTGAGTTAATTTTAAGTCGAAAAACTTAACAGGTAATTTTCTCGTTTTCGCTTCCTTTTCGACTTATAACGGTATCTATGATTTTTGAACTTTTTTCTTTGAACTAGCTCTAACTTTGCCAAACTGCATTCGATTCTTGCTTTTCTGTTTATACGATGGGACAACCTATATTAATACGCTTAGCAAAACCTAACGGTAAACTTTTCTCTGTAAATATACTCAACGGAATAACGTAAGTTATAAACGTTGGAATGATAAAGAAAGAAGAAACCTAAACAATAGAAGTTATATTGTTTTTGTTTTTATTTTAGTGGACTATATTGAATGACATTCAATAAAAAGTATTTAAGCGACCTTTAGTCCAATGCGTTTCGGTCCTGATAACAATTACAGTGGACCTCATCAGTTAGAGCTGTAATTGTTACCTTTCTAAGACGCAACATTTTAGTCGATGGCTACCGACGTTTATAAAATTTACAGCATAAACACACTGCAAATTATATTTTTCTAGGGGAACATGGTTACATTCAGACACCTAGATATAGATATAGATATAGATATTATGCCCGTTGTCTGGCGAAGGTAATAAAGAAAGAAAAAACCTAAACATTTTTTTATTTTTTATTTTAGTGGACTGTATTGAATTTCATTCAATACAGTCCACTAAAATAAAAACAAAAACAATATAACTTCTATTGTTTAGGTTTTTTCTTTCTTTATTACCTTTGCCAGACCACGGGCATAATATCTATATCTATATCTAGGTGTCTGAATGTAACCATGTTCCCCTAGAAAAATATAATTTGCAGTGTGTTTATGCTGTAAATTTTATAAACGTCGGTAGCCATCGACTAAAATGTTGCGTCTTAGAAAGGTAACAATTACAGCTCTAACTGATGAGGTCCACTGTAATTGTTATCAGGACCGAAACGCATTGGACTAAAGGTCGCTTAAATACTTTTTATTGAATTTCATTCAATACAGTCCACTAAAATAAAAACAAAAACAATATAACTTCTATTGTTTAGGTTTTTTCTTTCTTTATTACCTTCGCCAGACCACGGGCATAATATCTATATCTATATCTAGGTGTCTGAATGTAACCATGTTCCCCTAGAAAAATATAATTTGCAGTGTGTTTATGCTGTAAATTTTATAAACGTCGGTAGCCATCGACTAAAATGTTGCGTCTTAGAAAGGTAACAATTACAGCTCTAACTGATGAGGTCCACTGTAATTGTTATCAGGACCGAAACGCATTGGACTAAAGGTCGCTTAAATACTTTTTATTGAATTTCATTCAATACAGTCCACTAAAATAAAAACAAAAACAATATAACTTCTATTGTTTAGGTTTTTTCTTTCTTTATTACCTTCGCCAGACCACGGGCATAATATCTATATCTATATCTAGGTGTCTGAATGTAACCATGTTCCCCTAGAAAAATATAATTTGCAGTGTGTTTATGCTGTAAATTTTATAAACGTCGGTAGCCATCGACTAAAATGTTGCGTCTTAGAAAGGTAACAATTACAGCTCTAACTGATGAGGTCCACTGTAATTGTTATCAGGACCGAAACGCATTGGACTAAAGGTCGCTTAAATACTTTTTATTGAATTTCATTCAATACAGTCCACTAAAATAAAAACAAAAACAATATAACTTCTATTGTTTAGGTTTTTTCTTTCTTTATTACCTTCGCCAGACCACGGGCATAATATCTTTATCTATATCTAGGTGTCTGAATGTAACCATGTTCCCCTTGAAAAATATAATTTGCAGTGTGTTTATGCTGTAAATTTTATAAACGTCGGTAGCCATCGACTAAAATGTTGCGTCTTAGAAAGGTAACAATTACAGCTCTAACTGATGAGGTCCACTGTAATTGTTATCAGGACCGAAACGTTGGAATGTGCATAATAACAGATGAGCAGAAACCAAAAACTATATGTGTATATGCAGCCGTTAAATGATTTTTATAATTTTAAGGGGTTTGTTTAGAAGGTTGCAATTTTGCGAGAGGATGAAATGTATTAATTTGGATTTTTCGGTGAGAAATTGGAAGTTACATTTTACCGTAAGGCGGAGAAAGTTACACTTTTCTATATTGTTGCTTAAAAATAACTTCCATACGAAACACATAAATTTAGATGAATAGTAGGCTTACTTTAAAAATTAAATCTTTGGTTGTGTTAGTTTTGTTTTTTGAAAAAAAAGGTGAGTGTTGTGCAAAAGACGATTTTTTAACTATCTGAATGAGTATCCTTTTTATTTAAAACGACACCTACAGTGTGGCCTTACTTCAAACGCAACCGGACAACTGAGAGGTGTCAGAAAAATCATGCTTTTATACTATGTAACTACGTGAGATTTGTAGGTTTGTATGTATGTATGCATGTGCTTATGTATGTATTTACATATGTAGGTGCCTGACATATTTAAGGCACCACTGTAAAAGTCTGCCTGACTGTTATCGGTAAATAGTCAGATTTTATGCTTAAAGGTAAATGGCACGATTATTTTAACAGCCTTAAGGTGTCTCGCTGACGTAAGATCCCGCTACAGGTAGCTGGCAGCTTGCAAATAAAATAAGTGATCCCGTTAAACATATAAAATTCATAAACCTCATTTTAAAGTCCTAGCAGATTCAAGGTTCTTATTATCCATTTGTCATTACATTACCTACCATAAATTATAAACAAAAACAAAACGTGTGTCTGGGGGTCCAGTTCTCAGGAAATTTTAAATTTTGGGACAACACAAAAATAAACCAACCTCTGGAATCGACTTTAAGAAAAAGAAATGGTTTTCCGAATTCTGAATTTGGCTTTACTAAAAGTAAGGTTAATTGTTGATTGAGTTTAATTGTGTACTGAAAAAAAATGTAATGAAACAAGAAATTAACTAAATTCTGTCCGTCAAATTTGTCTTTATTTGAAAGGAATACAAAGGAATTCTGGTAACTCTACAATTACAATTTAATTTGCAAATTAAAAAAAAAGAATGTATACGCCAATTCAGGAAAGATATAAAATTCTTTTAGTGTAGGAGCTATACCCATTTCCCGTAGGCACTTGATTGTCACCTTAGTTTTAGGGTGGGTTTTTATGTCTTCGGGGGTGGGGAATCCGAATCTGGAGTTAGGTTTTTGCAAAATCCGGTGCGAAGTCATTGTTATTAACGAGTTTTGATGCATTTTTGTAATGCAATAAAAGTTATTAATGTTAGGAAAAAATGTTCCGAGTAAATATTGTTCCCTATTTTCTAGCGAATAAATTTGTTTTTTATTCATGTAAATTGGTTGATAATTGCCCAAGATATTGCCAATTGTTTCTTAGTAGGGAGGTCACGCTCTCAATTGAGGGAGCGCGAGACGGAAGAACGTGTATTTTAGGTAAACGGTCAGAGTTATCGTGAAAATTGTCAAAGAAGAAATTATTCTCTATACCCTGACAAACATTTTCGTTTGTATTTTGTCTCAATTGAATATTTATATTCGGAGATATACACAGAAACGTAGACTTAGGATAAGATTTTTCACATTCACATGGTTAAAGAAACCCAAATTACTCAAAATTCCCCACGATAAAGCATAAAACAAGTATTTTTAGTTTATACTCCTGATTATAACTAATAAAATCGTTTTTAATTTTTTTATTTATATCGTCTAGTTTAAAAAAAAAAAAAACAAATTCTCTTAAGGCATAAAAGATTTATTCCACATTCCAATTCTTTAATATTGCCACACAATTATAATACGCCACTAAGCTTCCCACACTATTAATTTTACTTCTAAAGAATTGTCTCCAATTCTTTAAAAAACAAACATCTCAAATACAATTTCAATTTCCGAAGAATTGTCTTCAACTATTCTTCGATAAATAGAACTCTCAAATTTTATTCTAGAGAATTGTCTTCGCAAATTCCCTATCTTTAAAGACACACATAGTGCAGCTGCAATTTCCGAAGAATTGTCTTCAACTATTCTTCGACAAATAAAACTCTCAAATTTAATTCTAGAGAATTGTCTTCGCCAATTCTCTATCTTTGAAGATACGCATAGTGCACTTGCAAGAATGCAATTCTAAGAAATACATTCACATTAATTTTAGACTATTTAAGCTTTAGACAATTTCATAATAGATTTAGATTGTATCATTATCTCAAACGGGTCTAACGCTGAAGTTCGGTCTGAAATAAAATAATAAAACTTACATCAACGTGTTTTATTATCATTATATAATAATAGCTTGTGCTTATAGAGGGTGATTTGCATAAGGTGTCACATAAGGCTTGGTAGGTTGGACCTAGACAAGAAAAAAATCATTAATTTTCATAATAATGACAATTTTCACGATAACTCTGACCGTTTACCTAAAAAAACACGTTCTTCCGTTTCGCGCTCCCTCAATTGAGAGCGGGAACTCCCTACTAAGAAACAATTGGCAATATCTTGGGCAATTATCAACCAATTTACATGAATAAAAAATAAATTTATTCGTTAGAAAATAAGGAACAACATTTATTCCGAACATTTTTTCCTAACATTAATAACTTTTATTGCATTACAAAAATGCATCAAAATTCGTTAATAACAATGACTTCGCACCGGATTTTGTAAAAACTAACTCCGGAATCGGATTCCCCATCCCCGAAAACATAAAAAAACACCCTCAAACTGAGGTGACATTCAAGTGCCTACGGGAAGGGGGTATAGCTCCTAGACTAAATATATGGGTAAGCGGGCGAAAATTACATAATTCATAAAATTTTATTTTGTTGGTATCGATGCAGATTTTCATCCTCTACAACACATCAAAAGTCCTCCAAAATGGCCTAATTGGCTTTTTGTATAGACGCGTTTAATGATAAGGAGAGTGTTGGAGGGAAGCGGGAAGTATATCAAGCTGAAATATTTTTTATAATTATAATCTAATCACATAACACATTATTGTAGGGTGCTTTTCAACGCTGATTCTAAAGAGACCAAAACTGAAAAGAAACATGTGTAACCTATAGAAAATTAAAGTCCTTTTATAGAATGATGTCTTTCTATTAAGTAAAAGAACAGCAAGTAAAAAATTACCCAAAACCATTTTTAAAAAATGGTATATTAATCCAATTTGCTACAAATGTTTTATTTGGCATATTTACCGAGAATCATAAGATGTGGTGAAAGGGGAAGAGAAGTTAGTTAATATTACCATAATATATCTATGAATAAATTTCGACACTGATATAATTTGCTATAAATTTTAAATATTTCCTTGTTCCCTTACAAAATGTTCATGAATGCTGTATATTAGAGTAAAAAAAAGAATTCATAACGCATCCGTGAATTCGTGGTTTTTTGTTTATGGCCGAATATTCGACCACTGGCGATACTAGTTTAAATTAACATGTTTCTGATATGAAACGTATGTCGTCGTATTTAAAGCTTCAGGTTCGCTGAGTTTTATTCTTTCCTTTTTTTCCCAAACATGTTAGTAAAATTAATCTCATGCCAACAAAAAATGAAGAAAATCATTTGCAGGTGTTCTAAATTACAAAAAGATACGAAATAAAATGTATATTCCAGCTCTAAATGGAAAACAATTTCAGTCAACCGGCAAATAAGCGTTTTCACCTTGGATTCTTAATAACTTCGATTGAGTGTATGCGTTTGCAAGATATGTACATTGAATTATCAAACAATATAATAACGACAACAACAAACTTTGGGCCAACAAACCGACCGCCAAGGGGATACAAAAAAAAAAATAAGAAAGAAAACAATTCTCAATCTCTCGCCCCCAAATAAAACCGAACATATTTCTATAGGCCTCCGCATTAGACCTTTGCCTTATCTACAAGAAGTCTAGGTAGCATACATATACATTATGAGTTAGAATTGAACGGACGAACGGACGTCTGTATTAAGTCGATAGGACCATAACAAAAGGAAATCAATTCTTTTTTTCATTTGGAAAATTTTCTTCTACCTATGTATATAGGGAACTCTAAGATCCTTGGCTACATCAAAAATAATTCATTCCTTTTTTGCTTATGATTTCCTCTGGCAGGCGTACGAATTTTGAGGGTCTTCTCTAAAATCAAGCTCGCTTTAGGAAATTGCCTATTTTATGGAATTGCCTTCACCTTGGTTATAGGCCAGCGAGGCCTAGCCCGCCCTTATCCAAATCCGAGGTCGTCGGTTTGTGTTCATTTATTTTATGTCAATTGAGGGATCAATCTTTATAGGGCCGTTGATGATAGTTTTTTTTGTGTCTTGCTGTCGCTATAGTGGCGATTTTTATTTGCCATCCTACTTGACCGACACTGTGCAGGTATGGTGTTGAGTTTTGATTTTGGACAACCGAATTTTGTGCACACATATTGACTCTTATAATTCATTAAATTGGTGGCTACTGATGGCTCCCAAATAAGGTGGAAGGAAGTACATAGAGTATTCATTTGGCCATCTGGATCTTACCGTCCTAAATAAAAAATCGAATAGCAACAATTTATACGAGAGCATCTGAATTGCAGAAACCCAGGGACGGATTCGAAAGATTGTTAAGAGTCTTGGCAGTTTACTTGTATTTATTGATATACGTTTTAACTGTCGTACATTTATTTCTCAGAATGAGTAATATTTTTAATAAATTTAATTTACCTTATAAAAATTTATAATGTAGTATTTTTTTATAATTTTAACTATATGCCTATAAGACATCAGGTCTTTTAAATGCAATGAACGGCACTAATAGTTAAAAGGAATAGAAGGAAAGGAAATAATTTTTGTTGGCATAGTGGATTGAGAATTAAATGTTAATTATCCCATGAAATTCCACGGGTGGCATATCCAGTTTGAAACTGGAGAATATAGAAAAAAATGCTACCTCGACTGGGGCTCGAACCCACATGTCCAGGTTAGCAGTCAAACACTATATCCACTGTGCCATTGCCATCCGTTCCGTATTTCAGAACGTTAGTCTCCAAAGTCTGCTATCACACCATGCATCTAGACGTGTGCATTTTTTCGAACATATGTAAGTGCAAAAGAGAACACAAATTCGAAAAGATGAGATGGAAGAAAATCTGCCGTATTTCGCGTGGGTAAAATATTCGTGTAACAAGAAAATTCGAAAAAGTTCGAAGAAGTTGCACGCGTCTAGATGCATGGTGTAATAGCACACAAACTATCTTACGTTTCACACTAAAATTTGTCTTTGTTTCCAAACAATACCTTAATTTGTGATTAACAGCCCAAACTGAATAAAACCTTACTTAATTCCTGGAATATACATACCTCTTTAAGGTCCAATTTTACATAAGAGTCGAAACCAAATACTATAACAAGCTTCTTTCATCATAGAATCTACGTTTCGATTTTCAAATTTCTCGTTAAAGTGTTCACCAATATCAACCAAATTTTGTATACACTGTATCTATTTCAGTAAGAACAATTTTACATATAAAAATTATAAAATAATAAAAAAAAAAAATAATATATATCTAATAAATGGTTGGTAACACTGCTGTGAAAGTGATTGGATCAATTTTTATATCGCTCCAATAATATTTTTATTTTATTTTTTAATTAAATAGTAAATTACACTTAAAACACTTAAATTACTATTTTTCAAGTTACTTTTTACTGGGGTAATTAAATAAATTGGTGTCCGCTCAGGTAACATTAGTAAATAACTTACTTACTTAGGTCCTCGTACCTATTACGTCCGTGATGTTTCCCTTACGGGACATAGGGCCTCCACTACACCTACGCGCCATCGTGTACGATTTCTTGAAATCTATTTCAGCTCCTCCAACTTTTCCCCAGTCGTGCCGATTCCTGTTCGACCGTTCTTCGCCATGTACTTCTAGGCCGGCCCACTTGTCTTCCCTCCTGTGTGAGCGGGTTTCACTGCATTGCTTGAGATGCAATGCACCGATCGCCTTTTCGAAGCGTATGGCCAATCCACTGCCACTTTCTTCTTCGTATAATGGAGTCTATGGGCTCCTGACCCGTTCTCGCATGAAGTTCGGCATTGGAGATACGGTTGGGCCAGAAAATCCTCAAGATGTTTCGTAGACATCTATTAACGAAGGTTTGCAGCTTTCTAGTGACAGTTTCAGTGACTTTCCAAGTGCTGCAGCCGTAAATCAGAACGGATTCAACATTGGAGCGGAACAGTCGTAGCTTGGTCTTTAAGCTAAAAGAGTTGTTTCTCCATATTTTGGACAGCATTCCGAACGCAGCCTTTGCTTTTCTGATTCGGCTGTTTACGTCCAGTTCAGTTCCGCCACCCGTAGAGACAATACTCCCAAGATATTGGAAATCCTGTACCATCTCTACGGGTTGTCCAGAAATATTTACTTGGATTGATGAGGAAGTTCCAAGGCTGATCCTTTTAGTTTTTGCCGAGTTGATCTTAAGCCCTACGATTTCTGCTTCTCTCTCCATCCTTGTTGTCATTTGATGGAGATCCATGATCCTATGAGAGAGTAAGCATTCGTCGTCCGCGTAGTCCAGATGTTTGAGGTGAGATTGCAGAGTCCACTGAATTCCTCCATTTCCATTTGACAAAGCTGCGTGCAGTACGTCACTTACCACCAACAGGAACAGTATTGGTGACAGTATACAGCCTTGCCTAACTCCACTTTGGATTTCAAACTCCTCTGACAGCCTACCTTTGTGCAAAACGTGACACCTGGATCCATCATATGTAGCCTTGATAATAGCAATCAATTTATCTGGGATGCCCCTCCTGTGCAAAGCAAGCCAAATAAATTCTCTATTGACACTGTCGAAAGCCTTTTCAAAATCGATGAACAGCAGGTGAAGTGGTGATCGATATTCAACGCACTGTTCGATGATGATCCGCAAGGTGTTGATGTGATCCACACAGGAAGATCCAGTGCGGAAACCTGCTTGTTCGGCGTCGAGTGTGTCTTCTAGGTGGTCTTTAATTCGGTCCAATATTATCCTTGCTATTATCTTGGCTACTGCAGGCAGAACGCATATTCCTCTCCAGTTTTCGCACTGTGTGAGATCTCCTTTCTTTGGAAGCTTGACAATCATTCCTTTTTTCCACTCTTCAAGAAAGCTTTCTGTTTCCCAAGCTCTCTTAATAAGTGGGTGCAGTAGCTCGCTCGATGTCGTTGGGGCTGCTCCTAAGAGCTCTGCAGGAATACCATCAAGTCAAACCGCTTTGTTGTTCTTCAGTGCTTTGATGGCGGTGATAATTTCTTCTTTACTGGGGGGTACGGTGCGTATTCGGGAAATTGTTACTTCGGGTAGCTCAGTGGGAATAGGGTTCACTTCACTTGCGAAAACGCGGTTTAAAACCGCAGAAAAGTGTTCCCTCCACCTTATGAGCTGGTCCTCATACGAAATTAGCAGGGATCCGTTTGTGTCTTTAACCAGGTGTTGTTTAGAGCTCTGGACACCAGTGAGCTCTTTGGTAATTCTGTAGACGGTCCTACTGTCACACCTACTAGCGGCTTCTTCTGCTTCTGTAGCCAGTGCGTTGATGTAGTTACGCTTATCACGTCGCACACTACGGTGAACTTCCCTCATCTTCATGCGGTACGTAGACTCCAGCTCGTTTCTCCCTGCTGCTGGGGTAGCTGCGATCAATCGCATTCAATCCTTGTGAAAGGTGGTCCCCTAGTTGTTGGCGCACTGCGGGATCATTGAGTCTATCTGTATTAAACTTGGGCATTCGAGTGTTTCCTTGGGATCTCCGAACTGCAGTTGTACGCAATCTTACGGTAGCTACCATCAGATGGTGGTCCCGGGTCATTCCCATGTCATCATCTCTTCTGTTACGGACGTCCTGGAGACTGCTTCTAAAACGACGACTGATCGCGAAGTGGTCAATTTGGTTGGAAGTTGCTTGTCTGTCAGTCGACACCCAACTGACTTTGTGGCACGTCTCATGGTCCCTCCAATAACAAGGCCGTTGGCGTTGCAGAAATCGACAAATCGTTCGCCATTGTCGTTTGGGTTACCAACACCATGTTTTCCCATGACATGCCTTAGCCCAGAGTTTTCATTGCCAACCTTGGCATTTAAGTCTCCCATCACCATAACTATATCACCTCGTGGAACGCTATCATAAGCAGCACTCAGCCGGTTATAAAAGGCCTCCTTCTCCTCGTCAGAAGAGAGCAAAGTTGGGGCGTAACACTGTATGATGGTGACGCGACGTACTCTAGTCCGGAACCTGGCTTTCAGGATCCTGTCACCTAAAGGCTCCCAGGAAATTAGGCTTTTGAGAGCTGTTTTGGAAAGCAGCAATCCAACGCCAGATTCCCGAGCGCTTCCAGGTGTTTTTCCGAAATAGAATAGTACAGTGTTACGGGTTGGTGACTTGAACTTCCCCGAACCCAGCCATCTAACTTCACTTATCCCTAAGATGTCCATCCTATACCGCATAAATTCCTTCTCTAGTTGCAGGAATCTGGCATTCTGAGGACCTTCTTTTCCGTTGTCAAGAAGCGTCTTCAAATTCCAGAAACCAATCTTTGTCCGGGTACAATAGCCAAAAGTCGTCAACGAGTTATCATTAATTATCCGAGGCGTAGTGTTGGTTTCGGTAGCGGGTTGATTTCAGTTACGGAGAATGCTAACCTCCGTAACCTATCCTAGAAAGCTAGGCCTTTTCGCACTTGTAATTTTGGCCTATTTATGTATATTGGGATACATAAATAGTTGCCCGGGGACCACCACGAGGAGGTAAAACAAGCACTTCATCGTGACTGATTGTTGCGCTACTGGCCCAGACCAAGTTCTGAGCAATCAATAGTTTCCCGATCAGGCACGATGCAGGTCGCCCAATTAGTAAATAAGCAACAAATCAAATCTATTTGCTGTTTCCGGTGTCACATGACCGACTACAAGAGAAAAGTTGACCAAACTTCACCAGAAGATATTTCTATTCCAGAATCAAAATTTGCTAACAGATTAATCAAAATAAACAATTTCCCCTCGATCATGCCAATTTCCGAATCAGATCTCAAAAAAAAAAATAAAAAATTATCGAAACATCACTGCAGAAAAAGCTCGTTGTGGCAACCGCCAAACAAGCTACAAAAGATGACGTGGACCCATGTTCTGTAACTTGCGAAGCGATAAAACTTGTCGAGAAACGTTGAGAATTGGAACGAAACTCTATTTATCGTATCATCGGGTTTCTGTAACTTTGACAGGCGATAACTTTATCGACTGGAACAAACGGAATAGAAATACTGGAAAAATGCGATAAATGGGTTTCTGTATCTCTGAAGGTGGATAAGTTTATCATTTTAAACGTCAAAACTTACAGCGGGCCTAAGAGATGGCGAGTAAACATAAATATAGAGAAAAATGGTAAGAAATTAAATTATTTTACAAAAAAAAGGCCTTTAAAACTAAATTCAAACTTAATTTTATTTTATTGTAGCTTATTGACGATGAAGAAGACGCTGATAACGTTAAATAAATTCGAAAATAAAAGGAACTCTTTAATGAAATCGGTTGATAAGAAAAGAGCAAAAATTGTTGCGAAACATTCAAAATTACATTAATATATTCTTGGATCTGCAAGACGACGGCTAAAGGAACCTTAACACCGTGATTTAATAAGTTGTTTTGCTATTGAAGCTCCCAAGGATACTATTGGCGTTCGAGTTAATACAATGGCTGTAGTCAATTTAACACAAACAAGACATCGTTGATTGTGATAATGCTAAACTATCAGAGAAAACCTCACTCAATTCCAGTGTTTTTGGTCCTAACTGCGTTATTTATCCAAAAAATATTGTAACCAATTCGATTACGGCAAAAAAGAAAAATCTTTAAATTCTTTTTTTTTTTTCTTTTTCGTGAATTTGATGAAAAAAGCTCTTTAAATCTAACTGAACTATCATAAGAAACATCCACAAAAATATGAATCAATAATGTAGCTTTAACAGTACATAAATGAATAAATATTTACATTGTATCTATATATATCTGATTAAGAAATTAAAAACTTTCGTTTGTTTTTTTATTTTAATTCAATTTCCTAAATACAAGCCAATAATGACGGTGGTTTGCATGTAACACTTAAAAGAATTTCGAGCTAAATTCTTGTGTTACATACAAACTACCTTCATTTCAAAAATTATTGAAATGGTGCTAAGTTTCAACTTATGTCACCTAAGTGTTTCTTACAACCATTTTCAATTTAAGGAATGATTTCAAAAAATTCCCATGTAAAACTATTTTTTTCATTTTTTAAATTTCAAAAATAAATATTGAAACGTTTTTTAGATGGAGATTTTTTGAAATATTTTTTTTTAATTAAAAACGCTTTCCGGAATTAGTTAGGAAACATAAATAAGAACTCAGAGCAGTTTCAATCATCCCAATGTAGCACGTAGTTTTGAAATGACAGTAGTTTGTATGTAACACTTACAAGAATTTCGAGAGAAAATCATGCGAAATTCTTGTAAGTGATACAAACAAACCACTGTCATTTCAAAACTACGTGCTTCATTGGGATGATAGGAATAGTTCTGAGTTCTAATTTATGTCTCCTAACTAGCTCCGGAAAGCATTTTTAATTCAAAAAATTAATGGGCAGAAAATCAAACGAAATAAATAAATTATTCTCTCATGAAAAAGGCGAGATTCAATACAATTTTGAGGAAGTTAAATTAAAACTCAAGTTTAGCTTAAATGTGTATAATTTATGTAAATTAAGCACATTAGTGTATTTATGAGTGCTTTCCACATCTAGTATAATAATATTAATGTGCATAACTATGTTCATGGTTTCTCAACATCGTTTCCTTCCCATTATTTACTGCTCGATAGATATTCTAATTGATTCAAGACAATCAAAGGCACATGGTCTTCCAACAAACTTTTTCCTCTAAATAATGAATAGTAGTGCTGCACTCCAATTCGATTTCTTGTTTTGCACTAAAAAAATGTCATCATTAAAACAACGCTACAAACAAAATGTAAACAAAATCACCTTAAATTAGTTTCCACCAAATAAGACATTTCTGTAGCGCTTGCCATTCTTCTCACTCGGTGAAACATGTTAGTCAGGGACTTGATGCTGGGCAATATTATTTGGAGCTGTTGCTGCATTCGAATTTGCAATTAGGTATGTCTACAAGTTTCTCTTTAACTTCGTCAGACTTCATTTGGCCGCCGAAAGCTTATCACTTGTTGACTGATTCAGAGACATTGGGCATTGCGTCTGACTTTGTGGGCGGAGTTCATTTGGGTGGTGGAATTTTTCAAACAGACGCTATACTTCTGCGGCTCGTGGTCCTTATAGTCGTGATATTGAATGAGCAGACGGAAAACGTGAAAAATATTGCCCTTGGCGATGCATCCCTTCGGAATGTAGGTGTCTATGATGGCTTCGAAGAGATTGTGGGTGTCGGATTATTTCAGTTTCAACGAAAGCAGAGGTAACAGCAACTCGATACATCCGTTGACACACTCATATGGGAGATTTCTGTTCTGACTCCAATTCCGAAATGACAGACACCTTGTCCTCGATATCGTTGCAATTGCATTCGACCATGCTGTTGCAGTCCCCGCGGCGTTTATTTTGAAATGGTAAATTTAAGATTTCATTAAACAGCGTCATCTGATCGGATTTGTTTCTCACATTAAGACACACTTACCAATCGTCCGGCCGGAGAGACTCGGGTATGGCCTTGCTTCCGCATATGGCATTAATGTCGTTCAAATTGCAATCGTCCAGCTAGGCTGATTCCAATCCAATTAACCACAAATCATCGTCCATCGTTTTTGTTTGAGATAGATAAGTGAATATACAAATTTGAGAGATACATTTTGCAAAAGTTTTTCTTTTGTTTGCGATTTTGTACGCTTGAATGTTTACATAATTCTTTTGGAATCTAGTTTGAGTTTTTTTTTTAATATTTTGCATTTAGTTAAGGGTAATTCTTTGCATAGAAATTGTATTTTTTTCTGCGGAAAGAAAAAAAAATAAATTACTTTTTATTGTTTTGGTTTTTAATTTTGAAACGTCAAAATGACATCGGCTTATCGCCTTCCAATGGGAATTCCAGTAACAAAAAAAATGTGTGAGTACCGGGAGTCAAGGGGATGATGTGTAAACATCAGTGTAGTATATAGTTTATACTATAGCTTACAGTATATAGTGCACTGATGAGGTTGCCAAAGGCGCCCGTCGAACATGTTATGTTATTTCATGTGATTCAGGGCTGAGCGTAAATATGTATTTAATTTTGTTTCTAACCTCACCCTCCACTTTCAAAAAAGGTACTTTTAGATAATGTGGCAACTCTTAAAATCATGCCCAATTTAGACCTTAAAATCATAACAGTTGCACCATGCCTTAAAAAACTGCATTTTCCACAATTATATGATGATGATAATTTTCCCGACACTATTTAATGCACAAACCGTTGGCATGGTTGGTGTCGTTGGTGTATTACTATAACCAACCACATTACCGACATTTACCACATTATCTCAATTTACTCTATTCAATGCACGAACCATTCGCATCCATTACTTAAAAATCTAAATAAACAAGATGGTGGCGTATCCGTAATTTTGTCTTTCCTCTTTCAAGTTTACCCATACCGAGAGTTTGTTTTTTTCTTAATACCTAGCGCTAAGATGTTTACACATCAAAAACCCAAGTTGAAGTTATAGCATTGAGTTACAGAAACTTGATTCTTTCCAGAAGCGATAAGTGAGGAATGATTCGTTTCCTTTTTTAGCGATGCGAAAAGTTATCGCCTGAGTTACAGAACATGGGTCCTGCTAAAGTTGAATGCTGAAAATGATGCTTTGCGCTTTCAAAATGAAGATCTGTCCAGGAAAGTGCAACAATTTGAAGAAAGGTGCGGGGTATTGGAGGAGGAGCTTGAGTTGCAAAGTCGGATTATACGGGGAAAGAACATCATTCTTACTATTCCGAATATCCATGCTGACCCCAAGAGAAGATACAAAACATCAGTGAACTTCTGCTTGGTGAATCTCATCAAATTAAAGAGGCAATAAAGCTTAGTGAAAATGACACTGTTATTAAATTAAAACTTGACACCGGGTCTACTGAAAACGCCACAAAAATTCTAAAGAACTCGTCAAAACTAAAAGGCATAGGTGCTTTTATACAACGAGACATAACAAAGCTTATGCAGTTCAAACGCCGAATTCTTCTTGGTTACAGAAAAACAATCAAAACAAGAAAACCAAATGAACGAGTACAAATTAAAAACAATGGTTGCTGAGAAAACATTTTATTTAAACAATCATAATATTCTTAAATATAGAAACGAGGATAGCGAACAACAACTACGAGAAATGTATGGCGAACTTGACTTAGAACCTGTCAAACTAATGTCGTTGTCAAATAGACGTCAAAATGATTGGTATAGACCCATTAAAAAACTTGCACCAGAGATGCCAATTTCTCAAAATAGTGCTAGTTGTAGTACTTTAGTACGGAAATGAAATTGTGACGCCGTCAGCTCTTTATATTTATGTAATAGTAATATTTTGTCTTAAAACGTAACTGGTTGTTCCTGTTGTGATTCCCTAGAGGAAATATCCAAGATTTTGTTTAAGCTCATCTAAAACAAGAAGCTACTATAAGATGATGTCGTTTTATTTTTTGATTTTCTTAAAAACAGCTCTTAGCTCCAACTTTCTACCTGTTCATCCTATAGCCTAGTACTCTGCTCATTCCATAAGAAATTTTCCAGCGGTCTCCAAAAAGACAACCAAATGCTTACGGAAACACAGCCGAAAAATATTCATGGGGTGATTCATAAATTGCAAATAAATAAAACAAAATTTAACGAAAAAATCAAACAATAGCCATGGTGTAATGAAAGTAACAACAAATAAAAACACGAAAAAACCGAAAAATAACAATTTTTCCCCACACATTTAACTTTCCGGGCAATTAATTCAGTGTGAAAAGAGAGTGGAGACTTGTCGAAATAATCTGGTTTTGCTGGTTGGACAGCGGACCACAGAACGAAAAGCACAACGAAATTTTTCGTTTATGATTTCGTCATGTAATTTTTGAATGGGATTTTTCGTTTCGCATCAGCAGCGTACAAGGCTTAAAGGATCGATATATACGAAATTTTAACGAGGAAAAGCTATTTTAATGGACACTTTTAATCAATTGTTGTCTTCGATAATTATATGTCAGCTACATCCTATTTCAATTTTATCGAAATCGGTCAAGGAACAACGGAGATTACATTTTTGTGAACCACCCTGATAAGAAAACATTTTTGTCATCCATAATTTTATCAATTACAAACTGTCTTGATTTCATTGAAATCGGTAAAAAAAAATATTTTTTTTGAACCACCCTGATGTGAAAACATTTTTTTCTTCCATAATTCTATTATAAGTATAAACTGTGTCAATTTCATTACAATTGGTCAAAACAACTTTCCTTGAACCACCATAATTCAATGTTTTTTTTTTTTTCTTGTTTGTATCCCCCACTATTTTTTTATATCTTCTGTTCCGACCGAGTTTAGTGCCGGTTTTGTACCAGTTTGGGGTCACATTCCTGCCTAATAACATACTTTTTCTTAATTGTGCAGATAAATATTACAGACTTCAAAACGAAATGATATTCCTGAGAAATTAAATTGCGCATGGAGCCTAAATAAATTTCCAATATTCGGTACTCGGGAAAAATTAATTGCCGTTTTGCATTAGAAAAACGAAAAACTAAAATTAAATCTTAAAAACAGTTTTAGCAAAGAGAAAATCTAACTATAGCGAGCCCAGATCAAGATTTTCAGCCAAGATCTCAGATTAAAAAAAAAAAAAAATAGTTCTGTTATAAAATGTTTTTTTTTTAGAAAAATATTCATAACTTTTTTATTTATTGAAATACATAAAAAATTGTTCGACAAAACTGTTCGAAATTTTGAGCCCAACAAACTTTTCCCAGAAAGTTTTTTCCAATTTTTGATTGAAAATGGGCTCCTAACCTTAAGCACCTCATACATATATGGGATATTCGCAAAAAAAGTATGTCATCTAAAAGGTCAGTAAGTGGTCAAAAAAGGTCAGCTAGTTTCAGTAATTGGTCAGACATAGGTTATTTTATATGAATTTTTGAATTTTGTTTGTTTTTCAAGGCCGTATAAGACAACATTTAAAATAAAATAAGAATTATCAAAATCTGACCTAAAGCCCACTTTAGGATTTTCATTTTTTTTAAAGTTTGTTTCAAGGTTACAGTAAAAGAGTCTCCATTAAAAATAACCTATGGCTGACCAATTACTGAAACTAGCTGACCTTTTCTCACGAGTCAGTGGCCTATCAGTTGGTATACTCTTTTTGCGAATATCCCATAAATGAGGTGCTAAAAGTCTTATACGGCCTTGAAAAACAAGAAAAAAAACTTCAAAAATTCATATAAAATAACCTATGGCTGACCAATTACTTAAACTAGCTGACCTTTTATCACGAGCCGGTGGCCTTTGAAACGGTATACTTGTTTTGCGAATATCCCATAAATGAGGTGCCAAAAATAGTTGGTGACCTTGAAAAAATGTAACCCTTGATTAAAAATTTTCTATGGCTGACCAATTTCAAAATTTTTGAAACAATTTGAAACTAGTTGACCTTTTAGTGACGACTTACTGACCTTTTAGATAGCATACTTTTTTTGCAAATATAAAATATTGTTTTTTGTTGGTCTGTAACTTTTTGAATATAATCAATAACGAACAAATTTTTAAACATATTATGTTTTACAAGTTTTTTTTTAGGACTAATATGAACCCAGATATTTTGTTAAACATTAAAATCCAAGATGGCGGCAAAACGAAATGTTACGAATGCGAAAACTGAGATTTATCATGTTCGATCAACTCTTTATCGATAAAAAAAAATTGGGGGTGGTACAAAGTGCTGGGTCAGATTATAATTGCACACTGGACTATAAGCAATATTTTTGTATTGTATTTTGTTCTTCAATTTACCGCCTCCTTAATATTGGAGCCTATGATGTCTACGAAGTTAAACTGCTCTTTGCAATAAAATGACATGTACTTTTACATAATATTAAATATGTACATATGTACGTATATTTATACAATATAGGTATATGCGTCTATACATCATCATTTTATTTATGCCCTGTTCGGAAAATGGAACCAAAATTTCAAGTGTACGATCGACGAGTGGTTATACATAGGTAGGCGCGACGAGGTGGGGGTTGGATGGCTGAGGTGGAAGTTGGAGGTGGGAAATTATATCTACATCCCAAAAAGGTCAACAAGAATACCTAACACCTTGCTTGCGTGCGGGAAGTCTGACATGTGCTTCTTTGTCGTGTGATTGCTTCTTATATTCCATAGTCCACCAGATGGAGATGGAGATGGAGACGAATGGCTATTCCGAAAATTGTATAAGTTATTCCGAGTGATTGTGTGGGAAAGGTCCAGTAGGTATAAATATGTATATCTACACTATACATACATACATATTTATGTAGTTAATTAGATGAATTTTCGATTTCATTTTCGTATGGTGTGGCACTGGGAATGGTGATAATATATGTACTGAGGCCTTCTTTACAATGAAAGTAAGTAGATATAGAAATTGGTATAGAAACATGGACGAGAGCTTGCAAAAGAAGAGGTTTACATTATAGTACCTACCATGGGGATGTTGAATGATTTACTTTCCTAACATAAATCATATGAGGCAGCCAATTGGATAAAGCAATGGAGAACTGAACCATATGTGTCACAGATTTGTGAATCTAGTTTTAGGGAATGAGAGTAGAGTATAAGTTATATATGCATATGTATGTATGTATGGTACATCGGGCAAAATGGGTAGTTCCTTATTTGCATTTCGTTTCGTTTGCAAATTGGACCGTAGACATTTTTAATTTAAATCAAAATCAAAAGCCCCCGGTTGCTAGTATAGTTTGTTTAATTTTAGCTGATGAATTGTTTTTTTTTACTTATTATTATCATAAATGAAAATGGAAAGTAAGGCTCTTTAATTCAAAATGTTGTTCATTTTATAGGTGAGCATAATTAAATTAAAAAAATTCCAGCTGTAGATAGGTATTCTTTGCTTCTAAAGTTTGTGATAAATCGAAATTTGCGTACCGGAAAATTAAATGCTAGGAATAAAAGAGCTTTTATCTGGGTATTGCATTGTAGGTGTATAAGTTAACTAAATAAATAAAATACTAAATTTTATATCTAATTGTTGTTTCATATTAACTGTTATACAAATTTGTCCTTGCTAGAACTACTTCTGTAAGTACAGTATAATTTCAAATTCGGAACTGTTAAAATTGAGAATGTTAAACATTTTAATTTGCATTTTTGCATCATGATATAATATGAAGGAGGCTTGGAATGCACTATTTGTGACACGTATGTTGTCTTAAAGGTTTTAGCAAATTGACACTCTTAACTTAGTTAGAGACTTATGATGTACAAATGCTTGGTACATTTTTAGGAAGAGCCTAGAAACATCATGATTGATAACAGTTACCTTCATACATATTGGGCATATTCATAGTCAATTTAGACCTGGGTCTAAGTTAAACATTGGTTTGGATGAATTTTCGGACGTTGATTATATTTTTTTTAAGTTTCTCATTTAAAAATATTTGAAGCTATTTGTGTAGTATACCAAGTTAATTATCTTATAAAAATATAAAACCAACAATTTGTAATTCAAATCGGTCTGAATTCATTGAGCCAAAATTGTCTTAAACTGTAGTTTAGTTAAACCTGGGTTTATCTGCGACTATGAATATGCCCCATGATGTATAAATGTTATCGCAATCATAATAATAACATGTATTCAAACTGCTTTCTGAGACTTGATTAGATAAGCTTAAACTATATTAGCGGTGCCAACGATATAATATTAGTCTGCAGAACACACATAATGACACTGTTATACGCTTGTGTTGAAAGTAATTTTGGGCAGTATGACATTAGAAATAATTGAGCTTTGCGACAATTTATTTGTGAGATTTTTGGTGATTTGTCTGTTATCCGGTAGGTAAGTCCCGTTGAAATATTTATTCCTTTTGGTTTTCATGAAGTTGCAAGGAATAAAAGCTTTAGTACAGTAACTAGTTGGAATTTAATTTTTCAAAAACTATCAATTAAAATAACTTTATTTTAAAATAAAATTCAAGAATGGGTTTCTGGGCCTACGATATGCTATTAGGAGAATATTGTAAGTGCTGCCATTGTTTTGCAATAGTGTTTTTAAGTAATTTTTTTTTTTTGAAAATTGCACCGCGAACAAATCGGGGTTTCTGATTTTTGACCATGAAGTGGTCACCGCTCGAGGCGAAGAGGAGACCGAGACGAGACTGCCTTTAAGCATCCAAGACGAGACCGAGACAAGACTGTATATTCGTACCGACATTTACAGTGTGTCTATTATAATAATAATTTGTACTATGTATATGCCTGTGTGTGCCAGTTTTTTTTTTGCCTCGCGGCATATTTTTTGCCCCGCAGCATTTTTTTTTTTTTGCTTCGCGGCATTTTTTTTTGCCCTGTGCCATATTTTTTTGACTCGCGGCATATTTTTTTGCCCCGCTGCATTTTTTTTGCCCCGCGAAATTTTTTTTTTTTGCGTCACGGAACTTTATTTCCTCGCGGCATTTTTTTTCCTAACGGCATTTATTTTTGCCCCGCGGCATTTTAAATTGCCGCGCGGCATTTTAAATTGCCGCGCGGCATTTTTTTTTTGTTTGCATTGCGGTATTTTAAATTGCTCCACAGCATTTTCTTTTTGCCCCGCAGCATTTTTTTTTTGCCCGTGGCATTTTATTTTGCCTCGTGGCATTTTTTTTGCCTCGCGACATTGTTTTTCCGCTGCATTTTTGTTTGCACAGCGGCATTTTTTTTACCCGCGGCATTTTTTTTTGCCCCGTTGCATTTTTTTTGTGCCCCGCGACATTTTTTCTGACCTTTGCCTTGAACCTTGAAGAAAGTCGGTTCATCCGTTTAGACTCTAGCTCGATATACAGAATACATAGTGCAGGGGCTTTTTAAGAAGAAACCAGTAAATGGTTTTCGAACGAAATTCAATAAAATTTTCGTTTGGATTTCAAATAATATTTTAGGTATGTACATGTATATACATAATTCTATTGTGCATGCTTTATTGGAAAACGCATAGCGACTTGGTTTTAAGTATTATTTGCTAATTTTCACACTAAAATAATCTGTTTCTTAAAACGCAATGCAATCAAGTATGTACGTTCAAAATTTCGTTAAATTATCTAAAGAGGAAAAAAAAAAATAAAACTTTTTCAGACGCATAAGCCTATTTTGGCCCATGTTCACGAGGTTCTTTTTGTAGGTTCCTGCATTTCTTTGTAAGAGTAGGTTAATCCCAGAAACCACAGCTCCGATTGTTTAAGTTCTTTTTGTATTAAAGGGTTATTATGAGAAATGTACATTATATCCGACGAGTTTATGTTGGTGATGTTGGAAATTTGTATGATGCCTACATCATCGCGCTTCCTACTGAAAAGGGCAGAACAAAGTCTGCCTAGCACCGCTAGTTATATATAGAATTGGATGATTATAGTTTTTATTTTGTATACAATTTAATTAAAATCTTGAAAAAGACATTTAAGAGAATTGAAAATTGTCACTTGATATTTTTTTTAATTTAAAAAAAAAAACAAAACCAGAAACTGACCTAAAAGCCCACTAGAGGGAAATTTCATTTAGTTATCAAAAAGGTCACGAAAAAGGAATTAGTTTGCGTCCGGTGCTTCGCCGGAAGTACATCGAGCTAGCGTCTAAGCGAATACTTTAATTATGATTGTGATCTTTTATAAATTATAATAATTTCTTGTTTTGTAAGCTATAGGTCAATTGAAACAAATTTTTTTATTTTTTTGTTTCGAGGTTTCGGGTATGGTTATACCCTCCATCAGGCCTTTATTAAAATAAATACATTATGAATCAACTAAAATACAAATTATAAATACTTACAATTAATTGAGCCTCAAATTTGTACACATGTACATGTGTATGATATTGAATAATATTTAATTTTAAATTTAGAAAATTATTGCAAACAAAATCTAATTAATTAAATTTTAAAAAACAAGTTAAGAAACCAAGTTAAAAATCCCTTAAATTTTAATTTTTTGCAATTTGGCTTATGCTGCTTAAGCCATCGCAATCCGAACGTCTGTTAACAGCATTATTATTTTTCTGTATATGCAGCATCTCCATCAGCATTCTTTTTGAATAGTTTTTTTCAACTTCTAGAATTTTAATAGACAGATTTGCTTCAAATTTGGTGAGAAGCATTATTATGAGTGATTCCCTAGAGGAGAAATTTAAACTCATCTAGAACGCCGCGCCGTACCATAATTTCGGTTTTATCAAAGCTATCTCAAAAATAGCTAAAACATGTTGACAGTCAACATTTAGCCAAGTCGAAATTTCATAATGTGGAATTTTTTTTAAGTCGATCAAAAAATTGGCAGCATTTTCAATTTTAAGTCGAAAGTTTGACCATTCGACATTTTTTTGTTAATCATTCCTACGTAAGACAGCCCAGACTTTAAGGACCCACTTTTTCATGTTCTATAATCGATTTGATTGCAATCTAGAGTTTGATTTTAAGTACTAATCCAAAGCTTGCCCTATAATAGTAGTAATACATGCCTACATAGATCGCGAGTATAGAATCGCGTTAGTATAAGAAATTATTCTATTTACATACCTACCTGGTGTGACAAAAAAAAAAACAACAAAGCTTAACCAATTAAAATTATTAACCAACCGCAAATTTTATATTCAGCACTGTGACTTGCAAAACGGATTTTTTTGTTCGTCTCAAGTTCGGTGTTTCTTCGAAAGGTTACCTTTACAAAAAGGGTTCACCTGATGATGTTAATTTTCGCACCCTTGCGTCTTTCATTTATTTTGGTCACCCAAGCCAATTGAAATTCTGGGTTTCCTAATTAGCATCAGAAGTGGAGAGGTATTTATGCTGCCGCCAAAGCAAACACACAACAAAAAGGACTTTGTGTTCAGTTCCGACTCCCAGGAAGGATAAGCTTGGTTGATTAGAGAGGTGTTAAATAATTTGTTTGTCCGAATTTTGGAATTTTGTAAAAGGTGTTAATATATTCTATGACGATGATGCTGATGGTGGATGATGATGAATGAAAATTTCGGGAGCAACATCTTTTGTTGGGATTATGTTCAGAGTCCGATTTAATTATAAACGTTAATTGAAGTTTGCTTTGAACAATTTTTTTTTTTCTGTTCGAAATCCTTTTCACATTCAAGAGCATTGTTTAATATTAAATAACAAACAAAAAAAAAACACTATGTAGCCTGTTAGTATAGCTAGGTATTTCAAAATGTTAAATACAAAAAAAATATCGAAAAGTACAGATTTGAAATAGCAAGTTGAGATAGCAAAAATCGACAAATAGAGGAAGGACGTCAATATTCACTTTGGTGTGTGTTCAATAAAAACCTTATCCTGGCGCAAAGAGTGGTGGGTGTTGGTCGATTATCAGATTGGATGAATGCCTCCGGGATGGGAATTTTATGCCATTTTGTTTGCTCTGCTTTGGTTGTTGTTGGCTAAAAATGACGTTCAAATGCTAACTTTATACTCCAACCATCCTACTTGTATTCCTAAAAACTGTTCGTTCAATCCAAAACAACACAAAAAAAAAAAACGCGAATGCTCGCCAGAATCCTGATGGTATCATTAAGGATATTGTCTGCTCGTTTTCATCATTGGCAGTTGGTCTGCATTTACACAATTCTATCTCTATATAGAATAATTCAAAGTTGTATAGCAAGCGCAACCTACAACTAGTGCTGCTGGCGGAAAAATTCCTGCCTCTGCGTCCGTGTTAGCGTCCGTTCAAGCTCCTTCTCTGTCCTGCCAGATGTCGGCTGTCTGTTACGCTCCAAATGATTACATAAACTTCGATTTTCTATTAAATTATAAGGATTATAGTGCCCGCGGAAGAGAATTCCTTATTATTGGGATACTGAGTCTTTCTCATTTTTTTTATTACTCAATTACAGCAAAGTACTATGATGGGCTTATAAAGGAAATGCTTGGTCGTGCTCGTGATGCAGTCATATCTTTTATGTAACGATTATTACTTTTTTGCTTTATACCTTTTTTTGGAGAATCTTATAAAAGTGTTTAATTTTTTTTTTTTTTTTTTGAAGAATTACTTGTATGAGTTCATTTCATAATTGAGTGCGTTTACTTGATTTTTAATAAGAAACGGGGGTAAGTTTATGTGTCAATCAACAAATTTCCAATTTTTTTGTGAAATAATGCTCACGTGGTATTTTCATTTTTCTTATAACTTAAAAGTCAAACTAAATAAAAAGTGAAGGGGGTTGGTAGGTGCCTACATCACACAAAATTTTAAAAGATTGATCAATGTCCAAAATATTAATACAAAATTTGGTGTACCTACGTATTTTCCTCATATTTTAAATCAATTTATTTCGCATCATTTTGTTGTTCGAAGAGAAAAAGAGTGTTGGCAAAGACAATTTATTTTCCAATTTCGAACAATTTGTTGCCAAGGGTTTCACTTCCCTTTCACTTTTTGTATATCAATTGTCAATAGTGCAAAAAAAAATAAGTTTTAAGTTAAGGCTCAAAAAAATACGTATTAAATATTTAAGTTGTTAATGACAAAACATACCTAAATTATTTTTATACTTTCCTTCCAATTGCAATTCCAAACTAGTTAAATTTACCGCGACAAAAGTTGCTCTTTCGCCCCATTCCTTCATCATCCAAATAGGCTGAGTCTTGCTGAATGATGACGCGACCGAAATACCGGGTCACTGATTGGCCGCAACCATTTGGGCATTGGAAAACGGAAGAGGTCGTCCAGGCAAGGTGAAAGACTGGAAGGCACTTCTTACCCGTCTTTTGAACGAACAAGAGGTTTTAGAGTTGCAGAGTATTTTTGGAAGCAAACGAAATTCAAAAAAAAATTATTTTTTGTATCATTTTGATCAATAAATAGTGTTCAATTTCCTATTTGGAAAATAAATCTTTTCTTTTTAGTTCAAATGTTTTCCCCGTCGGTTCTGCTTCGGAGGTTTGTGATTTCCTAATTTTCCAAAAAAAAATCACTGTGGTCCTTTTTATTTTTTAGCTACGTTCCTGTGGTAAATTAAAAATCATTAATGCTTTTCTTTATACTTAATTATTTTTTTTTTGTGATCAGTTAAATTAAAATAATTGATATTAAGATACATAATTGTGATCCACACAGGCCTATTCCGGACATCTATTTGAATGGAACAGTGCTTCCCAAGTCCGAAAAGTTTAAATATGTTGGATGACGACATCAAACATCGCGTAAGCATAGGGTGGATGAAGTGGCAGTAAAACTTTGCCATCTTCTGTGATCGAAAAACGCCCCCTATGCTGAAAGGAAAGCTCTATAGATAGATAGATAGATAGATAGATAAGATTTATTGTTATTTTTCTTGTTTATATTACAAAATCAGTTTACAAAAATCGATAAGCATGGCTTTGCCGTCTGCCTGATTGACATTAATTTAAACAATTAATAACAAGTAAGTTTCCATATTTCAAGAATAAATATAGGAAAAATAGGAAAATTTTAAATATTAAAATATAAATTTTTTTTTTTTTTTGTTTGTTACATACATTATGTTAAAAATCTTCATTTACAATTTGATTTCGATACTTTATTGCTGCTTTATAGAAATAAAAAAGTTGTTTTATGTCGTTTTCACAATTAAGATGTTCAAAAACTTCTTCTTCTGACATGGTGTCTCTTCCAAGGAAATTTCTTCGAAATTCTTTTAGAATAGGACATCTACCAATGAAATGCTTAACATCTTCCCTCTCCGATAGGTTGCAGAGACTGCAATAAATTGGTAAATCAGGACGATGCGGGATATAATTAAGCCGTAAAAGCTCTCCTCTCATTTTGAAAATCGACGAAATCATTTCAAAAGTGTTTTCATTGTGAAAATAATTCCTTTCGCACAAATTATGGTTTAGTACACTATATATTGCTCTATGTACGGATGACGAAGCTGAATTTAAACAATCAGCTCTGCATTGTTCATCTACTTTTGATATAAGATTGTAGAGTACCTCTTTGCTGTATCTTCCATTTTCATGCATAAAATTGAACTCCAATCCGCAGTACGTTGCTAGCTCCTCCAATTTCTTATACCATAAGCTTCTCCGTTCTATTGTCTTCATTGCAATTATTTTAGGTAGCCTATCCTCCGGAAGTTCTAAGACATTAATAATATAGCTCAGGTGCAGTTTGAGAGTTTTTATGAAAAGTGGTGACAATCCTGTTTCAATATTTATCATATAGTTTGGCGTAGTGCTGGGCAGATTGAAGCATTTTTTAATAAAGTATCTCAGCAGTTTTTCCACAGTTTCATACTGACAATACCCCCACGCTTGTGCTGCGTACATCATTACCGACTCAGATACCGCTTGAAAAACTTTGTACTTAACACTATGGTCAACTAGGTGGTTTGAAAAACATCTCTTCCAGGTAGCAGATATGGCACTTTTAGCTTTTACTAGTTTCTCTTTTAAGTGAGGTTCCATACTAAGATTACTTGTTATCGTCAATCCGAGATACCTGTAGGAGGTTACAATTTCAATGGGTTGTCCATTCAGCTTCCATTTTTCGTTGCTACAAAGTCTTCCAGAACCCCTTTTAAAGATCATTATTTTTGATTTTGACAGATTCACCGTAAGATTCCATAATTGGCAGTATGAATCCAAGCGGTTAATCATAAGTTGCAAAGTATCTGGCGAATATGCGAATAGCACAACATCATCTGCGAATAATAAGGCTTTTAACAGAACACCGGCTATATTTATGCCTCCTGGTAGAAATTCTGTGAGATCATTGATGTACATTGCAAAAAGATACGGGCTTAACGTGCAGCCTTGTCTTACTCCCGCCGTTGTCTCAAACCATTCTGAAATCTCGACTCCACTCCACACAGCTGATTGGTTATCCTCATAAAGATTTTCGAGAACCCTACCAAACTTATGACTCATTCCTGCGTTGTACATCTTGTAAAATAAAGCTCTTCGGTCGATATTGTCAAATGCAGCTTTGAAATCCACGAAAAATGCGTATAATTTCTTTTTTTGTTCTAAAAATGTTCCAGCGATGTTTTGAAGTACAAAGATATTGTCTACCGTTGAATATCCATTTCGAAATCCAGCTTGACATTCTTTGATCAGTTTATTGCTTTCAATCCAATCTGTCATTCGATAATTTAATAGTTTGGTAAAAACCTTATACGCTGAATTCAGAAAGGATATTCCTCTATAGTTATTCGGATCCGATGAATCTCCTTTTTTATGAATGGGAAATATAATAGCTCGTTTGAATTCATGTGGTATAAGGCCTGTTTCCAATATTTCGTTAAAAATATCCGACATTTTCTGAATGAATCTGGTCGTCGCATACTTAAGGAATTCTATTGAAATCCTATCAGCTCCCGGCGCCTTTCCGACTTTGAGTTTTTTCAAGACATTGCTCACTTCTTCCAGTGTAATTGGTGCATCTAATATTTCATTTGTAGAGAAAGGTGTTGCGTATTGAAACGGTACAAGCGTAGCTGATGGGTTCAAAAGAGATCCAAAATGGTTCATCAATGTTTTAGCGTCTAAATGTATGCCAATTTGCGGTGCCTTACCGTTAAATTTATTTATTGCAATCCAAAACTGTTTAGTGTCTTTACAACAAGTAAGTTTAAGAGCTTCGTTTTCCATATATCTCTTCTTTTTATTCTTGCACATCTCTTTGAATGCTTTGTTTGTTTGAATGTAAAGCGTTTTGAAAGATTGGTCACCGAATTTCCTAAAAACCTTGAGCCATCCAAAAGATCTTTGCCTCGCCTTTTCGCACTCAGCGTCGAACCATTTTTCCTTATACGCTATCTTTTTTGTATCACCCTGTCTGATCGGTGGGCAGGACATTTTAATAAGGTTTTCGATATCGGTTAAATTGTATTGTAGATCTGGGTTTAAATAGAGTTCAAGATTGAGTCTATACTGAGTTGCATTGACTTCTTTCCACATTAATTTTGGGGGTAGTTGTATGGGTCTTGTGTCTTCACTTTCAATCGGAACAGTGATGAACTGCACCGTAATGGGCATGTGGTCTGAAAACTGTTCGGTCAAAACTTCAAAATCACTTATCAAAGATATCCATTCACCTCGTACTAAACAGTAGTCTATGACTGAGCAGCCTTGTTGGCCTATGAACGTATGCTTTCCACTTGAATCCGATCTACTTGTACCATTTAAAATACGAAACCCAAATGAATCACATAACTCCAATAATCTTACACCTTTTGCATTTTTAGTTCCGTCTTCAGAATTTCTTGTTTTCCCTGCGAATTGATTTTCTCTTCCTTCTTCACTTCCTATTCTAGCATTAAGGTCTCCTATGATCATTATATTGTCGTATTGACTGCTCTCAATTATTTTATATATAACACTGAAATCTCTTTCCCAATGATTGCAGTTAACGTATGTTGGCAGTATAATTAATTTGGTTGAACCCAAAGATATTTTCAAAAGTTTTATTTCTTCTATAGTTTCAAATTTAAATGAAATGTGGTTTAAATTATTTTTTTTATATCCAAAGAAGCATCCTCCACTTGCTCTGCCTCTATTATTCTGTTTCACAGCTGGTATCCAAACAAATTCAAAAGTTTTAAAACGATTTAAATATAATTTATATTCCTCTTGTATCAAAAATGTTTCATAAAGAAACACAATATCATAACTATTTATTAAATTATAGAAACTAACGTATATTGACTTATTACTAAGTCCTGCTATATTATAACTTAATATTTTTATTTTATTTAGCTGAACAGATTTAATTTTATCTTGACAAACGGCAACTTTACCCTATGACACAATATTTGGATGGGATGATGTCTCTGCTATGCAGTTTCTCGTTGAAAAAGAAGATGGCGCTGCTAGTTCGGCTTTGTTGTTGACATCTGTCATCTGCGGCTCCATGTTTAAGCACAGCTGATTGCTCAAATCGGTTCGATAAATTTGATTAAGCACTTCAATCCCATTTATATTATTTTGTAACAGACCAAACGAAGAACTCCAATTAAAAACTTTTTTCTCTACATACATCCTATCATCGCGTACCAATACTTTAACGTTTGGGTTAATTTCCCTAAGGCAACTTCTTATTTTCAAGAGTTTGTTTCGTTTCTGTCGTATTGCCAATGGGAGATCTTTGAATATGTTGACACCTGTGCCTTGCAGTATTCTTGATGCTTTCAGTGCAGTGATTACTTGATGTTTTGAATTAAGCTTAACAATGAAGCTCTTGCAATTGGTATTGTGTGATTTTATTTCACGAATATTGTGACTTTCCATGGACGGGCTTGGTTGAATGAGCTTGGACAGAGTATTTTTGATAAGATCTTTTTCATCCGTAACTCCCACTGTCGTGATTCGTAGCATCAGATTGTTTTCTGTATTCCTCATTTGTAATTGATCCATTTGGTTTTCTAGAATTTCGTTTCTTTTTTCTAAAGCAACTATTTTATGGGACAATTGGAGGTTAAGGTCGATCATTTTTTGGTTTGCAATTGTGATTGCTTCGATGTCGCTCTTGGAAGCCGTATTTTTCATTTTAGAGTCAAGCAGATAACAAAGCAAATTCGTGAGCTCCGACTTGCTCATAGATCCAACTAAATCTTCAGACATTTTTCCAGCGTTTTGCAATCTTTTCTCAGAATTAACAGCTTCAGGAGAAGTTTCAGATAAATGTCTTTTGTTATTCGATGACATAAATGGCTGTGTATAGTGTGTCGGTATGATTGGCGGTTCTAGCGCTTAAATTCAATGTTTAATAAAAACTCTTATAGGTCTATGACTCACATGAATTTATACAGATGATTTTGGCTGTCTTCGACCAACACTTTTATACACTTTTTATGATTTTTTGGTTGAAATTATGGCAATTTGGAACTTTTTCACAGGAGCTACTTGAAAATGAACTTTTCTGTAATTTGACAGAAATGTCAATCCTGTATATATATATATATATATATAACCCAGGCAAAATGTACAAAAAAAATGGCCAATCTGCCAAAAAAATCCGAGTGAAGGTTTTTAAACGCAAATGTCTTGATTTTGGCATACGAAATACTGTCACGAAAGTATATTTCCAAATCGTATGCGCGTCAATAGTTATTCAAGGTTAAATGTCGAAAATATCAGTTTTTCGCATAAACCTCAGTAACGAACGGTAAATGCTATCGAAAAAAGTTTCAAACAAAACTTGTAGATTATGGCATTTTCCAACAAAAATGTTACGACTTTTTTTTCTTACGACCCACCGTTAAGGAGATATCGCCATTTAAAATGTCGAAAATGGTCGTTTTTCAGGTATAACTCCTAAACTGTTCAAATTTTTGAAAACATTTGAACACAAACTTTGTACGTTATGTTAATCCCTACAAGAAAAAAATTATTATTTACTCTTAAAAACAACCGTTTTAAAGTTATAATATTTTTTAAATTTGACAAAAAGTTCAAATTTCTGTTTTTTTTAGATTTTACTCCTAAAAGCACAAGTTGTCGAAAAAAATAATCTTACGCTCAGTTTAAATATCATAATATTCTCTCCAAAAAAATATGAAACTTTTTCCCATACGAGTCATAAGTCGCAAGATATTGTGACTTCAATAGTGTCAACTGTCAAAAAACCGGTTTTTCGCATATATCTTTTAAACCCTAAGCTTAATCGAAAAATTATATTAACAAAATTTTTACATTATGAAATATTATATAAGCGTGCATTAACAGTTTTTTTCTAAAAGCCAGAATTTGTATGACATTGTTATTTAAATAAAAACACGAAAAGTCTAAAATAACGGATATTGGCTCTTTACTCTTAAATGACGAAATTTTCGGAAAATATTTTTGCCCTTTTTGCAGATTTTAACATTCCCTAGAGGAAATATTAATACACTTTTTTGCGTATAACGCATCAGTTGCAATATATTGCGACTTCAAAAACGGACAACTTCGAACAAACAGGATTATGTAATAAAATGTATTATGTACAAATATGTATATTTTCGAAGTTTGACCATTTTTGAAGTCGAAATATCTTGCAGCTGATGCGTTATACGCAAAAAAGTGTGATATTGTATTAAAATCTGTAAAATAGGTATAAAATATTTTCCAAAAATTTCGTCATTTAAGAGTAAAGAGCAAAAAACCGGTATTTTAGACTTTTGGTGTTTTTATTTAAATAATAATGTCATTATGGTTTCTGGAAAAAACTGTCAATGCATGCTTATACAATATTACATATGTACTAAAAAAACAACGAAAAAAAAAACGTTTTTTTTGACAGTTGACACTATTGAAGTCACAATATCTTGCGACTTATGACTCGTATGGAAAAAAGTTTCATATTTTTTTGAAGAGAATATTATGGTATTTAAACTGAGCGCAAGATTTTTTTTCGACAACTTGTGCTTTTAAGAGTAAAATCTAAAAAAACAGAAATTTGAACTTTTTGTCAAACTTTAAAAAAAATTATAACTTTGAAACGGTTGTTTTTAAGAAAAAAAAAAATTATATTTTTCTTTAAGGGATCTACATAATGTACAAAATTTGTACTCAGATGTTTTCAAAAATTTGAACCGTTTAGGAGTTATACGTGAAAAACGAACATTTTCGACATTTTATGTTTTTTGAAATGTCGATATCTTTTTAGCGGTGGGTAGTAATAAAAAAAAGTCATTACATTTTTGTTTGTCATTTTTGAAAATGACATAATCTACAAATTTAGCTTGAATAACTTTTCGATAGCATTTACCGTTTCTGAGGTTTATGCGAAAAACTTATATTTTTGACATTTAACCTTGTATAACTATTGACGCGCACAAGATTTGGTAATAGACTTTCGTGACAGTATTTCTTATGCCATAATAAAGACAATTGCGTTTAAAAATCTTCACTTGGATTTTTTTGGCAGAAAAAGTACAATTTGCCTGGGGTATATACGGCAGTTTTTCGTCCAGCGCTTACATACGGTTCACAATGTTGCGCAATGTACAAGAAGTATGAGAGTAAATTGAGGGTAGCTGAAATGAAAATGCTTCGCACGACAGCAGGAATAACAAAGCGTGATCGAATAAGAAGCAAGAGAATCCGAGGAAGCTTACACGTCAAAAATATCATCTTGGGGAAAATACAGCATGACCAACTTAGCTGGTATTGTCATGTACAAAGAAGATGGCATGAGAAGCCAGTTCAAAAGGCAATAGCACAAGAGGTTCCAACACTATTGCGCAAGAAAGGCATTTCAGGAGACGGAATCGAGCACATTTTCAAGCTCATTTCAACTCCACGTCTATTAACAAAGGGCCGATGTAGCTTCAATTCCTACCTCACCGTCACCGCTGCCACGCTAGCGTCTTAAATCTGGACTCTTTTCGAAGACAAACAGATTTTATTGAAAAATAAGGTAACAACTAGAATGCAGCTAGACAATGACGGGTGTAAATATAGTAATGGTTTGATAATATTTTTCTATCGTTCACAAGAAAATTATAAAAACTTGTTTAAATATCTGTTTTAATTTTGTCTTTTGGTAAACAAAAAAATCATACCAATTATTAATGCAATATTTTTACAAAAATTAAAAGAATTCGATTTGTATAAAATAATATAAAGCCTTTATTCGTCCAAATCTTAAGTACAATTCCCATATTTGGGCTGTTGCTTCAATAACCCACTTAAGTCTATTGGATCGAATACAAAAGAGAGCTCTAAAAATGATAGGTGATAGGACTATAACGGAAACATTTACATCTCTTGAGCACCGTCGCAATGTTTCACGTCTTTCGTTATTTTACCGATATTTTTACAAACAGTTTTCTAGTGAAATAGCCAGTTACACTCCTCCCCTTAAACAATTCAACCGTAATACTCGTGCTTCTAGGAATGCCCATCAGTTTACCCTTGAGCCCAACTTCAGACGTACTGTTAAGTACAGAGATTCTTTCCTTAGTCGCACTACACGAACGTGAAATGCTCTTCCCAGCTCAATTTTCCCCTCCCACTGTGATGTACAGACATTCAAAACCAATGTGCATCGGTATCTCCTTTCAAATCCCCTCCAACCTACCTAATCGCTCGTGCTGTGTACATCATTTTAAGGGTAGTCGCAACCCCTTTAGCGCGCGCTAAATACAAAAAAAAAATAATGATCAAATCAACTAAGCCGATGACAACATAATGCGGAAATATACCTAAACAAGTATAAAAAGGCACTTAAAAAAAAAAAAATAATTTTTCCATTCTTCGATTTTTTTTTGGTGAAAACGTTTTATGCAGTATTATTAAATATGTTTAATTAAAATTGTTGGAGCTGTTTTTGATAAATCTTGATAAAACCAAAATTGTTGTATGGCAGCTACCCCTCCTGGCTTAAACAAAAATTCGAATTTTTCCTCTAGGGAATCACATAAAAATGTTTCACACCCAATATGAAGCAAATGCGTGTATTTTTTTAGGCTCTAGCTCAATGAACTGTACATACATCAGAATGCACAGACCGAAGGACGTCTTGACGAAACACACTTTTTGGGACGTCTCCACCATCGTATTGTTAGTTTTGATTAAAACTCGATTTTTTACACGAAACCAATACCTGCCCTCTATGGAGCAAGTAAAAATTGTCAATTGATTTTCTTTTAAATTCATACCAATTGTTCATTACATCGTGTAGGTACAGGTACAATAAAACTAATTTGAAGTCCCCATCATTTTGCGTTTTTGTATTAGCTCAGACATATCAGAGCACAAAAAGTGTGTTTCTTTGAAAATTACCGAGCAATTCGAGCGAAACGTTGAGCGAAGCCAACTTCCTTATTTTTTTAAGTGATTTGACAGACGAAAGAAATACACAAAATTGAAATTGTATTCCCAGGACAGTCGCCTCGCCGGTCTACTTCGGGCAAACAAAAATGTATTTTAGTAACACCCGTATGAAATGACAGTTCAGGGCTCAAGTGTGTTTCATAAATAAATCTGATGGCTCTGTTCATAATCTGCTCAGAGCTCTGCTCTGATCGCGCAGCCTCTGCTCGGAGCTTTTTTTAGAGCCAAAAAAGAAAAACGCCAAATATTTGTTGTCGAGATATTTGATACAAATGAAATATTTTAAAACTTTGTTTTTAATCGCTGTGGAAAAAATCGTTAATTGAATTTTTTTTTGAAAACCAGATATGGTAAAGGAAAAAGGCATCTCGAACGTACGAACAACCGTACACACACATACACACATCGATTTCTGTCTAAAAAGGATTGTTTCGGGTTCTAGGAATCTCGAAATTTCATTCGCAGGTTTGCCAGATTTATATAAGTTTACAAGTCCTTTTTGCTATAAGGCCAAACTCTTCTAGACGTTTAATTAACTCTTATTTGAACACTAACTGCGCAATTTATTAAATACGCGTAGGTATTTCTATTTGGAAGATAATGGTTAAATATAATATTATCCTCAGACATAGATTTTCACTACACTCACAACAAAAAAAACTTTTTTCCAGATTAACAATATTCCACAGCGTGTTGTAGGTGCTCTTATGACACTTATTTTCACTTTGCGTCATCTTTAGTGCTTTCATTTCTTAGAGTAGGTAAGTGAAGGTGGAAAAAGATTTTGACATAACCAGTGTATGTATATAGCCCATTCTAACTTATAGTTGTCCTCTTAGACAGAGTCAAAGAAAATCCCGCAAGCCATAGATCACACTAAAAAAAGTGCAGTATAAAACAATTGCAAGTGTGCACCGAGTCACGGTATATGGCTATAAATCGTTCTTGGCCATGGGTATAAAGAACTGCCCTCTAAAGACAATGGATAACGGCACTCATTGTCACTTGCAATTCTATAGGTACCTACCTACCTACAATATAAATGTAAAAACGACACCTTGGGATGTACCTAGTATAGGTTAGGAACCTATATATCTCTGCATGGGAATATTCTGTTTGCATAAACGAATATCCTGCAAGGATCTTGTTTATTGGTTGCATCCAATTTCTTGTTAAATTTCAATTGAGAAGTCGATACGTACATAAAAGAAACACTCCAGGAGCAAAGCAGGATGATACTTCCTTTCAAACCTATAAAACATTTTTTCAGTATTAGAATGAAAGTGATACACAAACCTACGTACCTACATATTTTCAGTAGAATGAAAAATACAAACAATGTCTAATTTGACTTTTATTTTTGAAACTGTTTCTCAAACAAAAAAAGTAGATAACATTGAATGTTTGTTACTTACCTAAGGCAATGCCTTGTGCGAACTCTTTGTGCATAATACTTTCAACTTTTCTTCTTTTTGTATGTCGAAGCTATTAAGCTCTGATGTATAAGTCTTAGTGGGTATTGAGATTTCGGAAAAAGAAGATAGATAATTGTTATAAAAGAAAGTGAAGGAGTACATCAGGAAGAACCGAGTCAAATCCTATGATAAGTCTTTGGCAGTGTGAAAAGGATGATTCCAAGCATCATCGTGAACTACTGACACAAAGCTCATAAGAAAGACAGAGTTTTCATTCTCATTAACAGGTATAAATACAAAATATAAGATATTCTTTTATGCATTTTTATTTGAAAGGTTTTTGTGCATAATTTTGATGTTCTGATTAGGGAAAAGTTATAAAGTTTAAATTATTCTTTTTTCCTATTAAAAAAAAAATACCCGTCCTTTATTGTTTTGCCAGCCGGCCTTTTTTGCCACCTGTAATTTTTTGTGGACAGCCATCTTTATTTTTGCTGCCCGTGCTTTTTTTCGGACATACTTTTTTTCGATCCACCAATCCTTTTTTTGTTTAGCCACCCGTCTTTTTTTTTGGCCAAACGTTCTCTTTTTAGGCCGCAATTCTTTCATGCATACCCTTCTTTTGCCCTACCAATTGACTATAGTTTTTTAGTAGTTGGCTATGTACGAATCCAGGTGGTGTAGATTGTGTTAGGCTTGCAGCTGAATGCTTTATACAAACTATTAATTTTCGAAATCAAACTAACCAATGTTGGCAGGCCCTAAGAAGGCTTCATGATCGTTAAACCTAATTGACTGCTTCAACTAATTCTAAAAAGGCCTGAAGAAAATTGTTTTGGGGAAATATACCAAGAAAATGTTTGATTTACCTAAGTAAGCCTTATGCTAACTATAAGCAAGCAAAAGATCCTTCCAAATTATGAAAACTGGACCTTCTTCAATATAAATTGTTAGTTGGGTCGCTATAAGGTAAGGTAAAATCGCACTAGACGGAATGTATCGGTCTAATCGGCAACTGAACTCAATACATATAATCTCATACGAATATGTTGTGAAAGTCACAAACTTAAGTTCCTATTTCTTCTTACAAATCAGCTTTTAATCTTCTTAGACTCTCGAAACTTACGGTAAGGCTTAAACTATCTTTTATGAATATAGCTTAATATAGAATTTTTGCCCTTAACGGCAAGTGGGAAATTAAAATTTGGTAATACAAATCACAATTAATAATATCCATCAACCATTAAAATTATAAATAACCGCAACTCACTCCCGTAAAGTTGGCCCCCAGATTTTCAAAAAATTAATTTTTTTTTAGAGTTCTGGGTAGATTTGAAAGAGTTCTAGAGTTCTTGTCCAAAAATAGCAATAGTTCCCCGTTATCTTGGCCAGAAACAGAAAAAAACTATATTGGGGCCAACTTCACTTATCATAAAAAAGAGTTCTGATATAAAATTTCTGTTCTTGATGAAGAGTTTTGAAGTTCTCAATCGGGTTATGGAAATAGTTTTGCAAAATTAGAATTTAGAAAAATTACCAATGCTGGGGGGCTTACTTCACACTTAGTTTTTTTCTAGGGCTCTAGGGCTGGCCACGAGACGACAAAAGTCGCGGTCTAGATCGAGACTGGCTTTTAAGCAACCGGCACGAGACCGAGACGAGACTGTATATTTGGACCAAAA